>JAOQGH010000007.1:6637620-6692315 GCA_025769975.1 Gallinago jamesoni | reverse complement strand
GGGTGCCAGAGCCCTGGAACAGGCTGCCCAGGGAGGGTGTGGAGTCCCCTTCTCTGGAGATTTTCAAGACCCACCTGATGCAGTCCTGAGAGATGTGCTCTGGGCAACGCTGCTTTGGCAGGGGAGTTGGACTGGATGATGTCTAGAGGTCCCTTCCAACTCTGACAATTCTATGATTCTGTGATCTCTACTCTCTCCTAATATTACAGACATCTGTCCTTAGCTTCACCTGCTTGGTGTGTTGAGATGTGAGCATACCTCTGTTCAGTATTGAAGAGAGCAAAGATGTGCTTGCTGGACATGAACCCCTTCTCAACATCTCGCAGCTTCAGGTTATCCACTGGTAACATATACTTCTTCTCCTTCTCCTGAAAATGGGATCAGTAACAGGTCACTCACTGCTCCAGCAAAGCCTCTACTCTGCCAGCAGGAAGAAGTCTGTCAGCAATACAGCCCCCACATCACCAGCAAGGCACTCTCAACCCAGGTCGTCTGGAGTCTGTGAGAAGAGAGGACCTCTAAAAACAGGAGTTTGTCGTTCCCAACTGCTTTTGTGATGTGGGCCAACAACCCTGCCCCACTAACTCCTCCAGGAGCAGGTAGCAGCATGGCAACGTCCCAATTCCCCAGGCTCTAATTAACATTAAGGTTCTCTCTCTTCCCAGTAGCGGGTCAATCAGAACAAATACTTTCACACCAGTCACTTGATGCCCTCACCGGGTCTGCCTGGGAAAGGCTCCTCATACCTCTGCTCTCAGGAGCACATCAATGGGGGGAAAACACTGCTGCTGGTCAGAGCAGCCCTCACAGCCCCACTGTCACCACCTCAGTGTTTGACTTTTAATCACAACAAGCCCATATCCATGTTGAAGAAAAGGCACCTGACAGAGAACCTGGTTTGACACAGAAGTTATGGACCATATCAACTTAAATTCACCTCTTCAGAAAAGCTGTTTTTCTCACTTCATCCTATCACCGTCTTATACTCTGTTACCGTAAACCCTTTTAAAGTATTAATTAAGCAATAACAAATATGCATTAAAGAGCAGGTCTGGCTACAATAATACAGGTTGCTGTAAAGTTATCTGAAGGACTCATGTGTTAAAAAAAAAATCAAGTAATTACACTCATTAATTAAAATCTCATGCTCTGAATTATTATAAGCTCAAAAAATGTGGGCAGTTTACTGCTTGGTGAATGTTAAAAACCCAAGTCTGAAATTTCAGTGACTAGACTTGGAGAGCTTTAAGCAATCCATTTTTTTTAGAGTAACTGAACCCACAACCCACCAGTCTGGTTCTTAAGAGACATCTCCAGCTAAACACAAAACAAGGCATCCAAAAACCAACCTCAATTTTTTTTGACCATGGGTATCATCTAAATCAGAAATCATTCTCCCTGCTTAGTATCAAACCTGGATCTACAGCAAATTAAGAAAAGTGAGTTTGGTTTAAGGTCCCCATTTGGAACATCCAGCTGGGTATTATACCCCAATGTAACAAGAGAGGGAGCCATCACACTGGACTCCAAAAGCTATCCAAGACTGAAATAAAAACAGAGCATACTTCTGTGCAAGCATGGATGTGTGACTGTCCCCTTGTGAGCATGTAGACCTTCCTTGGCTGGAAACAACAAAACATGATGGCTCTCAGGGGGAACAAGAATGGAAAACAAAGACAGTCAGTGAGCAGAGATCCTGAAGAGCTAGAAAAGAAGGGCAGGGCAGAGCAGCAGATAAGGATGACAAAGCTGCTGAGCTCAAATACCCAGAGGATGGCAAATCCAGCCTAACATCATCATAAGTTTCAACTAAATTGACTTGAGTTTGCTAAGGATACCAGACACTACACTGTTTGGACATAACCCAAAGATGAAACTATACTAGTTCATTGCAAAATTTGTGCATCAAGAATATCTCAGAAGCCAGCATCTAGAACATAGAAGAGATCACTCAGGAAGATGCCAAATTCACCATTCTGTCTTGAAGATGCCAGGTTATAAAAGTAGGAAAGCTCTTCCAAGCAAGCTTCCCTGGACTTTTTTTAATATTGTTGATCAGTCTAGATAAGAGGTGAGCAAGCATTTTTGGGATGGGACATCTGTCAGGCAGGTACCGGTCTCAGAGCCACACAGACCACTTCAGCTTCTGTAGACCACAAACAGCTTCCAGCTCTCTATTACTTTGGGTTATTATTATAACTTTGGATTTAGGTCAAACTAGTGACCTAGAAGTGAAGCACACCAATTTCTAAGTCCCTAGAGGCAAGACAGACCATCCCCACTGCACTGGTACTCCTGCTTCCACCCCACAGAGTCTCTGGGCTAGTAAAGAAACCCCAAAACCTCATGTTAAAACTGTCTGAGAAAAATCATTCTACATTAGAACCACATAATTCCATAGAAATTTAGCAATGGAGTCATTCTTCAGGAAAAGAGTCAAAAGGTAAGGGAATCCCGTGTCCCAGATATGGAAATACACGCTCTTTGCCAGAGTTTCAACTTTCACCCCTTCCAAGCTCTTGCATAAATGCTGCTGTGTGATCAAGACGACACTATCTCTGCATGCTAATCTCCTCAAATGCCAGAGGAAAGACGCATATATCTGTCTGCCAGCATAAAGTATCAGCCTTCTGACTCTGAGGTAGCAAGAGCAATCCAAGCGGAGGACACTGGCGCAAGACAAGAAAACCCCAACCCACACATTGCAGGGCAACACACACCGCAACGAGCCCCTGCTGCTCCCCGTCTCCCCACACCTCCCCCTCCCAATCCCCCCATCTCGGTCTTTCCAGCTTCTCAGTTTTCAACCCAGCCTGTTTTATATCAACACTCTGACTTCATTTCCTGAATGTAGAGACAGGAAAGCGTGGAAGGAGCTGCCAAGGGCTGAGCCTCTCAAAACTTTGGCTGAGCCCTCAGCCCATATGTTAGCAATCTGGCAGTATGTGCTATGGCTGAACAGCATCCTGGCCAAGGGGGGAAAAGGGCTTCTCTCTCTTGCTTTCCAGACTCAGAGGGGGAGAGCAAAGGCGGGGGGAGAAAAGAAGGAAGGGCCAACACACATCGAAATGGGAAAGTAGTTTGTGAAATACTATATTCAAATCCCTCAGTCTGATCCCAAGAGGCTTATGCTGCTCATATCTTCCCCTCATCTATAAAAGAGGAAAAAAAAAAATCAGGCAAAACTCTCTCAGCAGTAGAATATACGTTATATAAAATGTGCATATTGGCTGCGAGTTAATCTGTAGAGCCACGAGGCCAAGGAGAGGTAGTGAAGTGTCAGCAGCACTCAGACTGGCCACACAGAACAGGGATGCTCAGTGCTGGCCAGGGAATGTTGTAGGCACGGGGCTAGCCACCCCCAATCAGGGCTGCTGCTCCTGCCAGGACCCACACATCGCCTACATGGAGACCTGGGGGAAGAGATGACTGCAAGCTACTCGCAGAGGCAGGATAAGTGCCAGAGGATTACTCCCCCGCCCCCAGCACAGTGCAGATACAGCCATATGGCTCTGTTCTTTGCAACTACCAAAGAAAGAAAATACACATGGCCAGGAAGGAGATCAGGATCCATTAGCCATTGGCAACCATGGGGTGTGAAGCACAATAGCTGGAGGGGACAAAAAAAAAGGGATGCTGCAGTTGCAGCCTGACACTGAAACATCCTTATTGTGGCTACACACCTTCTTACGATGGCTAAATCCAAGAGATTGGTTTTGGCCGGAGACAGCAATGGTTTGCACTATCATCTGAATTATTTGTTCCTATCCAGTAGGTAATAACCTAAGAAGAAGTTCACAAAGTCAGCAGGCAGCTAGCCAGCCTGACTCAAAGCATTTCCTCCATTCAATTGCACTACCTCAACAGCAAGTTAAATTTTCCTGCTCTCGGATACATGTGAAATGAAGCTGACAGATGCATGTGTGGGCTCCCCTAAGGTTGGAAATTGGCACTCGCAGTACAAGAAAGTAATTGGCAGAATTATTAGCTCTCAGTTTGCATTTGGAGCACAAATAAACTAATTAAAGGTTTCCCTGTAGCTGTTATGACAAACACCTCCTTTTGCACAGAGACAAAGGTCTGTGGATATGGGAGAAAGAGCATTGCCATTGTTTTAATTGGTGGCCATGTGAAATTCAGAGAAATTAATCTTGCTTAAACCCCTTAATCTCCTTTCCTTCTTGTAAGGCGTAAAGCGCCATGGGTAAACTAACCTGCCTCAGAGATGACTGGAGCTTCAGTTAAATCATTTGTGTTAGACACGTGCATGGCATTTTGGGAACTCCTGTAATAAAACTCTACTCAATTGGAAAACATTAACATCATAATTGATAAAAAACACACTGCATGAATACACATGCACTACAAAATTATTAGGAAGAAGTCTCTGAAAAAACAGTCTAGAGTATTTGAACACGGATTAGTTGAGCATTTTAAGTTGAACCACCCACCCCCCAAACAAGAAGTTACCAGCCACTCTCTGCTCCTTGTCTCTACAAAAAAAAATGTACATTAGAAGAGATGAATTTCTTAGCTGTGATTCTTCCAGAAAGCCCTAGTCACCCCACAACATAAGTACATCGAGACCATCTTTCCAAAACACCCTGTAATGCAACTTTTACCCTCAGAGCATGATTTACTGGACACTGCGATCCCTCCTCCAAGCTGCAAAGCAGCTGTAATGGCTTGTTTACATCAGAATGCTGCAATGGTCTAACTTAAACAACACATCCTAAGATTTTAAGCTGATTTAGTTCAAAAGCTCTGCAGACACTAGGCTGGACTCGTGTGATTAATCACAGCCATTACTGTTGGCTTAGTAAGCACAGCAATGGTAATCAACTCACCTGCACATAAGTAAAGATTTTTTATTTACATCAGCTGAAATAATGCACAGATTTAAACATGCAGCTGAGTGCAACCCTAGGAAGCCGTCAGAGGGTATATGAGAAAGCACGGGCAGAAATTAGTAGCTTGAGAGGCTACAGTGCCCCAAACTTCACTGCCATGACCTCTCTAAGGTGACAGCAATGCCCACCAGCCTTTACAAAGGACAAGCACGCATTTCTTCCCGCATCTGTCCCTGTGCCAGGGCAGGGATGAACCATCCCCGAGTATCTGACTTTCTTTGAGGAGGCAAAGTGCAACAGGCGCACAAAGTGCCGCACACCTCCGGGAAAAGGAGAGGGTTGGTTACCCCTCCTCAGCACAGAGCCAAGGTGGGAGTCCTGGGTCTTTGTATTTTTGGCCACAAATCTTAACCGTCCACCAGGATGCAGACAAGAGAAGGGGATCCTGGAAGGGAGAGGTGTGCCGTACATAAAGCCCTCTTTATCCCTGCAGCACCAGGGAGAGAGGGAGCAAACCGCAGGGGCCAGGGCTAACATCTGGAATCGTTACATGGGAGCCAAGCGCCACAGAAAGGCGACAGCATTCCTCAAGTTTCCATGCGGGGTAGGGAACCTTCTTTTCCCCCGCGCAACCCCATCCGTCAGCCGGCTCGCTTCCTGCCAACCTCCGGCCTTCCCAGCAGCCAGCAAGCTCCTCCCTCGAGTCTCTTTAGCTTTCCACTGCCACGTCAATTGAGGCAGAAGGACAGAAGGGAAGCAAGAAGGGAGGGAGCAAAAACCAGAAGAGGGAGGGAGACTCTCAGCAATGCCAGACATAGTGGGGGGAGAAAAAGAGGGGATGTGGACTGCTCCTGCAGGAGCCAGAGGTGAGCTGCAAAGGCAACTGGCCAAGGTGGGTCAAAGGATCCTTTTGAGGACTTGGAAGCAAAAGCTGGGTCCGTTTGAGCTTTGCTCCGGATCCCAGGCAAAGGGCTTGATCTACAGGACAGAAAGAGATGGGGGTGCGTGGGGCCTGGGAATCCTCCCACACAGATCCATGGGGAAGAAGAGGAGTTGAATGAAGCAACAAGTTCTGCACACCTGGGTGACAGCCAAAACTTCACAGCATTTCCTCCCCAAACAGCAGTAATTAATTTTTTTTTTTCTCCTTTTCCCCCTCTCTTTCCAAAAAGGTACAGCAGATCCCAGGTGGAAACCAGGTACCAGCCTGATAGCAGCCCTGGAAGAGAAAGGAGCTTGGAAGCTCACTCCAAACTAGAAACATGCAGAGAGCAACATTTCTTCTTTCCAGCTGCCAGAGGAGGATGTTTCTTCAAATCGGGACTTGGACTTTCTTTCACCCCATCTCTGCTCCCAAAACCCCATCCCAAAAGCAGGAAGGGGAAAGGACTAAGGAGCTGCTGATAGCCGGAGAGCAGATCGCAGAGGCTCCACTCCGTCTGCCCAGTGTTCAGACTACCTGTTCAGGACTACGAGATTGTACAGTAGTCTGCACATTGGTTAGGCTGTGCTGGGATACACCACACACTGCCAGTGCTGCACAGGGACGGCAACACCTGCACGGCAGAGGGACATGCTTGGAGAGGGTGGGCTGTGGGGATAGCTGCATGCAAAGTTCACTCATGCCTCAGCCTGTGAGGATATAACCCTTTGGAGCCATGCTTGATGATGACTTATATCTGCCTGTTCATCAGCCTATTCACAACCCCCTTATCCCTCCTCCATCTCTGTCATCCCCTTATTTCTTTCAGCTTCACGCACTTATCCCAGGGGTAGCTGTGTTCAGGGTGGCTTGTGTTTCACATGCTAAATTTGCCATAAAATGCGGATATAGACACATGGGCCTGGTGGAGTTGCCACTACACCGTGCTTTGCTACCTGAGAAGGCAGGATCAAGCAGAGTAAGGTGACTGGAGGAAAGGGGTTTCACATCATAAAGAATGCTCGTCATTAATATAAAGAAAAACCCACAAAGGATTGAGAGTTTCAGGTTTGGATACTCTGGAAGTTGTGTTTGCTTTCATGTTTGTCTGGAAAAGAAAGAAGAGAAACAGTGAGCGAAAGCATAAATGAGGACTAACTAAGACTAAGATATTATCTGTGAGAAAACATGTACTTGTGAAAAAAGATGAGTGAATGAATGGAAGTTCTCTACAGAGGACTTAAGTGAAGAAACATGTTCCAGAGCACACCTGAGAGTGGTGTGAAAGCAGGAGAGGGAGAACCTCAGAGCAGACCTGCTCCTATGGTCTTTAAACAAGCTGGAGGCAAAAACCTGGCAGCAGCTGAACCCATCACAGCAAGTTTCTGATGACTCGTGGGCATCAGAGCAAAGACAAGAATTTCTCCCAGCTCAGCTGTGCCTCAAGGACACAGACTGGGGGGGGGGAGGGAGGTGGCAAAGGGGGGAGTGTATGTGTGTGTTGTGGGGGAACAATCTTGGTATTGATCAATGTAATTTTAAACCAGAATGGGGTACAAGATATTGACAGGTACAGAATAAGCAGCTATCTAATGACTGTCAACAAAGTCAAATCTTTCCCAGGACAGGAGAGAGTACCTTTGTACTTCAAGCAAAAGAGACAGTATGAAGATGAAGAAAGAGACTAAGCACAACTGGTGCAGCAGGAATCAACATGATGCATAAAGAATATGCAGCACTCCCCAACTCACCTGGAAGTACCTGAAACTCTCTGCCCACCCCTCCTGTATAGACCCAGAACTCAAACACAACACCAACACTTCCACACAAGCAAATAAGGTCATATTCTTCCCATGTAGTCACCTGCTCTTACAAGCCCCAAACTTCTAGTATATGATTTACCTGAGTAAGGACAGAAGGTCCCATCTGTATTGTACAGTCACACAAATTCCCAGAGGAAACAGCAGATATATCCATCCATCCAGCTGTATGAACACTCCAGCACACAGTGGCACACAGGCACTCCAGCAGAAACTGTCACCCTTGCAGAGCAGAGAGCACAGGGGCCACCTCCAGCAGGCAGTAAGTTCGGTGATGGGGAGCACCGAGCACAGCGCTCATTGCATCTTGCCTACAAGGTGCCCATCACCAGCAGCTTTAGCCCAGCTCACAGACCCTCTTTTCCAGCAGGTGGGGAAGCCCTGCAGAGAAGCGGGCACTCTGCATTTCATAAGGGATTCAGGCAGAAGTACTATTCAAGTTAAGTTCCTTTATTATGTCCACTATGTTGCTTGCCGAGTGGTTAGCCAGTGTGCTGTGCTGCTGCTCCAGCTCTGGGGACACTGTGGCCTCCCTGAGCAAGGAAATCCCAATCTATACTGCCAAGAGCCAGAGCATGCTCCTCCCTACATCTCCCTCCCACCGCTGGCCCGCAGCATAATCCCACAGGGTTCAGGAGCTGCAGGTACCTCAGGAGGGTCTCCAGGTCTTGGGAGGCCAGCTGCCTGTGGGGCCGCTCTCCATGGGGCCAGTGTTTGACTCATTGAAAGGAGACAGGAAGAAAAACAGAGAGCCCAAGGAGCACACACACATGCTCTTGGCAGCAAGGCAGAGTGGGGAGCCAACTTTCCACCCCCGCCTGGCCTGCTCTTTCCTTCCCCTCCCATTCCCCATCACACTCCTTCAGGCCCCTCCAGAGCATCAGCAGTCATATAGATCCCTGCTAACATGTAATGCTGGGCCCTTTAAGACATGAAGTTTCAGTTCCTTTCTTCAGAGGCAGAGGGAAAACAAGCCAGCATTGCGGAAAGACTGGTATTTCACTAATGGGGTCCAGATGTCTTAATTCCACACTCCGGGACCTGGCTTGCAAGACAGGGGAAGAAGAAACTGTGCTCCCAACTCCCCCCAACCCCAGAGGGGCTAGCCCAGTCTGTACCCTGACCCCAGGGCACACCTTTTCACCCCACTCCTTCCCCCATCATCACCCAGATCTCTGCCACCAGCACTTCTATCCACACAAGATGGACTTAGCTCCTTCCTTGTTCCCTCTGGACAGTGTCCAGAGCACAGGGGAACCAGGACAAGAGAGAACAGAAGAAGTGCGGGGTGGGGCAGACAAAGCCTCCCCCTTCTTCCCAGAACTTCAGTGAAGAAGGATCATGGTGTACCGCCTTTAAAAAAACATGACAACACTTCAGGAGCTGTAGAGGACGTAAATTCTCCTGAACTGGTGGAGATGGAGAACTCTGGGACAGACATGCAAAGATAATTGTCTGACAGAGGACCATGCACTGCAGACAGCTCTTCGGCATGGAGCCATCTCCATACAGGACTAAGGTTTGGGATGGAAATCCTCGTGCTCAAGGCTCTCCAACTGCCCCTCAAATGCATCAACTTTTAGCCTGACTCAACTAAGGAGCCCAGGTGGAAGTTACTGCCTTTTGTCCTCATAACAGCCAGAGATCAAGGAGCTGAACTTGGGAAGGAAGCAAATAAAACCATGCTTCCCTTTTCCTCCTGCTCCCACTCAGTCAAAGACAAAGGCTTCTTTCTCAGAGGCAGCTCAGACCCCATCAGCGCTGGTTCTCCTGTGTTGAAGGGCCCAAGGCCAGCAGGGAGCTGTTTTCATTAGGCAACTCTACCTCTTGCTATGCAGAAGGGAAATGGTGCAGACCCGCAGTTGCTATTGACCTCCCCCAAGGCTGCCCTCCCCTCAGGAGGGAAGGGAGGTCCAAACCCCATCCCAGGCAACTGGAATCTATCAACAGTTTACACATCCCCACTGCAGCCCTCCCTCCTACTCCCCAGGGAAAAACAGGGAATTCTGATCCTCTCTGTAGTACAGATGCAGCAGCTGGCTTTGATTAAACTACTTGATGTTTATAACCACTCGACCTGCATACGCAGCATAGAGGAAAGTGAAGCCTCCCCGAGCAACTCTGAACACAAAAGGTCAGCAGTTGTATAGCAGAGCCACACCGATTTAGCAAAAGAGATTTCAATGTCTGGTTCTTTAATTAGGAATTTGCTGCCTGCTCATCCATAGCAGCACAGCAGCAGTCTCCATGCAGAAAGTGACATTTAGAGGCTGATTCATCACTGTATTTGTCATCATTTCCACCTGCCGAGAATGAAACAGGCCCACTGATATGCACTAGACAAGAAGCCAGGCCTTGCTGTGGCTACCGTGTGCCTTGGAACACCCGAGGTACACAAACTACAGCAAAAGGCAGAGCAGTTTCTTTATTTGCCATCAGGAGCCTCGCTCAACTCAGAATGCGTGACTATAACATACCAGGCATTTTTCATCCTCCAGCACATTGAGTGGGTCTAACCCTTTCAATTATGTCCTTACCAAAACCATCCAGCTACTCTTTCTCTTTTCAAAGTAATCAGAAAAGACAATTATCTACCTTTGTCTTGCACAGGAAGCAACACACTGTTGACAACAATCATTTCAGCTGGGACAATTCTGTCTGCTTATATCATTTCCCACTGAAGCAGAAAGCTACCAGAGCACAACACCAGAATTACTAATATTCAATATTTTCAAGGAACTCTACAGAGCAGGTCTATGTTCCTATCAGTGATATTCCACACATCACTGTACTTTTGATCAGCAGTACATCATTCACAACCAAACAATTTTACAAATAATGTATTGACTGGCATGTTCAATGTAGAAACAAAGAAAGACATTCCTGCTTTGGAGGTTTAACAACTGAATCCTGGAGATTTTAAGTAATTTACTTTATGTCAGAAGGAGCCAGCAGCTGAGCTGCAGCTTCAGGTCCACAGCTCCTGTTGCTTCACTCAGAAAGGACAGAGCTTTTTTCTTGAGACCAGGAGAGATGCATGAAAACCTCTGCCATACTCTTTCAGGAAACTCATCATGGCTGCCTCTCAAATACCAACAAGTCCATATCTTGGAAATAACCCATCACACCCTGGATCACAGCTGCCACAGCAAAACAAAGATCAAGTTCATTTCAAGCGTTTGTCAACTTTCTGCTGAGCCAGGGCTTCAGACACAGATGTTACTCCTTGTGCATCAAAAAAGCCCCATTCACATCAACTCAAACACTCGGCAGCGCTGAGACCACACAGAACCTGGCCCTAGGATAGTTTCAGCTTCTGACATAAGCTACAGACAAGTACTCAGAAGTTAGAACCCAAAACTCAAGTGACAGAGTTGAGCTACTCACCTCATCATCCTTGTACCAGGAAAGGTTCTCCGCTGTCAGGACAAACCAATACTCCTTGGAGCCACCCTTCATGATCCCAATGTTATTGATGGTGAGCCAGCCCTTCCGGATGACCTAAGGGGGTGGAAGCAGTGAGCATTAACAAGGGCCCTAAAAGCCTGTCCTTAGGTGACAGAGGAAAGATCAGAGGGTATCCACACAGAGTAGTATGGAAAGACAAGGAACACCGTGCTCTCTGCTGCTGCCAGAAGAGCCCCCCAACTCAACTGGCCAGTGAAGGTCTTTGCCTCAAAGGGGCCAGGAATAGCATAAAAAGGACGCAGGAAGGAACCTGGCAGTGCTGTGCATTATACCCTCTGCCAAGAGGAAAGAGATGCAGGAAGAACTGCATCAAGCCTTGGGCACTGGTACAACCTACGAGCACCAGACCACAGCAACACACCCAGAAAAGGCCATGCCTAGAGAAAACCAGGACACCAGCACACCTTCCGGCAGAGTGCATGTACAGAGTGCTTCACCCAACTCAGGGGTGGGGGGAACCACTTCAAGAAGAAGAGATGGGCAAAGAAGCCAAAAATAATTGAGTTTAGTAAAAAGGAGACACTAGGTACAATAGAACAAAATGGTGCATCTGGAATTAGTACTTCAGCATACCCAAGTATTTGAGCAGTCATATTAATTTAGGGCAAAATATGTTCTTTAAAGGTTAGTCTGTAAAGAAGCCAAGCTATTACTGTCTGGGGAACTCCAATTCACCAAGTGCTGGTTTAGATCCTCACACGTGCATTAATGAAATGGAAGTAACATGTCAGCTTAAATGCATTAGATGTATTACTGCAATGTTAACACCCAAAAACATCTGCATGCATTATGTGTGTACCTTGTTGTCTGGATGTGCTTGTTGAAAACGACCTGGCATTGAAAAACCCTTATGATTGCACTGCATGTCAGCAGGTTGCACTGTGTGAGCAGCCTACCACAGAGGCACACAATCCTCTTTATTGTCAATTTATCCTACGGAGGTAAACATAGGAGCACAGGATCTTCATCTCATGCCTACTGTTAAACTCAAGAGAGCCCTATTCTCTCTATGGGCAGGAGGGGGCAGCGAAACAGAACCACACATCCTTGGATTACTGCTTTTTATCTCCACCCACTCACAAGATGTACCAGCAGTTCTGAGTTTTTCCTCAACATACTACCTTTCCACCTAATTTCTGCTTCACCTGCGTCTAGTGCCAGCTTTCCTCTTCTCCCCTTTCAGCAGCAAAGGGAATAATTTGTCTATGAGCTGTTCTTGCCTTCCCAGATGCAACATTAATGTTCATTAGCACACCCTGCTGAGGGGCCTTCTACTCACCAGGATCTCATCCTGCAAAGGGGAACCATAGCAACAGCAGCAGAGCAGAGAGCAGGAGAGGAGCAAAGAGAGGAGAGATTGTTACTAGGAAAGCTGGAGCAGGAGAAGAGAGGCTCAAAAATAAAATAAAATAAATTGGAAGGCAATACCAAATCTTTTGAACCCAGGCATTAACAAAAGCAACCCCCATCCCAAAATAAAGTCTGCTAACAGGAAAGCCAAAGCGCTTTACAGGTAGATCCAGGGTTTGCCCTTTGCACTTTCTTTACACTCAGCTCTTCTGTAAGGTATACTGCAGAGGATGGGGTTCCCTACAGCTTCTCCAAGATCCCATGAAACAGATGGTTGGGCAGCCCAACCTGCTGACCTACCTGCCAGCCAACAGTATGGAACCAGTCTGCATGTTGATGTTCAGGGAAAGGTGGTCAAACATGTTATAGAGGATGGATGTCAGGAGTGAATTTCTTTAAAAAGACTAACCAAAACCATTTGCTTCCATTCACTATGACACTGCTTGTAAGGCTTTGTTTCTACAAGGTCTTCTAAGCTTAGATAGCCTTGCCATGTCCACAGCAAATCTAGGATAAAGTGTCATTAGCCCCTTTTTAATTGTATGTGCACTTCTGACAGTTCCTGAAGGAATAAGGGAACTTCCCTCCACTGCTGTCTTCTCCCACGGGTGTGTTCTCATACATACCCAGTGCAACCATGGCCATAATCACCCTTTGTCTCCCTGTACAGTGGTTTAAGTATTTCCAGTGAAGTTCTCCAGAAAAGAGTCCATGAACCCTCTTTAAATCCCCTTCCAGAAAGTAGATACCACTGATGGGAAAGACAACTAGAAAAGACATTCTTGTGCTGTAACAGTTCAGACCCAGAGTTCTGTACCCCTCACCTCAGCAGAAGTTAGCACAGCCTGTGAAGGGGCTGATTTACACATTAATAGAATCATAGAATGGTTAGAGTTGGAAGGGGCCTTAAAGATCAATGGTTCCAACCCCCCTGCCACAGGCAGGGATACCTCCCACTAGATTGGTACCAGAAAACGAAGACCAGATCTTGATTATCAAGTATCTATTTCTCTCTACAACACCTTCCCTCCATTGCTCCTACATGTTGAGTTCTTCCTGGCTACAGTTAGCCTAAATGCTATTCTCCAGCTATAAACAGTTTAACGAGTTAAAAAAAAAACCAAAACTTTGAGCACCGCTGCATCCAACCCAGCACTTGTCCACCTGGTAGCTTCCAGGTAGCAAACATGTCCTTCTTGCAGCAGTGAAGAAGATGAAACTTGGCCTACCTGGTTGCCAGCTGCCTTCTTCTTGCTCATCTGGCTGCTCCTCTGCTGAGCACTGCAAATAACAGCAGAGACATTCAAAACCCCTCAAGCTCTGCTCCCATCAGATAGCCACTGGCTTCCAAGCCTTAATAACACAATATATTTCCATTTGCTCTCTCAGCCTGGTCTACTCATCTTCTCGCTCCGACCTGAACCACTCTTGGGTCAGTAACCCTTCACAGCTTCTGTTGTTTCCCCTCCCAACACAACCCTAATACTCTATCTCCCCCTTCTACACATCCCTAATCTCCTCCCCAGCCTTGCAATACAGAGGCCACCAAAAACCAAGCAATACTGAGAGCTGAACCATACTTTGGGACCACAGCATCTGCACCAGGGCCTCTGCAACCCATTTACTGGAGCATCTATAGGACAGAGCCACAGGAAACACATGCAGAGAAGAGGAGGCAATAGATGCAGGTGCTTACTTGGCAAAGCCAATGAAATCTTCATGGTTTGTGTTCATGTAAGCCAGCTCAATGTCTATTAGAAGCATGACCTGCCAAAGAGAAGCACAGACAGAGGAAAACAGACATTAGTGACTGACACTGCTAATATTCAGGGGCAGCCAGAGCCTTGTACATTGTTCATCTGATCAGCCCTCTGTGGCCAGACACCCTTTGGCTCAGGTCACTCTAGCCTAGGCTGTCCCTTCAAAGGTGTCCCCCACTCCACCCAACCTCCCCTCTTACACACACTCCTGACCCCTTACCTGATCTTTGGTCCTGCCTTCTCTCTCACGAATGTGAGTAGTAACAATCCTCTCCATCTCCTCACGCAGATGGGGGTATTGGCTGAGCTGCAAGAGAGAGAAAACACGTGCACATGGGAAAGGGAGGTATAAGGGGGGGAGCAGCCCCCCACATGTATGCATGCACACATACACCCCACAATCAGATATTTTCAAGGGAAGTTCTAGAAAGTTGGACTTGCAGAGAGATTTTTTTCAAGTTCCTGGAGATCTGTTGGGGACAAGGTTCATTCCCTCTTGCTTTGGGCTTCAGAGAAAAGTCCTTTTCACTCTTGCAGCAACCTTTCTGCCTCGGAGATCTGCTCCAAACCCATTACATTCTTCTTGGCATGAGGCTGTTGATAAACCCTAGATGTAAATACGTTGCTTACTCCTCATCGGGTTTTTCCCATTAAGGTGAACAATTTCTCTAGATGCTCAGCATCTCACTGCAGTACGCTAAGCAGATGAATGGCCTGTTGCTACAACCTGCTAAATCCTATAGGAAGCCTCCCTGGGAACTGAAGTGGATTTCAATCTCCATTTGCTGAAGCATTAAGTGAAAACATCTGGCCCTCTCCATCAACATCTGTGAGCATATACAGAGGATCTGACCAACTCAAGGGGACATATCTTCAAGAAACACTGCATTCTGGGCATCCAGCTGCTCCTACTCGCTCATCACCCCCTGTGCTGGGGCAGGATTACATAGTTGAGGTCTGTTACTCACATCACACCTACACTACACTTTTTGCCATGTTATTGAAAAGGGAACCCTTTCCTTACCAGACAGAGAAGTAGGACTTCACTAGCTGTGGTTCAAAAGAAGAGTATCTCCAAAGATCATACATGAGAAACCCTTCCAAAATGAGCAACTTTAAAGCCCTTGGGGTTTCACACGGCCCCTTCCTACTTGCCTAGATTGATAAGCCTCTAGTGATTTCAATAGCAGTAGCTGTACATCCCTCAGGTCAGGCCCAGCATAGTCAAATAAAATTAATCCTCCATACCCAGTATCCAGTCCTTTCTTCCCCACTTCACCTAATTTCCTTTTTTTATAATATTACCTTCAATTTGACTAGGATGTCAAACAGCATTTCCTAACATGAGCCTTTTATATTCCCTCAAGGAGGTGCATAAAAAGAAGTCTCATTTGCCTATTTTATGCACTGCATTTGTTTTGTTCCTCCAATTTAGATGAGAGCTTCTTCCTAAACTGGTTAGCCCTTTTGTTCTGTATACATAAGCAATTATAACATACTAGAAGGAACTGGCTGAAAGTGTTCAGCATCACTAGCAGAAGCCAGATCCTATTCTAACCAGCAACAATATTCCTAACATCTGACTACAAATAGTCTCAAATCCTTTCAGCGCCGTTGCTGTCAAGAGAGTTGGAATAGCTGGAATCTGAAATTAAGGACTACCTTTGACACTGTATTTTCAAATGTGTGCTTTGTTTTGAATGCCAATGATCCTACAGAGGCAATTAAAAAAACCCCACAAGTGGAATTTGTGTTCTCCCCCCACCTTGTCTTGAAAGTACAAACTGAGTGTTCTCCATGATCTTTATGGTTCAGGCAGCTGGTTGCTTCAGAGACACACAGGCAAAGCTTCCTGTTTCCTTTGGGGGGTTGGCAAAGGATAGATGGGCAAATTATGTCAAAACAGAAAAACAGGAAGTTGGAAAACCTCTAAGCAAGTCTCAGCTTCTTTGCTTCAAATTAAAAAAACAGTCAAAACAAAAAAACCCACACAAACCTCCCCCCTCTCATCGCACTCCCAACCAATACAAATGCACATAAAGTGCAAAACAAGTTGTGGTTGAATCAGAACCCAGGTCATCCAGCAACATTCATGTGCAAAAATAAATTGACAGCATTAGTCCCCATGCAGGAGCTTCAAACCCCAAGCATGCACAGGAGAAGCAAGAGTGAGCAAGGAAAAAGGACACAGACAAGCCACTGGATGTCACACCACCAGGGAACGTGCAATTGGGCATAGAGGGGCAAGGAGTTATCACCAGCTGTACAAACAGCACCCAGAAATGCCATGACTCTGAAAGACAGGAGAGCAGGCGACCCTTCAAGGGGATAAGTCTGTCAGCCTGGGATCATGTCCCAGCTCAAGAAGGTTTTCGATCCTGTTTTAGCTGCATTTGCCTGTTTAATCAAAATACAAGTTCACAGCACTCTGAAAACCAATTTGTCCCAATGTTCCTTAGTTCCCCTCTCTGCAGATTCCAGGAGTCCTTGCCAGCACACCAGAGATCAACTTTTAGCTGAAGGGTTGCTGACTTGCAAGACCTTCCTGCACTTGTGAGATGCTGCAGTGCAGTCTGGCACAGAAGGTTCCCGCTTTTGGAAAAACACTGGCTAGAACACTGTTCTCCTAAATGTAAGCTTACACCAGCTTTCTGTTAATTTTGGAGCTACTCTCCATTAACCAACTGGTAGAAGCTCAGAATCAGGTCAGTCAGAACAGCTCTTAATGGCTACCTTTTTTTCAGCCCTCAACTTTGCCTAATAGTCAAGAGACAGTCAACTGCAAATTTCTTTTCATACAGGAAAGCTGTACTTCTGTAGCACACAACAAACAGATGGGTCTGTCTCCTTCTGTGTTCTTTATTAATAGTCTCATATTATTCCATCTATGCTGCTTTATCAACTGCACGTACAAAGATTTCTTCACCATCTGGGGTGAAATGAAATAATTGTGGCAGCACACAAACAGTAACACACAATAGTTCAGGACAGCAACAAACCAAGGCTACAGGACTGTTAAGCTAATTCAAGAGGTGCTAGCCCAAGTGGACTTTCTTTCAAAAAGCCTTTCAGGTCTTCTAGTGAGTTTAAAGGTTTGATTTTGTCATCAGAAATGCAGCATCAGTCCACGACACAGCAGGCTTGGTATTACCTTACAATTAGCATCAGTCCTAAAGTAGCCTTTTCCAGATGCTTCCCCTAATAGCACATGCTCTTGTCCACGACAAGCAGTTAGGGCTATAACATGCAAGATAAAATATCGCAAATTAACTAATGCCCCTGTGCTGTTACTACCTTATGCCATCAGAACCCATTCTCAGGCTGGCTGCTATCCTAAAGTGGTCTATGGCAGTTACCTTCTACTCTTTCAGAGGGAGATACAGGCAGGATTAACCTTTCATTATATGTCAATATTTGACTTTAAGCATTACTAAAGCCTTCCTTTTATTTTCCAGTACTGTTGCTACATATTTTAATTCAGGCAGTTATTTTGCATCCCTAACATCTGCCTCCCTGGCTTCTCCAGGTTTTATTACAGCCATTAGTCTCCTACAAAGTCACTGCTACTATCACCTTCCTTACAGGATATACCTTGGAACACCTTGCACCACCTTGGAACATCCTCACAGGGTCCTCTACCATATCACTGATTAAAATCCACTGAGCAAGTGGGCATCCAGCCAGTCTAATGGCATGGTCCAACAGAGAAACTGGAATTCAGCACCCTTGGGGTTTTTATGATCTTTCTCCCTCCCCACCCAGAGCAAACATCTCCAGCCAGATACAGTTAACAGTGTGAGCAATCAAACCCATCAAAATAAAATAAAAAAAAGAACCACCAAGAAGAGAAACAGGCTGGAAAGGAGTTACTCTGCCTCATCACACCAGTCCCCACAACCTGGCAACAGCAGGGCTCTGAAAGAAATAGACTGGGCAGAGCTCGGGGCGTGTGAAGGACGTCTCCTTAACAGAGGCAGAAGTGAGCTCTGTGTTCCTAAGTACAACCAGACTTTATTAGCTCAGCTCTTGCCTTCACTCTGAACTCATGGCAACTCTTACCTTCCCTTCCTTCCCAGTTAGGGTACATGTTGGTGAGTCTGGCTATAACCCTCTAGGAGGGGAACTGTAATTTTCAAGTTCTGAAATAACCCATAAAACAGCCCTTTCCAACTCAGTTTCCACAACATACTTGTTGTGCCACAGACATTTCTGGCCCCTCTGCTAAGATTAACACCAATTGCCACAACTGTCGGTTGTTTTTTTTTAAAGGAGGAATGTGGTGCCCCCTCCTGGAGGAAACCAACCTGGGAAAGAAACCCACTCCTGCCCCAGCCTCTAAGAAGTATTTGACACCCTCTACTTCACTCAGGACAGTTTCCCTCTCCCCCTGCTGCTGCCCTCTGCTTGCCTAAGGCTTCACCTCCTGTGGGCCACAGCATACAAGGAAAAGCATCCACACTACCTCCCACGGAGCACAGTCCACGGAGTGAGAGATCAGCAGGAGAATGATGCAGAGGGTGTAATGCCTGGAAAAGCTTTTCCCCAAGCCTTTTGGGACAGCAGTGTTCCATTGACTCCAAATATCTCTTGCAGAACATCTTGAGTTTCAAACTTTTAATTGACTGTTGTTTTGTATATGCTACTGCTCAAACATAGCTCTGCAGTCAGGATGAAACCTGCAGACCACTAACGCTGTGGGGATGCAAGATCTTTTTCTAGGGCATCTGGATTTTAAGGGGGGGTCCCTGAAACAAAACAAGTAAGAAGTTCCAAATGTGCAAGCAGTGGCAGAGCAAGCAGGGCTTGCAATGAGTTTGATTGACACCGAGGTGGATGACACTGAGCCAGGCAGAAGAAAAGGGTGTGCTAGAGTAATCTGCTGGATCCCAGCTCACTTCTCAGCTAAAGAGCCCATCAGCTGATGCCCACTTCTCTCAGCCTGCTTTTAAACTGCCCTTAATACCTGCAGGTTGCTGCTCTCCTTTAGATGAATCTTTATATCCATTTTCTCTCACTAGGTTTGCTGGAGTTCCTGGGCTGTGTGTGGAGAAACAGCATGGAAGTGTGTGGGAATGGGGTGGGCATTGACCTTTCTTTGCGGTTTTTTTCTTTACCTTTTCGCTACACTTTCTGATGGTGGATGTGAGCTCACTCACTACCATATCCACACACTTCAGACTCGGCTCCTTCAACTTCTGCACCTGCTTTTTCACTATGGCTTCAAAAGCGAGGTCAGGCGTGAAGAGACCCGTTCTGCATGGCAGGGGCAGGGTGGGAAGAAGCAACGAGGAAGAAGAAAGCAAAGCAGAGAAAGAGTAGGAAGGAGGAGGAAAGAGAAGGAAGGGAAAGGGAAAAGAGAGAAAACACAAGGCAAAATGAGAAGTGAGATTTTGGTTCATTCCATTAGTTTATTGAACCAGGTGAGCATTTCTATGGGGCCTGTGCACTGCCAAGTATCAGGAGAGTCTACAGGCAAATGGAAGTGGCAAAGGGGAATGAGGTAGGAGCAGCTGGGCCAGTGAAATGGTGAGCTGTCAAGAGCAAGATGAACGGATGGAAACCCCCAGGGATCAAGTGATCTCTTTCTGAAGGAAAGCTTATTTGGATTTTAGAATCAAGCTGCTTGCCACAGTGAGCCACTGCCTCTCTTCCTACCTCAACATATCTTATTGCCCTTTGTCTCAGGCATTCCCCTTTCCTTCCCACCACGGTTGTCTCCCCTTCATGTTTCTTAATTCCAGCTGCAGGAAGCCTGAACAGGAGCCAAGCTAAGACTTGCAAAGGTCTGTCGCTTCCATCTTGTTTTGGCAGAACCCCGAACTGAATAGATGTCTTTGTTTCAGGGATTCAGACAAACTACTCCACTTTTGGAGTATATTTTATCTCACTCACACACCTTCCCTGCAACATTAACTTCCTTGGTAAGAACAGATGTACCCAGCATTTAGGAAAATGCAAACAAGCTACAGGGCATCCATAGCTATGCAAAGCATCTATTCTACCCCAGCTAACCTGTAGCATCAGTCCCGTCGAGATTTGTAAGAAAGTATTAGTTTCCACTGACACCAAGTATTCTCAGTGGCTCCACTATGAAAGAGCAGAAAGTCCACAGGAACTGAGGGTACTAAAATATGGCTGAGGTTTATCCAATTCAGGACTACTGCACCCAAAGTAGTTTTTCAGTACATCTTTAACACTCTAGAGCTTCTACCAGGATGCTCTTTGTTACAGAATCTGAGTTACTTGTTTTATTATGGGGCATTACTGCTTCACAAGTGCTTTCAGGGGACAACATCCCCTTGACATGGGAAGGACATACTGCCTTTCTAAAAGTACAGCTAATACATGGGGTACCTACAGCTAACAACCAATCCAAGACTAACAATAAATAACTACCACCTCATGGAAACCAGGTATTTCCTCCTTCGCCTTATCTTTCACATCTCTGTGGATAACACCTTTAAGACCTCAAGCAACACTGCTATTAAAGCACTCCAACATATATTTCAGGACCTACAGTCGGTCTGCCTTTTAAGCAGCAAAGGGTCGGAATACATTTCAGGATTCAGCTTTGCCCAAGAGTCTCTCTCAAGGTGCCAACAATGCCCCTTTTGAGCAAAGCAAGGGTATTTCCAGAGCTAAGTTCACATCCTCTGACTCCGCAGCATTTTCCTACTACTCCAGTTGCCCTGCTAGGCTCAATATACACTGTTTCCCCCATCAGACTTGGGGGGCCCTGCACACAAAAAAATATATTTAAAAAAAAATAATCAGTCTCTTCCAGTACCTGAGTATCACCTGAATGACAGTATTTTGTTTCCTCTAATACAAAATTGTAACCATGGCTACTAGAGCACACACAGAGCAACTAGCACTGAAGTCATCCATCAAATTCTTAGCAGTAGGACTTTAGCTGAAATGGAATGCTTTAATCCTGAATCCATGACATTTGCCCCCATCCCTGTAGCTTTTTCTCCTATTTCCTACCCTGCTGTACCCACCACCTGATCACCTGAGGAACCTGCCACTGTCAGAACAGATGGTCTATTCTGAAATTATCAGTAAAAGAGGAAACAAAAAGAAACAATGAAGAAACAAGTGGGAAATGGAGGGAAGGATGCAAAGAGAAATAATGAATGGGAGATTTTGAATAGCACCTGATGGATGAAGAACAAACCAAGGGAAGCTTCAGAGGGCACGAAAAAGGAGGGCCCTTCTGATCCAGTTAGCAGGCGACTCTGGATACTTGGCAGCCCGAGGGCCTGTGCTTACCTGTCGCCAGGCTCTAATGGCAATTTTCTGGGTGCTCCCCACAGTCACACACCCCAAAAGAGGACAGCAGGACAGAAAAGGAAGCTCCTCCAGCACTCTAGAAACCTGAGCAATCTCTCACCTCATCCACTTTGCTTTCCCAGTTTGCCCTGGGAGGCAAAGCATATGCCTGCATGCCTGAGCCCTTCTATAGAGGCTCTTGGCCCTAAGGACTAGGCATTTCTGCAAGTGATGGCAAATATCACCACCTGGGCACCTTTCACCACTCCTGCAGAGAGGGGGTGTTGGACTCTCCAGACACCTCCTGCTATGCCCATTTACCTGCACCTGAATAACCAGTGGTGATTCCAGTCTCCAGTGCCCATACCACCATCCTAACTGAGGTACCTTTTCACCAATACCTAACCCTGCCTGAAGCAGCAAGCCATGGCTGAGAGGAATGGCACAACGCCAACCCCAGAAACAAGGACAGAATCAAGGCAGGTTCCCTCCCTCAGCCCCAACAAATACCAGTATGGATCCAAAAGGGCAAAATCTGAAGTCCCCTTCTCTCAGGGAGAGCAGAAGGACCCCAGAGGTTGGTGGACCTTTCTAACTTGCTTCTTCTCAGCCATGTGCTGCTCTTCCAGCACAGGATACGGACCAAGCCAACCAGAAACCAAGCCAAACACCACAGGAACGTTTCCCTTCGATACAGCCCACAGCTATAACTGCTGCAGCCTCTGAAGTTCAGCCCATAGAACCCCCCAGCACCACCCAGAGGCTAGTTAGGGATTAACCCTCTCACTTCTACAAGAATAGAGCGGACAAAATTTAAATCCCAGTTTCTAGCTTGGAAAAATTTGAAGTCAAATATGGCCACATACAAAATACCCTTGAGTTTAGGAATTGGGAATCATATTACAGAGAGGGGTGGCAGGGACATCTCCAGCACCCCTCAGATTTCCAAAACATTCAGGGAGTAGGGCTATGTCCCACATCCCATAGCGCTTCCCTTCCTGTTTGGCTTGTTGGCTGGATCGCCCCAGGCTGCTAGTGCTCAGGTCTAGTCATGCTGAGGATGTGGTTAGAAACACTGAGTGTGGCTGCAGGCAAGTCCCTGCCCAGGTCACAATGCTGTGCTGCAGCCAGCGAGCGGGTGGAAGGTGCCAGCTCCATGCTGCCTCTGGTTACCTTCTTGGTGCACTGTCTAACGGTATTGATTAACTCCGATATGACCATGTCCACGCATTTCAGGCAAGGTTCTTTAATCTTCTTCACCTGCTTTTTCACAATGGTCTCAAAGGCCATGTCAGGTGTGAAGAGACCGGTTCTAAACACCCAGGGTGGGGACAAGACAAGGCAGGAGGGGGAGAAGGGGCAAGGAGAATGTCACAGCATTACACACACATCTTGGAGCAGGCACCGCCATCACTGAAACCCAGCACACGGGGCTGAGAAGTATCATGTACCCCAGATAAGCCCTGAGTGGAGTGCATGGAAAGTGGGGGATGCTTGGCACCTCCCAGGAAGGAGGTGCTGAGGGAAAAGTGGATCCCAGCTGAACAACCATGGCCAGGCCACCATTTTACCTCAGCCACCAGGGTGGCAGGGGCTGACCCCTCTGCAGCAAATTTGACCTCAGAGTTGTACAGCAGATGGGAGGCCTTTTCTGAAGGGTTTTCTTAATTAGGACACTAACATGTTTGATACCCTTTAACAAGCTCAGCTAGTGACTGAGCAAAACAAAGTAATGAAAATAAAAACAGGTCAATATTTGTTCACATCCCAGCATGGTGGAAGGGATCTTCTGATGGGCACCAGGCCCTGCACACCTTCCCAGGAGCAGCACGACCCAGGGTCTCACAGCCATGCTTTCTGACAGCTAACCTCTGCCAAGGGAACACAAGTGTTGGCTAACTATGTCCTGGGGCCATTGGGATCCTGGTGATGGGCACCCCAGTGCTCCCTCAGATCTTAAGGAGGGGAGCAGCTCAGTATCAACAACTGTTTTGAGCAACTGTTGGTTAGTATGGAGGCAGAAAATAAAAAGCAACATTTCAGTTTTAACTAAATGAAGTAGTACAGGGCTTGCCTCCCTCCTTCTATCCCTTCTTATGTCAAGCCGTAAGGAGAGAGAAAATGTCTAGTCACCGAGGCAGTTTTACCTTGTAGGCTTCTGCAACTCTCTCATGGCAAGAGAAAGCAAACAAACTTGGATGATTCTCCCTACTCCCAAGCCACTGGGGTGGTCCAAGGAGGTTATCGCTGCCCTTTGGCTGACCTACCGTACCTCTGAAGTCTTCAACTCCATTCAGAAGGTCTAGAGGTATTTACAAGGCTATGCAGCCAACTGTCTGCCTAGTGCATGATACGTGCCTGATACCATGGATGTTCTTGATGGCATAGCTAATCTCCCGCCGCAGCTCCTTCTCATCAAACTCCATCTGCAACCAAGAGAGCATTTCATCAGAAACTGTCTGACACTTATTTGCGCAACCCCAGGATACACAGAGTGCAGTACAGAGAGGTCCCATGCCAGCACCATCATGTGACAGATGAGACATCAGTCCAAGTGTTGGATACAGAGTCCAGCCATAAAGCTTCTACTGCCAATGCAGACATCCTGGACCAGTACGAATAGCTAAGGGATTACATTTACAGATGCCAAGCCCCAGCAGCTCCCAAGGAGCTTCTTTGAGATAGGACTGAAGCACTAGATTGCTTTCTAAAACAAACTGTTTTGTCTCCCAAGATTTAGCACGAGATCTTGGCAGCTGTTTCTTCAATGTTTCTTCAATAGATTTACAACTCACATACAGGAACCTGCCTTATATTGGATAACACATTTTTGTATTTCACTTAAAGGCCTCACCTTATTCAAATACAAAAAAAAAAGCAAAATGCAGAAAATCCAGAAGTGGAATGATTTGGCTCTCAAGTCTGTTCCAACTGACATTAAAGAAAGTTATTCCATACCACTTCTATCAGGTTAGTTTTCTTGGATGGCAAATAATTCAATATAAATTCTCTTGGGCTGTTATGACAGTAGAACAGTTTCTGCACTGTTCCCACCTCTAGGCCATTGTTACGGGACAGATAAAAGTAATCCCAGGTACATCTACATCCTCTTTCCTGCTTCTTGCATATCTCTTAGGGCAACTTTAGGTCTAGTCTAGTGCTCAGGATCAAGCAAGTTTCAGCATCATTCATGTTATGTGCAATTCAGTCAAAGTAGCTTTGACACAACATACCTCCAAGGACGTGCAGTCATCGATTTACTATTGTTTGCACTAAAGGAAATTATTTTGCACATTTAATTTACCATTAGGAACTAAGCCAAAGAAATACTGTCAATTAACTAAGAGAAAGTTAAGGTCTGTCACAAGGACAGGGACTAAGGGAAAGGTCAGTACTGTGGGAAGGCTCCAATAAAGGACACAAAATAAGTAAAAAGGGTGTTAAAAAGGAGAAAGGTGAAACAAAGTAGTCAAAGGGAAAGACAGATAAAAGATACTATGAGGAGTAAGAAGAAAGACAGAAGAGGTAACAACCAAGACAAAGCGGCTCTCAGCAGCACAGGAAAGCAGTACCTTCACCAGTTCAAAGGGAAAACGCTCATGGAAGATGCGGTTAATCCTAGCTCCTCCTGACAGCTCATAGGTATCAATTTGGTCTCCAGAGCCTTCAATGCGTTTCTCAAAGTCCACAGCAAACTGCTGGACCATCCTGAAAGAAAACAAAAACCATGAAGCAGAAAAGTCATGGATGAGCAGTCATCTCCAGGGAGGGACACGCAGCTGAGGGCACCTACTGAAGCAGAGCTTTGGTCTTGCGAGCAGGGTCATCAGGGCGAAAGTTCTTGTACTCCTCCACCTCCTTCTCAATGGAGAGAAGCTGGCTTTGGAGCTTGTTCCGCAGCCCTGGCAGGGTGTCACGGATGTGGTTGGTCAATTGCTGCACAAAAAGAAGTTTTAAGACAATAATAAACCTCTAAGTGGTTACTGGGAAGAGTTTGCTACCTCTGCACCACAAAACAAAGAACGCAGCAAAACAATTTAAAGTATTTATCAGTTTCTCGCCCACAAGTTTTAGCTTTTCCTTTATCCTTCCATCTTAGAAGAGCCCTGATGGCCAGCCCAGCCATTCTTGTGACATAGGGCAGCAGTTCTTAACCATTGACAGTACCTGGTTCAATACTTTCTGCAGGTAGGGGGTTCCCATGCGATCAGCCATGTGTCTGTAGGCTGGGTGGGAGAGAAAAAATTTTCTCTCTGCAGCCAGAGCTGCCTGAATGTCCTTCTTGCCATCAATGTCCTTCTGACTTCTGTTGACTACACCAATGTAACCTGTAAGAGTGGGGTTAGAGATCAGATGGTTGCAAGGATGAAAACGTAACAGGGGTTCAGACCGAGTTATCAGCTGGCAGCACTGCAAAAGGGGAATTCTAGTAGCAACACATTATTAGGAACCAACTGGAAGAATTTAAAACTAGAATTTCCTCTGAATGGCCCAGGTTCTGATATTTTGGTATGCAGGACAAAAATGACTATGCAACTGTCCTTTGGACAGGTACTTTGTTATGGTATAGCACATATCACAGTCCAAAATTATTTCATCTGACATACTATGGTAGTCTCATCTAGATGAAAGACAAGGGGAGTCTTAACAGAAGTTCCATTGCAGCTTACCTTATCAAAAGGAGGAAAGAAAAAGTGAAGATAAACACATAAAGCTATGCTTCTGTTAGGACTATATATCAAGGTACAAATAGCTAAAAAGTTCCTATTAACAGCATGACTGATCTTGATTCCTCAAATTCTCAGTCCCAGCCTGGAACAGAGATGACTTAACCACAAGTTGTAACAGATGTTACAGGAAGGGGATGCACTGGAGGAAGGGGATGAGGCCAGGACATCTCACACAGGGAAAATAGAGGAAGGAGATCACGGGCAAAGCATGAGGAAAAACATACCTCTACGAAGAGGAAGTAACTTATTTTCTAATACATCTCGTGCATCAGTTCCTTCATCCATAAGATCCAGCTTAGTAATGACTCCAATAGTGCGTTGCCCTATGGAAGAAACACAAGCACACTTGGTCAAGGAAGCAACTCCTGTATTGTTATCCTCTGTTCACAGAGCTTACAGATTGCCCAACTTGGCTATTCAAGTGCTCTTTAACTCAAAGATTACAGTTCCCATCATGTCCAAGAGGCCATGGGAGCAAAACAGATAGTAATTGAGCTCAGTTCAGTTATATCCTGCTGAAACACACATATGCTATGCTACAGCAAAAAGGGATTTTAGTGCAGCTTTTTCTACTTTTCTCCAGAACACAGATGACTAAAGGAAAGGAAATCCTTCACCTCTTCAGAAATGAGGGTCAAAGGAGAATAACAAAAATTCTATTACAGTAGCTGTTAACATTCATTAACACATCTCAGAAGAGCATGTGCCAGTGGAGATACAACCCAAGACAACAGCCAGGAGCCCACAGCTACTGGGCTAATCACAACCAAAAGGTAAAAGGAAAATCAGGCCACTGTCTAGAAATGTCATGCTAAAATAAGAAAGATATCTTTACCTTGAGGATCCACCTCCTTTGCAACCTTCAGGGCATCAGAATTGGCCAAATCGGAGTTGGCTGGGGATACAGCCAGGATGAGGCAATTCTCTTTGGTGACAAACTGCATGAGCATATCTCGGATCTGGAACTCAATGTCAGGGGGCTGGTCTCCTACTGGAACTTTTGTCATACCCGGTAGATCCACCAAGGTCAGGTTCAGAACTAGACAGAGGAAATAGGAGATGGCACAAGGGAGTAGTGAGGTAGGAATGTTATGGTCTGTAAGTACTACCTGTAGCTTCAGTGGCTCCAATATATAATAGGCATAATAGATGAACACACAAAAGCACACAGAGCTTTCCAGCTCCTTTTTGTTGCCACTTAAGAACTAGCTACTATTTGCTACTAGTCATGATTGTCAATAATCTTATCACTCTTCCCTTTAAATCACTTGTTTTCATGCTGATGGGGGAAACTGTGCCCTCTAAGTCCTTCCATATATGCTACACTGAAAGGGAAGGGATGACAGTATATTTTTTCACTTCATAACAAAGGCTGGAGAGTCAGAAGAGGTGGTTCCACTCATTAAGAGTTGTCCTTGGTATTGAAGAGCTCAGTCCTGCCACCCTTATTCAAGGGATGCTCCTGTCAGAGTCAGCTGGGCCTTCTCCTGAAGGACTACAATATGTAGCCCTGTAACTGTATAATTGTCTTGATGAGAGAGAAAAAAAAAAGACTAAAAATTAAGCGTAAGTTCTACCCAGTCAAAAGCTATGCAGCACTGAGTTGCTGCTTCCCAAAAACACCCATATGCCATTCACATTTAAAGAGCTGGCAAATTTATGACTATGTCACTCCCTTGTTTAAGCGGAATTCTTCCACTGAGATCAGTGGCATATGACACAGGCGCTACCTGGAGACAACTATACAAAGTACATATTTACATGCAAACAAAAGGCAAGTGCTCTTCAAGAAAGCCACTCTCCCCATCAATTTTTTGTTCCCTTTATTTGCTCAGTAAAGCATTATCAGAAGGCAGGGAGAGACAAGAGCTCTTCACTATAATGCCCAAACTGATGGAAAAGAACAGCCTTAGGAACAACTTCCTGCAAAGACATCAGTTGTTTCAAGGAGTTCTGCTAGCAGTCAGGCACCTCAGCTGGCAGATAAATTTGTTTTAGCAGTATGGCTAAAGCTAGCCTTTTGATACAGCCCAGCCCAGGCACATGGAGATGAAAGTCAAGACTGAGCACATTCCCCGTTTCACCCCTGTTCTTTCTGTCTTTACTTCATGACAAAGCAGCAACCTGCCTCATCCATCTCCTGACTCAGATGCTGAATTAGGACTCACCATGGGGAGAGTAGACTCGAAGATTGATGGGCACAGGAGAAATGCCTTTGTTGGAGCCAGTAACACGATCCGTTTCGGCCTCAATTTCCAAACGGATCTCCTCAAAATCTGTGAATTTCTTTCCTTTGCAGTGTAGGAACTCGCCATATTCTATTTAAACAGAAGCAGAGAGTCAGAAATACTCACTGGAATCAGGGAAATACTGAAAGTGTAATGAAAGCATCATGTCCCCAAGCAAAACAAAAAAACAGTTGAAGGATTGAAGTCTAGTAAAGGCCTTCCCATTATGGCCTGGCAGGTTAGCACAGGAGAAGTTGCTACAATCGCATTATCTGAACAGCATCTGAGAAAATTCAGCTGAGCCTAACATCTTCACAATCCAGCTTTTGTCTCGGCAAAAGTGGCACTCTCACTTGTCTTCATTTAAGTGATAATCCAGGACCTTCTCTCTTGATGCTAAGCAAACTTAGCACACATCTGCCTGCAGCAGCAGTGACTTCCACAGTTCCACTGGGAGATACTCTGGTGCTCAGAGCTTGGGACTAGCACTGCATTAAAGTGCTGGGGTAAATAACAGTCTTATTACTTAATGAGAACAGACACAAGAGTCTCTTGAGAAAAAAAACACCTTTTCTTGACATAGTTTTGAACTGGCTGGTGGTTGGGGTTTTTTGGTGTGTCAGTCCTAGAATAGGCTAACCAATCCAAGAACCCTCTGTTTCAATTTTAAAAGCCTCCTAAAAGTCAAATTGCCTCTTTACTGTGGACAAGAGGACTGCCATGGACAGATCAAGTTCACCTGAGAAGAGAGGACAAGTACCTTGAAACATTCACTTGCCAAGTCCTGGATGAGATCTTAACTTACCTTAAGGGGAATGGTAATAAAAGGATCCTGTAATTAAGTAGCAAAACCAGTGAGCAACCTAAAAGACCAGCCACAGAACTCTGTAGTCTTTTTCTCCCAGTGCCAGAGCTCTCACACTGGGTTTTCAGTACATTAAATCATCTCATCCCCTTATTTCAGTAAATTATCAGCAGGGTCATCTGGCTTTTAGGTCTTACCCACTCAAGAGTCACAGCCACATAGGCAGAGGTAAATTGTGATAAGGGTATGCATGGAGACTTGCCTAATAAATTAAAACAACTAAGTGGCATTTGCTTCTGAACACTTAATACATCAGCTGTTAAGCAGGTAGAAACGAAAAACAGTTGCAGGCCATTTTTACTGGGGAAAATTCTTAATTTTTTTTTTTCCCCACACTGAGCAGTGAATACCTTTCTTCACTAAGACAGTGATCCAGCTGGACACGCAGGGAAGGGAGCTCACATACCTGTGCTGGCATTTACCAGCTGCAGGACCAGGGGGCGTCTGGTTACGATCCCAGATCCACGTGGCAGAAAGTCCCTAAAATGAAACAGGAAGTTTCAGATGAGTGAATGATTATTTCCTTCCCTTTACATGGCTTTTCTGCTTCTATAAGCATTCACGGATTCTAACAGGGAGTCTCAGCCACAGGCACAAAAAGTTTAAGGCACCAAAACCCAAATGCTCCTTTCTCGAGGACAAGAGCTGGTTGTTTTGAAGAAGCCTATACTCACAGCACACCCCCTCTAACTCTGTCTGTAACAGCTATAGCTCCTTCAGCTGAAGTTCCAAGCTAACTAACAAGCTCATTCAATACAGCTGTCTGTGCTTTGGAGAAAATTGATCTCTTTCACCAGAAAGAAAACAGAAGTTGAAGCAGAGCCTGAAAACTGATGTGCTTCCCTTTAACAAAATACAATTGCCTGAACTACAACAAAATCACTCACACCCTGCACTTTGGGGCTTGAGAGGACACCACATTGCTCCAGTGTGCAAACACCATACGGTATGTCTGAAAGAGAATAAACAGCAGCCAAAGGTTTGCCTCCACCCAGGGTTTCTCCTGGCTAACTGCTCAAGACCTAATTATTGCCAAAGCAAAGCAGCAACAGCTCCCTTCTATATTCACAAGAATCCTGAATTTTTGTGTACTTCAAATCATTTCAAAGGAAGGAAACCTTTCACTATCCCTCTCCAAATGCTGACTTAGCAGCCACAGCCCACAAGTTCTCCTTTGCTTTTTCTTTTTCCAAACCCTAGTGCTTTGAGCAAAGCTAGGCATGCCCACTGCATCTGCTGATGACCTCGCTAGTTTGTGTCCTGGTTTTCAAGTACTCAGCTGTTCATGCAGCTCTAAGCATTCCTGAAAATACGATCCATTGCTTCCTTGCCTTGTGGGAGAGGCATCGCTTCAGAACACCTCCTACAGCATGAATGTAGTTTTCTTTGTTAAAAGAAGCCCTGCCTACATCTCTGGGATCCTCCCTCCCTTGATGGCTCTGGCAATGAATAGTTTTGCTAATTCAGTAGTGACTAACTATCTGGTGAACAAGAAATCCAGGGCTCTCCATTTTGAGTATCTTGCTCTTAGTCCTGCCTGAGTTTAACACTGACAAAGGAATTGAAGATGAGGAATGAGATTTTGTTTTAACACATCAGACAGACTTCAGCAGTTTTGTTTCAGCTCCTGGTTTGGCCACTGATTTCTATGGAATTCTATAGAAGTTGTTCTCCTCCTCTGTATTTCCCTTTCCTCAGCTAAAACAGTAATTCTCCATCTGTGGGGCTGTCAGAATAACCTGGTAACACCAAAAACCACAAATTAGTTTCAAGTGAAGGAAGGGTAAGGAGCATCCTACAATCTTTAACATCTCAAAAAGATGTATTGTAAATTACTAAGTTTGGAGTAATGTGACCTCTGGTACAACTCTACCAGTTAAAATAAGACTAACCCATTCTCGTTATTTCAGACTTTTCAGAGTTAACCAGAGCTTGTCTTTCATTTGTTTTTCAAATAATACAGCTCTAGTTTTTCTATTCCAGTGGGATTAACCCTGGAATCTTTGAGGCATTGCATCATTCCAGCAGCTTTCTGCTGTCTCAGCTTCATTCCTATAGATGTAGTCAATATGGGAAAGAGTCCTACCCTAGCATCAGTTTGGAGCATAACAAATCCATCGGAGCTGCACTGACTTATTTTAAACTTACTGTACCTGAGGAAAAAGGTATCCTATTACAATAGTTTCCCTATCTAACACACTGACACAATATTCTAGTTATTGATCTCTGACCAGTAGTATCAAATCCTGCTTTGCTGTAGGAAAAGCACCACTTGTACTTACACACCCGAGCTCTCTAGGAATTAAGATTCTACTCATGTTGTGCTCTGTGTTTTCCTGAAGCTTTCTGCTTTTATCAAAATCCTGATTTCTCTGTCTCAGGACAAAGGCAGATAGAAAACCTACATGGCATCCAGGCTCCAGTATTATATATTAAAAAAATATGATCTGATTTACTGTGTTAATTGAAGTAGCTCCCAGGCTATTCCAAGGAAAAAAAAACCACTAAGTCCTCACAGAAGACAAGACAAATCCATTAGCCAAATTTAGCCACCGAAGTCAACAATCTTAGTGCTGCTTTAATTCCGAGTGAAAATATGTGCAATCCAATCCCTGATATCAGAAAATGAATGTGCGTGCTGAGCCACAAACTACTGGGGTACACACAGTTCAACTTTGAAGCTTTCTCTACACTTGCCTCCTTGGCTCCTTTGGCTTGGAGTTACAGCCAGAAGCTTTATAAAAAAAAACCAAATGCAATTGATGCGATAGCAATCCATTGTATCTATATTTTTTCCTATTCTTTTATTCACCCCCGTCCTGTCTACAGTCTCTTGGACAAACTCCTTCCTCCTCCTGCTCCAGCTAAGATTTTCAAGCCATAGACACTAAAAAGTATAGGTTAGTAAATTCTGCAGTAAACTGGCTGGGTGCCAAGGAGAAGGCACTGTATGGGTGTCTTGGCTGCCCTCTTGCAGTAGGCATAATAAATTGATTCTGTAAATAAACTACAGCAACAGAGCATGCATGGCATGGACATGTCCAGCCCAGGCTTTAAGTGCACTCAGGAGCCAGTGAGAAGATCTACACACACACTATTGCTCCAGAAAGAGCAGCACAAAATGATGACATTGTCAGAATCAGGGAAATGATACATGAGATAAGAGCAACCATATTCCAGATGATGTGGGCAGACAAGAGCAGAAGGATTAGATAAACTGGCTTATTCAATTCAGGCACTGGAGATGTATAGTAGCAAGGCTGGAGGAAGGAAATAGAAAGATGAATAATTCTCTAGAGGTAACATGCTATAAGGCTCCGAGTGCTGGAACAACAAGGGCAGCAGGGATTCCTCTTGTAAGACAAGGCAGCCTCTAGCATGACATCAAAAGCAGCCTCCTTACACACATCGCTATACAAGACCTTGTGCCTGAAACACATTAATTAGTTTGAGGGCACCAACCCCCTGTTTTCCTCCTTCACTTTATATCTTAAGATCTGAAAATTGCTTTGTTTGCTCTGTAACGTGCAGAAGTGGCAGGGCAACATTTGATTTCCCATGCTTTCAAGCAGGAATACCGCACTGTGCCATTTCTGCAGCCAAGCACCATCCCGACAACACAGCCAACAGCAGCTAGGACAGACAGAAGCTGTATTCAGGGAATATAAATGCTTAACATGCTTGTATCTTTTTGCTTCGCTATCTACTCAAAGTTCCCTATCAAGATATTGAGGTATCAGTTCTAGCAGTGAAATTCCAAGCATTTTATCAGAGTTGGAAAACTAGGCTCAAATCAGCTACATTCCCTGAGCCATCAGTTATTAGAAGACTTATTTATATGTATCTCACACTCATCTTTTATTGAATACTGTTCAGAGAAAGGACATTCTTAGGTAAATTCTTGATCTGACCAGTGATAGATCTCCTCTTCTAAAGCAAGACAAGAAAAAAGAACCAAGTATGCAAATCCTGATGGGTCTCAGGCTGAAAAAGTTCAGGCAAGGAATGACCTGAAAAGGAATTTGTTATATTTTCCATTGCTCACTTCTGAAGTGCATACACATGCTTTTGATGAGCTACCTCAGGGCAAACCAAATCACATCATCCCTCCCAGCCTTACTTCTATTTTAGCATGCAGAGCTGCATTAAAGTAGAGATTTGAGCTAAAAGCTGCATTAGTAATGAAATAGTAAAAAAAAATATAAATACTTGAGGGATGGAAAACAATCTAGGAGTTACTGTAGGGCAACATTCAGACAAAATCCAAACACGTCGAAAACATACTAAGGCAATCTTGGTGCCACACAATAATACACTTATACAGTGGGGACCTTGGGATTTCCCTAATAGTTTTTTTAATTAAAGCCATATGCTCCACACAAAAAAGCCTCTATGCATTAGGCATCTCGGAATCCTACAGAACGAGGTGCTATTAATGACAGAAAAAGCACATCTGCTCTATAAACAAGCTTCAGAGTTCACTTAATGACTTGCACAGTACAGGGGATTAGAAGTTAAACGTAACATGGACCAAAAAACCATTTCCTCCTACTCTATAAGGCCAAGGAGATTGACAAACTGCTTGTATATTTCAACATATGTTGTATGGAAAGGGAAGAAAATATTGACAGATGCTGTCAAAAAAGTAGAACAGATACCCATACAAGAAGTTTGGGACTTCCTGAAGAAGCATGCATGGAAATTCCCAAACAAGTTGCTTGTGTTTATTCATTACTACTACATTGACAAAAATTTGACTCTATCCATTAAGATAAGAGAATTCCATGAGCTGGTTTGCTGCAGTAGGGCCACATTTGTTCCTAGAAAACACACAATTTTCTAGTCAAAAAAACCCAAGCTTGCTTACTCCTTTGGTCAAACAATTAATCTCAGTCTGACGTTTTTTGTTAAACAAGAGAAGTAAATCCGTGGAGGAAGAACTGGTCTTCCAGCATCATTACAGGCACATTGTGCCTGGCTCACCTGCTTTGTTAGAATAGACGCCTTCAAATCTGATCAACACAAGAGAAGTGACTGCTGGAGCAAGTCGGACCCTTTGTGTTTTGCTAGAAGGAAACTAGATCACTGGTTTAGGTTTGTCCTCTAAGGCTTAGAGATTCCCTGTAACAGTTAGTGACACTGAATTCCAGCAATGTAGCATTTGCAGCTAACTCACCTATGATCTTGTAGCTGTGCCATTCTGTAGTGACAACATCATCATTCTGAAGGAAGGGAATGTACCAACAGCATCCCTATGTATTGGCTCAGACTGCAACTGCTTCTCAGTAGATACTCTTCCACTGGGAGCACGAGCATCGTGCATCCCTCCTTCCATCAAACCCAAGTGGAAAAGTATCTCCTCTGGCCATCTCCTTTGCACCACGCACAGACACTGTCTACTCTTTGCAGCTCTTTGCTTTAATAACAGAGCTTCCCTGAGGTTTGGCAAAAGATCATTATGTAGTACTGACCAAGAAATTTAATTTCAGCTACAAACACACCCATGAGAGAAGACTGCATTAACACAGATCTTCAGAAAGACCCAACAGAAACATTTTCTTTTTGCTTATGTTCTAGAAACCTCAATATGGCCAGATAAAGGATTGCACTGAGCCTCCTCATGTGGCACTATAATCACATTTTTAGGAACCCAGCTCTCAACCCAGCAAGAACTCAATTTCAGAGCAGAAAGACACTGTGAAAAACTGGACGTGAGACCCAACAGAAAACAGGACCAATTGGACCAGGACCCAACATATGTTCTTTAAGTCAAAGCTTTCATATGTGATTTTAGTCTTCACTGACATTGCAACAGAAGTCACTGACAGTCAACTACAGAACCAAGTCTGTGATACCATCTCCTGTTCTAAAGGGGAGACAAACCATCTCCTGTTCTAAAGGGGAGACAAACCAAACACTTCTACCATCACTTCCCCTCCCTTTGGGGAAGCTGGAAGGCCTGCAAAGCTGCTTGTAGAGGGCTTTGAAATACAAATCTAGGTCTAGTCTAGACATACCAATACCAGCATCCTTGCAGTTTGTTTGACAGTCCTTTGAGATTCTTGGATTAGAATGCACTAGAGAAGGTAAAGCCTCAATTAAAAAGACAGAACAGCAGCTTATGAAGACATAAAAGTAGTCCCAAAGAACAGAACAGTGAACACCACCATCTGATCATTTAACTTCAATTTGATTTCTTATTAAACATCTACAGACAAATAGGGTATTAAGGGATGTGATTAATCCCCAATTTGGATTATATTAGTTCCAGAAAATTAAGATTCACACAGCTTCCACAATTTCACATGGCTGTTTCTGGTTTTTAAATCCAGTATTTCTTATTTCCTGTGTTCTGGTGGTGCCCACGGACAGTAATTCAATCAGAACTGCAGAAAGCACTATACCAATACACAGAAAGAAATACAGTTCCTGACCCTATGGATTTTACTATCTGGTTACTATCAGACCTGCTCCTGCTTAAACTTAGAGCTATCTTCCTTTCATCTGTCAAGTCTTACAGTTGACCATTGATCACTTACAATCATCCAGATCAGTTCTTCATTAGCTCATCATAGCACAGTGCATTACAAGAATCCCAAGAAAATCTAGGGGTATCAGTACCTTTGAGGTACGATTCTTCTGATCACTGCACTGATTGGCAACATTCACATCTTCATACAGGCTGCATTATATGAACAACTTACAAATCTGTCTGAACATCACTTAATCTCACAGCACGTGAGGTATTTTCAAATATATTCTTAATCTAGCACATGTCAAATGAATCCTTAAAACACAGGTTGACACCTATGCAACATATTAACCATAGAATACCTGGAAGGCTCAAAATATTTACTATTAATCTGACTGACTGCTAAAACAAAACACCTCGGAAATGGTAGTAGCTTTCCACTTCAACATTAACTTAAGCCTGAGCTCATTTGTAACAGGAACCACCTCATTCTACCAGAAGGTAGAAGCTGATGCAGAAACTACCCTTCAGAGCACCTTCTTGCTCTGATCCTTCAAGTGACTTGCAAGTACATTCATAAGCAACTCCATAAATCAGGTACAGGGCAAGGACAAATTTGTTCCTTCCTCTGCCACCCAGTAGATTAACAGGAGGACAGCATTACAGATTTAGATGTCCATTTCCAACTGACTTTGTGGCCTCTATGAGCTCTTATCTTCCCTGAACCAAAGTGCTTCTCTAACAAAAGAAGCCAGACAGACCAACATGAACAGCAAGTATTTAAAAGCAGGTGCATTATGAACAAGAGCACCTATCAACCTGCTATTCTAACTGGCTTTCCTTTACATCGTGTGAACTTGGACACCAGCCCTACAGACTCATAATCACATCTGAAATCTCATTCCCAGGTAGCCATGGGGTTTTTTTTTCATTAAGGTTAGCACTTTCAGACTCAGAAGTTCAAGTCCGGGATGCATGTTGTTTATCTGCCAATCTTCACAGCACAGCAATGTGCCTAGCCTTGACCCACAGCAGAAAAGAGAAATCCCATAAACACTTGGTATAGTATCATTTCTTAGGGTGTAACTGGTACTGGTCACACAATAGAAACATATAGAAATAAAGATCTATTGTGATTACACCATGTTCCACCATACAGGCAATATTATTGTGCACAATGATTCATTATTCAAGAATACAACTGTGAAAAATAAAGACAGGCAGTAGTTCATGAGTGTCCTCATACTACACGTTAGCAGAAACAAAAAAAATTAAAGAGAAGGCTTCCCACTGCCTTGTACCTTGAGCTCCTATTTACAGTAGCGCAAAGGGAGTTTAACACTATTGTGCTGACTTGGAACACTTACAATTGCTTTGTTACGTAGTTCTGGCACTCGAACAGCGTGGCCAGTACCTAGCCATTTCTCCACAGTACAGCTCTCCAGATCAGTAACCCAGAAGGGCCAAGCAGACCTCTTTTCAAGTTTGGGAGTTTGCTGTACATAAGATGAGTTTCCAGAGACTGCTTTACAAACTTCACAGGTGCTGTTGGAGAAGGAAAAGCACAAGTGCTAGTGTAAACTGGATCCATTTATAGCCTACTATTGGATAACTTGCAAACAAGAGTCAAAGAGGCTAGAGGATGAACTAGAAAGTCACTTCTCCTATTCCCCTATCTTGAGTTCTTCCATTGCTTTGCGCATCATTGCAGTTGATGCCAGTCCTCAGCAAGTGTGAGGGGTATTGTGTCTGAGATGCCTTTATTAAGGTTTTATGCAGGGACTGTGCGCTGTGGTCTTCAAATTTGAAAGGACAGTGACCACACTAATTCAGTTTAAAAACAATAAGTGTAGAAATAGCTTGTATTAAATGTTCACCACACATCCTGCTGCAGAACTGACTTTATGAATCTCACTGCAAGAATCCCCTTTCTGTTTTGTTTCCTCTGCCCCTTTTAGAGCTGACCAGGATGTGTGGTGTTCTAGAGGTCTACCGCATCTTTTTCCCATGCTGTGCTCTCATTTTATTCAAACTAAGAAATAAAAAAAACAACCAAACAAAATGTAGTGTATTCATAGAGTTAACACATGAAGTAAATAAAGCCACATAAGAAACCTACATTATTTCAAAAACCATAATGACCCCACACCACAGGCTTTGCCAAGAAGACAGGAAACCTTTCAGGAGACTGCCCCCTCCAAGAGACTCCACCCCCATAGAAAACTGCATGGCTGGCTGTTCGAAAGCCTACATACAGTAAGTTTGGCAAGTCAAATCCAGTTCCTCATGAATAAGCATAATGGTGGGGTTTGTTTCTCTGACATTTCATAGAACAGTTTAAGTTGGAAGTGACCTTAAAGATCACCTAGTTCTAAGTGATGCGCCATGGCGAGACAGCAGCTGAATGAGCTTCTATCTCAGCCACAGGGCTTGTCAGCTTGTCCTGGGACACAGCATAGTTACTCAGTCACTGATCTAGATATGCAGACGTGACAGCCCCGTGTCACCTTCTTGGTAATTTTTGGTAGAGCATAGGTCTTCTCTTTCCTACAAAACAGGATAAAGCCTTTTATTACTGAAATGCATTGTCACATTTATGTGCTCTGTGGGTCTTTGGGAGGACCTAAATGCCTTGATCATCAGAACTTTTAATCAAAAATGCATTTCCCCCACTCGGAACACATTTGTTGAATAAAGTGTGGGCTGAGGGGGCTCAGACAACTAGAGAGTTGATAGGCCCTGGCAGTGTTCTCCCACATCCCCGATAGCCCAGCTGCAGTGGCCGTGTTCAGGCTTCAGCCCGCAGCACCTTTATAGACACTGCTAAAGCCAAAAAAGAAAGCACATAGCAATTTTCACAAGAACACTTGCTTAGAAATGGCACTCTTCCCTGCGCCTCCCAGAGTGCCCTAAATTCTGCTTTTCTGGCTTATCTCTGACTGCACAGGCTGGTTCCCAGGAGCCACTGCAGACAGAGCCTTTTCTCATTCACTCTTTCCACATTTCCCTTGTTTGTATCTCACTCAGCCCCTCTCCTGCACATGCCTCTAGGCAGGTCTCTGGAAACAGTGGGATAAGATTAAAAAAAAATTTATTTTGTTTATTTTGATTTGAATCCTTTGGGCTGATTTTTCAGTTTCACACTCCACTAGCTTCAGGGTATATCAAAACCTGGAAGACAGCTGTACGCATTATGCCAAGTCATGGCTGCACCAGAGCCTCTCTGCACAAGTTCATCTGAGGCAGAACTACAGAGCTTCATGGCAGTTCTGCTTCCACAGGGCAAGAGACATTCCAGGAAGGCAGAAGCATTATTATACTTTGGGTATTACACTTTTATTCAGTGGCCTGAGAGCCCGCCAGCCCACAGAATAAACCGGCGCAGCCAAGAGTTTGCCCCAGGGGTTTCTGCTGCTGTACATCTACAGAAATTCCAAGGAAGCCTTGCTTTAGACTTGGTAAGCCTTACAGCAGGATCTGCCCTGACTTCCGAGGTGCACTAAATATATATATATTATTTAGATGACCTGAAAGTAAGGCAGAGATGTTGCTACATTCTTCTGAAGCACCCTTGCAAACCCATAACCAAGGGTTACCACATCCAGTTGAATCACTGGCTGCGTTACAAAGCATAAAGCAAGAATTTCTAATAGAGCTGTGCTCCATCCCTAACTCAGTTAATACAACACGTACTAAAGTGCCTGTATACAGGGAGGTGAGACAGAGTCTGAGCAAATGGAATTTCTCTCCATTAGAGAAGGTTACATAGCTCCTGTGGAATACCTTGGGAAGAGGCTCCAAGACACACACATTACCATTTTTGCCAGTTTTTCATGGTCTGCTTTCCTTCTGTCTGGAAATCTAAGCTTCCCCTCTCAGAGTCATTGCTGGGGTCTAAATAGGGAAGTACCTTTAGGACATGAGTGAAATACAGAGGTGATGAGATGAATTTTCTTTTTAGAAAAAAAAAGATTTCAAAATCATCACCCCCAGTCACAGGACTTCAGGTGCTGGAACTTCCTGAGAGCAGTGTAGCAAGTATGACAGAGCATATTATACAATAATCTCATCAACAAGCAACACTTGAAGCCTGTTTGACAGATCTCAGCTTCCCCCAGCCATTGCAGACACCACAAACAGTTTTCAGCTCTTGCCCAGAAGGTGTGCTGGAGCATGAGCACAGCTTATCACCTTACCCATCCTAACTCCAAAGTCTGGGCAGGATACAGAGTCACAGCTCCCTGCTCCATAATGCAGACCTGCTTTCTGGCTGTGAGTGACCAAGGTTAATTCTTAACAAAGAACTGTGACCCTGGGAATCCTGGCACACAACGACAAGTGCCTTGTGTCATCCCTGCTGAGGAAGCCTGCAATGGGAGCAGATTGGATCCACGTGCTTCTTTCCCTAGTTGTGATCACTGACTAGAAAGATAACCCCTTCATGGGCTGCTGCTCTACAATTGCAGTGCAGCAACCAATCCAATCCAAGAGCCAGAACCAGGTCCAGGGGGATAATTCCCCTCCTACTTCCCTACAGCATGGTAAAATCTACTTGTTTCCATAGAAACAAATCAGTTTGATGTCCACACAGCTCCTGCATCCCTCACTGCTGTGCATCAGCCCCAAGCTGCTGAGGCTGAGATTTTAAGCAAGCGTCTATAGCTGTAAGTGAAGAGTTTGCAGGAGAAACAAGGGGCATTCCAGGCATACAAAACTGACCACCTCACCCGAGATGTCATTTGCTGCGGTTCATCCCTACTGTGAGAGAATTAATCAGGAATATCCTTCCCCTCCTCCATTTTGAGGGTTGACTTATCTGTCAAATCCCTCCCTGCTCTCTCCCTGCAGATGGGTTAGCCCAGAATACGTGAGGACGTACAACACAGATGGGAAAGGAAAACAGGGCACTCCAACACCTCAAGTGCACTTGTGAGCCAATTTCCCCTTTGTGGGTTTTGGGGAGTATTTTTGCAGGTAAAAACTGTAAAGGGATTTTGTTTGGAACTCTGCATTTTACTGTGGAGGAATATTTAGAGAGTGGTACAGCCTACAGCGCATTGCCTGATCTCAAAAAGTCACTGCCCATTATAGCAAATGCCGCATTGACTCTAGGCTGCAGTGCTGGGGAAGGAGAGAGTCTTGACAGAGTAGAAAATTGCAGCACTGCTGCTGTGTAGCTTCCTCTGGGATTTTTGGGGTAATAGAAAATGAAGTCCTGGATCTTGCTTGCTGCCTTGGGACATTCAAGGTAAAGAATAACACTGCACTGATTCTATATAACAATATCAGGAACTCAAGGGAATAAGCAGCCTGGTGTATCCTGAATGGATGTGGCAGTAAGGATTATATTTGTAGAAAATGTAGCTTTCATTGTAAGAATTACAATCTCAGAAAGAAAACAAAGCTGGTTTCACTCATTTAAAAAACAAACAACCAACCATAAGACCAGATCTGGGTAGCAATACCAGGATTCAGGGGAAAAGCAACTACAGCACTGTTTGGGTCCAGAAACCTCCAGAGCCACATGTATGAGAAATATTGCACTAGCATGATGTATTCTCCACCCCAGAAGCTGTAAACCAGACCTTTTTGTCTGCTTTGTTGAATTTTCATCATCATAGCATAAAAGCAAGTTTTCCTTTTGCTCTCTCCAAAGCATATATAACCTCACCAAAAATAAAAGTCATGTAGGTGTTACCTCCAGAATCTCCCTCCCAACTTCCAGACAGTCTTTAAGAGGACAACACCAGGCATCAACATCATCCTAGAGCATCAAATTAGTCCAGTCGTGATGGCAGTAGCAAAGAAACAGGTTTTTGTGGCCATAAAGGTAAACCCATGACCCAGCATCTTTGCTTGTCTCTCTCATACCGTACATCTGTCATAATACTGCAGTAATGCTGCTCTGCTTTGGCACAAACAGATCTACTGACAAATCCTAGCTTTGCTGTAACAGAAGGGTTGCAGCCCTGAAAAACATGACCTGTACAGCACCTGCAACTTGAGCTGGGAGAAAACAAAAGGACAAGCTGTACACTAAAACTCTGGGACAGAAGTGTCTGATGGGAAAGCACAGCCACAATAACACCCTAGGATTAATGTATGCTAAGACAGATGAGCAACGGGCTGACCTTGCTGTTTCCCACCACCAGTGTCTTAATCTGTCCTAGCCCCCCGGAGTCAGGCTGCAGCTGGGTCCAGACTAAAGGTTATCCAGCAGTAAAAGGCTCTCTTGTGTTCAGGGACACCACTAGACTGTGCAGCAGTAACTAATATTCAAGCTATTTGTCACATTAAGACTTCGGATTAAAAGGGGTTTATCCCCTCTTTTGCTCTTCTCTCCTTCAGAGAAGGAAATCAGGTACAATGGCAGACGCAAGATGCCAAACACTCATGGTAAGTGTCATCTTAGATTTCTTGTCAAAACTCTACCACCTCTGGAGTCCTGGTATTTGCTGCAAGACCTAAGAAAAGAACAAACATAGCTCAAGGCATATTTCATCACTGCAGCCTGACACTTCTTCCACTCCCAGACAGCATTGCGTGCTGGAAAAGGAAACAGCCTCCCCAGAACCTGAATGCAGGGTACAGACAACTGAAAGAGTTAATTGGAAGAGGCAAAATCACTGTAATGATCCCACTAATAGAGACCCAAACAGAAGTTATATGTGGAAAAGAGGTGGTACCTCAAGATACTAGTGGCCAGACATGGGTGGTGAGTTTATAAAATGGAATGCATGTACCCTGATAATTTATCTTTAATCAGCGGTAAGAGGCAGAGCGTGTTGTGGAGAGGGAGGTATGCTGCTTCCCTTCCAACAGGCCACACAGGAAAGACAGAGTTCTGTGGGGTAACAGAGTTATGCCGCACTCGGGCATCCTGACCAAACTGTCCAAGGTGCATGGTTGCCCTGCAGAGGGAATTTAAGACACCCATTTATACCTCTGCTCTGCCTGGAGAAGTATGCAGGAACAGTGCCAAGCTCCCTGCTATGCACTGCACCTCTGCAGTTTCAGATATAATTAGGATCACCCTGGCTGGAAACATGGTGCAGAGGTACTGCTTCTTAAGCCCTTGAAGAAAAGCCAGCAGAGTGACTGCTAACACCTCTAGCGCAGAGCAAAGTCAGAGGCATTAAACTCCACTTCAAAAGCCGCACAAGACATCTCCATTTCGGGCCGCTCCAGAATGAAAGTTGGATCAATAGTCCTAGAAGAGATGACCTCCTGGGTGGTTCCAATGTATCTTCCAGAGTCCTTTTGATCAACCAACAGGACAGTGCTTCTCATACCCCACAGAACATTTTTCTCTGGTCAAGTTTGGGCAGTGACCATAGGAGGTGACAAAAAGGCAGGTTTATATACAGATATACACCCACAGAATTTCTAAAGGAGACTAAGTCTACATGAAAAACTTTTAGAGCTTAAATTCAAAAAGCAGAGGAGGATCAAAATTGGAGTTGCCTATTAATGAGCACTCTGAATCTATAGCAAAATTGTAGCATAATGACCTGAACAAACAGACCAGTCTCATGGTCTTCCATCCCTTTCCTTATTTTCCACAAGTAAAGGCAATTCTAAATTCCTTCCCCGGTATCTTCCCTCCACCCCTTCAAACCAATACGATTTCTAATAACATTTGGTCTCGCCTGTTCAGGTGTCCAGTTTTAATTCAACTTTGTCCAAATAGAAAATGGGAAAAATACCAAGTGCTAATGCAGTGCCTCACCTGTTCTTTTGCGGGAAGGATTCTCTAAATATCATTCTTTCAATAGTCTCTAAAAATTCATTCAGAAAACGGACCTCTTTTTCTAAGGTAAGGCTGGGGTGGCAGGTAGTAGTTTGAAGGCCTGGCATAACAAACACATCTTGTATGAACAGGCATAAACAGAGAGCAGTGCCTAGAAACAGGAACATCAAATCAAAGTAGCACAGTCCAGAGGGAAGAAGTATATTGCTGGGATCTCTGCTGAGATGTAGAAGAGGTGACCCGAGTTTCAGCACTGGAGCCGCAGCACCAGCTCCGCAGCGTGACACATGTCATGCACCAACCCCTGAGGGGCATTCTGCATTTTGATATGTACCAATCTCCTCCTTACCTCTAGCTATAACCCCACTGCGACAGATCTCCTCTCAAGGCCACCACCATGCTAAGGCAATTCCCAGCTATTCATAGAGGAGCTTCTATTAAAAGTAAAAGCACAATCAGCTTAAGAAATAACCAGAGATTACTCAAGAGATCACAGCAGCCTGAAAGAGAGAAAACCTACCATGTGTATTAGAACCAAGGGGCGCCACCCTGATACAGAGAACAGCGTAAGTTCAGAGTAAATCATGAGCAGGGGCTAGATCTTTGGGGTTTTACTGGCTTAATGCTAAACTAGCAGGTCATCAGAGATATTCCCCTGCTGACAGAGAATTGTTCCTGGGCTAGCAGGCAGGTGGCAAAGGGACAGTTATCTTCATTATAAGCCCCTGTTTGTAGAAGTTTATAATTACTTGGATGAGAAAGAGCTCTCAGAGCTGAAACAGCCTGTTTATTTGTTGTCAAAGCCTTGGGCCAGATTCTACATAACCTACTCTGCATTTACACATATAAGAGTGGCAGGAAGGCAAAGAGAAGGAACTGAACAAAGGCTTCAAGATTTTTGCCTGTAGGTAATTCTATCCTTTCTAAGAAATTCAGTACAGCCTCCCCCATCCCTGGATCTCCATTCTCAAAAAAAAAAACCAACCCCCAAAATAATAGTTTTTCCTAGCTCTCTCCAGGGTAAGTTAGCTCTGCTGTAAAAACATTTGCAGATGTTGAGAACCGACTACTCAGCATCTCTGTAGACTTCTGCCCATGATGCTTTGAGAAGGGGTCTAAATGCAGCTGAAAAACTACTCTGAAATATGGCTGCAGTTTATGCTCAGCTTTTACACAGCGTTACAGCAACACTGTCTGGCTCTGCAGCCAAAATCCATAGCAGTATCAGTTTAATATCAGCTACGTCCTCTCAGGCATCCCATAGACTACTACACTGGCCACTCTTACACCAAGACTGTTTCACAGCCACAAAATGACAGTCATAGAGTCAGACAGGATCCAAGCAATTCTCATGTTTCTTACAGTAGCATTAACTCTTCACCCTTCAACACAGCTGCAACAATGCAACCTAAAGCCATAAGGAACAGGAAAGGGAGTGTTAAAGGGGACTGTTGAGGCAATACATTATTAAAATAATATTTTCACCCTGAAAGACTCAAGTTCAATTCCCATTTCAGTCACAAGTGAGGAACTGGGTTTATTCCAAACCTCATTTTGTACATTTTATTGTTCATTGTGACTGCAGCACAAGTATTTTAGCAGATCTTATCATTTTGGGACTAAGCCCTGATTTTTAGGTAGGGAAGAGTTGACGATGCAGGCCTTAGAAGCTGAGATTCTTCACGCTTGTCTCCAGGAGCACTTAGAGAAACAGTATCTTTTAAAGAAAAAAAAATAATAATAGTACTCTCAAATATCCATGTTAGAAATAGATGTTTTCAATACAAAAGCTACACTGCTCTTCTGTTAGCTTAATTGCTGTGTCCAGGGCTCTAAGAAAAGCCACACAAGTCACAAGACTTGCAGAAAAGTGGCAGAAGCTGGCAAGTTTGCTTCCAGTCAGAAACAGACACAGCTTGAGGAGCTTGCATAACGTCTGCTTCCAAGATGCTTCCAAAAGCTGAACTGCAAGAAGCTACTGACCAGGGATTGAAAGACCATCTCACTCCCATTTGGTCATGGCTCGGTCTGCCAAAGCTCTCAGAGCATCAAACATGGCAGAGAACAATCAGAGACACTGTTAGATTTTAGACTCAGGGTTCATGCTTCCTGTACTGTGTCTTCTGGGAAAGAAAAGCAGTTATCTGTTACAGTCAGCACCAGCCGAGGAGCTGTGACAAGCCTCAAGGTCATGCAGGAACCAGCCATCAGCAACTTAATTGTCCTGTCTGCCCATCTATATAAAACAGCTTAAGAAAATTACTGAGCCCCTTTATATTCAATTTTTATTAAAGTATTCACCAATAGGGCTTTGAGGAAAAAAAAAGCTAGCCTTCAGTACAAAGTATCAACGAGTCACCTGGAATAACTGTTTAAATGTCTAACATTGAATTGTGCTCTCAGTTACTAGTCACAGTGTTTTGATGCATACTCTTGCCTGCTCCTCAGTAAATACTGAAATGTTGTCTCAGTCCTCTCTTCATAGCCACCCCAATATTTATAGCAGTTAGTCCTGAGCAAGACATCCAATTCTCATGACTAAACTCCATCAAGTCACTTAAAAATAATCATGATGCATGCTTTGGATGGATCACAGATAAACGTAAATAAGGAGAAATAGTGTTTTGGAGCTTCTCAGAAACAATCCTGCTTGCAGGACCACCTCCAGGCTCAGCCAGACCATCCAAGTGTTTAATGTCACTAGGGACAAAACTCTGAGCTCATTCCTCTCTGAGGCTGCACTACCCATCCCTGCTCTGGAAGACTATACTCAAAAATTGAAGAGCTACCAAGTCATCTAGTGCAGCCTCTCAAGTCCCAAGGCTTTCTAAGAATACCTTGAGTCCTCAAATCCAGTATCTGATCTGCGCCAGCAGCCCAAGGTGGCTGCATCAGTCCCAACCTCTCTGCAAAGTAGACTTACTGGGCAGACAAGGTTTCATGAACAGCTAAAGCTCTTGGTGAACCACGTCAGAAGAGAAGGCAGATCTTTCAAAGAGCTCAGGGAGACATCTCTGTACCGCCCTTGCAGAATTTTGATTTGTTTGGAAAAAATAGTTTCCTGCTTTATGGGTAACCTTGCCTACTGTTTTAAGTGTCCGTTGATGAGATACACCTCCATGGTGTGAGGCCAACAACCCCTCCTTTCTACAAGTGGAGAAAAAGTTATTTAAAAAAAGTGACAAGAATTTAGTTTCACAGCTGAGAGCAGAACTCTTATCTCAAGGCTAAACATCCCTGTCTGCCTGTTAGAGACAATATTCCTTTACCTTGAGCTTTCACTCTATCAGGATATACAAAAACAGGTCTGAGAGCAGGAAAAGAAAAATAAATGAAATGAGAAACTGTCCTACTAGTGAGCTATTTTCCCACCGTGCATGACTAGATTTATTTTTTTTTTGGACCAGATTTAGTTTTAGCTCTCCTCCCCACTAGCAGTACTCTGACTCATATGACTACAGATCTGTGAGTCCAAGAAGGAAAGTATTACTTTCAAAGTTTTTTGGGTGGTTTTTTCAGTGGCACATCAAGGAAGTAGGTTTACCCTGTGTATTACCAGTAAATTTCCTTTCACAGATGCCACCTCAAACCAATTTTACATTGGGCATATAGGCTAAACATCATATGCTTCTAGGTGACTGCCTGCCACTCCTTCAATAAATCTGGTTTTGCCACTAAAATACACTGCCTGAAACAAGTATCTGAGTATTGGCTCACATGGGTGGAGCACACATGGGTTTGCTCTTGTCTAATAAATTTGCTGCTCAAGGCATCATAATAAGTTTCACTCCAGTAGCCAGAACACAGCAAGAACTGTTTTCTTGATTAACTTACGCTAAGTTGCCAGCTTCTTCCATTTCTCCTCAAAAAAAGTCTCATCTTAAAGATGCTAAGAAATCCTCAATCAAAAGAATTATTAGTCCCACTTGGACAGACAGGCTCAAACTTGAAGTTAAGTACAAAGTAGGGACATTCAGTAATTCACCAGATCAGGAAGGGGATTAGCTTCCTGCCTTAGAATAACATTTTCAGAAGCTGCCTCAGATAGGAGGTGCTGCAGACAGACTCCCACACCTTCTATTTAAGTCTAGCAGAGTTCTGCCTACTCAAAGCATCTGGAGAAGTCAGGTTCAAGGACTCAACTTGGCATCCCCAGCTATGTATTGAACCATGGCTTCTGAAAACAATGAGTAGCCTTTAAAAATAGAGGTTTGCATTGGTTTTGGTGGGTGGTTTTTTTTTTTTTGATTGTGTGAAAAGTTATAAGCATGTGGAGTTTTGAAAAAACAGTAACAGCTGACAGTTTTAGCATAGGGGAATGTTTTTGCAAAATTCTGATTTCCTTTCCCCACTGGTTTTGCACAAACTTTACAGCCCTGTGCTGCAGCATGCTGATTATAGAGCAGATACACAAAAAAACCCACCACACTCACCTATCTCAAAGTACAGCAAGGACTAATTGAAGCTCAGGATGTTTTAAGATTCCCAACATGAGGATTATCATGGCAACAAGAAAGAGTCCATGATAGCAAAGAAGGCATCCTCCTAATCTGCCAGCTATCAGGTGATGAATTCCAGCAGTGACAAGGCAACCTGTCATTTTCACACACCAGAAGGTCCAGGCAAGCCTTAACCTGCACAATACTGAGCATCAGCTTCCAAACTGGAGACACAGCTGGTTTCCTTTCCCCAGATAAATTCTGATGTGATCCGAGACATGCCATAAGGATCTCTTTTCTTAGTGAATATAAGGCTAGTGGGTGGTTACCAGAAGTATGAGATCATTACTAAAGAGTGAAGCTGAAGAACATAGTCAGAAAGGGAGATCTAACATCTTGCGTCTAACTGCTGCAGGAAGGAAAAAAGATATTAGACTTGTATTTGTTTTAGCCAACCCCAATGGCATTAAAGCAAGTTGTCAGAGGACAAATACAGGCAGACACTGCTGCTGCATTACAAATATTGAAATTCACACACTACCCTCCCTTCTCACAGCCATCCATGTTATGTTATGTCTCAACTTAATTATGTATCTCCTCCTAGTGTTCCTCCTCCCACAAGTATTTGCTGAGCACTGTACAGAATTCTCTTAAGTTATTTTATCTTGCAGTCTACTGTAACACATTACCCATTCCTCCCAGTGCTCCATATTTTCTTCTTTGAACAATTCATCTGAGATGAAAAACAGGTATTTTCTTCACTGAAGACCAAGGGCTTGCTGCCATTTGAAGGAGTACTGTTTGACCACTATTTATTTCTCTAAACAGCCAAATCCTAGTCCTGGCTCTTGCACCATCTTCTGCAACCCTAAATAAGTCAGTTTCCAAGCAATGCTCCTGTCCTTAACCCACAAATATACAACAGCATTCGGTGATCTCCCAGATGTATTTATCATACAGCAATTAAGGGTCCATCATTTGCAATTACTCTCTGCCAGCACTCTGGGCATGTAAGTATCTCAAAGCAGAACAAAACCCCAAAACAATAGAAAAATCATATTTAAGGACCCCTTTTGTGGCCAGAGCAGGTTAATGTGTGTATCTTCTTGTTTAAATTCAAATCTGCTGCTTAAGTACTGATTAATGCTGAGCATCAATACAGTACAGCAGACATCCTCAATCTATACATAACATAGCTATGATTTTTAGAAGATTTAAACCCTCCGTTCTCTTTATATGACTTGAGCTTACAAAAACATGTAGAACAGCAGAAGCCTGAGCAACTTAAAAGCACAAAGATTGTTCAAAACAGTTTTCCTGTAGTATCTCAACAGGCCAAACATCTGCATCTCTGTATGCATCCCTATAGGGTCTTTCACTTCTAGATAATTGCTAAACACTGCTGTAGGCCTCTGAACATATTTTGCTGGAAAAGCTTCCCATAACAAAGCAAACTATATACTATCAAAGAATGCATTCCCTCATCATATCCCAGGGGGTTAAGTATTTATCTCTAAATGTCTGGGGAAGGTTGAGATATGAAGATATTAAGTTGCTCCTCAAAGTTATACCTGAAGCCAAACTAAATCCTGTAACTTCAAGATCTAGCTTTGCATTTTTGGTATGAGACAGTGCAAGGCAGAGATACAGTTGCAGCACAAGCTGCCTGGCCCTTGCCTGGTTTTGTCAAAGCAATTACTGTAGCACAAGTACCAAGCTTAATAGGTACTTATCCTTACAACTGCCACAGGCATTGCAGTGCTGCATTTCCCCATGCCAAAATTTCAGTTTGCTAGGAGAGGCAAGGCTAGCCCAACACAGATGGGTTTAGGTCCATGCTGCCTCCAATTTTCTTCCAGGCAACCCACAAACATTAGCTAATTCAGCATATACCATCAGAGCGTGGTGACAGACTGCTAAGCGTTCCTATTTGGTTTGGGCCATAGAAGGTCCTAGGATAGGATGCTTTTGGGGTGATATTCAGGTCTGGAGTCAACTAAACCCTAACTCACTTCCCACAGTGTTGGCACTGCTTAGCTACCTTGATCATAAATGAGATGGTTTCACCTCCATTCAGGTCCTTCCACCTACTGTTCCCAGTCCTTAGTCATTGCCTCCTCAGCATCCCCCTTAAACCATCTGTTCTCCAGAAGTCAGAGGTGCCTTGTTTTCTCCATGAAGAGCAATGCAGCTGTCCCAGCAGGGCTGAGCAGCACAATGCCTTGGGTCAGACAAGAACACAAGGCACAGACATTTATGCAGCCATCCGAACACAGCCCAGTGCTTTCTGTTTCTCCTGTCTGTAAAGCACAGATAACAGTAATACTTCTACAAATCCAAAGATTTGTGTAACAGTGCTCCAAGATCTTAGGATTTAAAAAACCCCACACTTCTATTTGATATTTTCACATAGCAAAATAAGAGTGGCGTGAACATGAATGATTTTACAAACAGCTTTGTAAATCCCCCTTCCTTATTGGTCCTTTGGGCTCTCTCAAATCAAATTACTACATGCTTTGTTCTTTTTATCCAAGCAATTTCGCTGGTACTCTAAGGCCTTCTAATTTAAGAAAGGTGGCAGCAAGGAAGTAACACCACCATAAGAACGGGTTAAATGACCCCTGAGGTTACTTCCAACCTGAGTTATCCCTCGAGCCCATAACCACACCAACAGGAAATGCCTAGACCTGACCCAACTAACCTTCCTTCCAGCTCTGGGGCCCAGGATAAACCAGTCTACAAAGAGATGTGTCACCTGTCTGGCTTCTACATGCCTTCTCTCATCTCCTTCAACGATTTTAACACCATCAGCCGGCATCCTAGTCACCATGCTGAGTCTCCGGCAGCAAAAGCACACATAGCAGGCACACTGACATCTGGTATTATAAATACAGGCTCTGCGCTGTTGGATAATCTGTTAACAGCAGAGTAAGTGACACTGGAAGAGTAATTAGCAGCAACTAGTAAGCCATTGCACTAGGGAGGAAAACAAAATATTTGTTTGTTAAGACATGTAACTAAATATCGATTGCAATCAGCATCACTTCTCTGTGTTTCAAGGTTTCCAGCATGTATGGGATTCGGTGCTACTGGAAGGTGCCAGCAGCAGCCCTAGACTTCAGCCCCGCATAGCCACAGGCTAGGTCTGGCAGCAGGGACAACTGTGCTGCCCTGCTACTTGAACATGCTGTGATGACAACCTGAAAGGAGCCCTGCAGGTACAGAGCAGGGAAACCAGCCCTGGCAGGGCCTCCAGCCCCACTGCTGAAGTGTCCCCATCAAGCACATCCATCAGTACCAACTGCATCAGCATTTGTTCTTGCACAGATTTCCATCCACTCCGAGAGAAACTCATCAGCACTTGCATTCACTGTGCAGCGAGCAGCTGCCGAGCCATAGCTGCACCACCATCCTGGTATCAAGCTGGAGCAGTGACATATGCCATGTCCACACTACAGCAATAATTGTATTTGTACACAGTAGGTCTGCACACAATTTATGCTTGTTCAGACAAGAAAACAGCCCCTATCACAATTATGTTGAGGAAACATGCTTATTCTGGATAGAATTCCATAGCTTCTTGTCATGGTTTTCAATACCCACACAAAAAGCAAAGAGACTGTACATTAAAGCAGGGCCCTGACATTATTTTAAGAGGATTGGGTTTTGCAGCATATACACATACATTCTGTGGTAAGATGTCTCATGTTACCAAGTCTCTAAACTAGACAGCACTCAAGGGTATCAAATAGAGAAAGACCTCTTCCCTTTGACACATTTTCTATTTCCACCCCAAGTATTTCCTCTAAATGCTTTTCTACAGGCAGGTCTCTCAGCTTCTGCTCAGGGGACCCTTCATTATCTCATTTTCTAAAAGCAATGGCACTATAGCTTGCTGTTAGAGAGACAACTGATGGGACACAGTGAGGTCACAAGTTCTCCTGGGACAGGGGTCATCAGAAAGAGATAGAAAACAATTTAATTCATTTGCTTTCCACCAGGCAGATAAAATCCCCAGTTTTCAATTGGTGCCAGTGGAGACACACCGAGGATTAATATATCCCCTTCTGTTTGCTGTCTAAAAGAGAGAAGCAGTGTACCCCAATACACTGACTGTCCTTCCAGAAACCCTCCTCTGGCCCAATGGCCATACATTATACTTTACACCACTGCAGCACTGACTGCATAGATCCTCTCCAAAGGATTTACGACATTAGGCTGCCAGTACTTAAAAGGCATGAAAACAGCAGAGCCAACAGGTAAACCCGTTTTGCACACGTATTTCAGGAGCCCTATTTTTCCCTTTCTTCTTAGAAAGCTACAGCACAGCAAGTTCTTCACTTTAGTGCTAGGAATCATTATTTTCTTCCTGTATCTATGGACAAGCAAGTGGATACTGGTCTATGAGTTGAGGATCAGTAAAATGTTTTCCTCCAATGTCTTTCCCTTGGCAGGTTGCTGGCATCCCTGGGGGATTCCTGGGCTTTTGGAAGTTAGCTAGAAAGGATCAAAAACTCTTTGAATGTGCATATATAGCAAAGAAAAAAAAAAAAATCTTATGTCGACTATGTTTTCTTTGTAACAGATACAATCCCGGTGCCTTCTCCCTAATACACAGAGCACACCCTGCACTCACTACTCAAGGCTACCCTTGCATAAGGCCCAGAATCTGGGGCTAGACACAGCTAAACAAGCAATTCATACACACTGCAGACCCTTCTGACAGTAGAACAGCTTTATAAGCCATCCGGCAGCAAACAGCTTAAACAAAATAGTGGGGGTGGGGGAATGACATCCAGTAGATGTCACAAATGCAGTTTGCTGAAAGAGGAAAATCCCACACAAGCATCTGACCAGGTATCGCAGCAGTCACTGCTTTTTAAAGACAAGTCACCAGCAACTTGCATACTCCTCATAGTTTAAAAAAAAAAAAACAAAACAACACCTTGCTAACCAAAACCTGTATATCACCGAATACAATTAATTAACGAGGCCAGCTGACAAACACCCCCCTTCCCCAGGTGTTGTGTGTCTACCCTGGAGCAGATAACCAGGCAGTGCGGTCTGCAGTTTACTCAAGTTGCAGATGATGAATGCGAAGGTCACATGAAGGGAAGGCATCAGTATATTGCCCGTCACAAAATGGTAGCACCCGGGGATTTGAGCATATAGGAGAAAGATAACCCCGTCCTTCCCACAGCCTCCCCGCAGCTCCCGACATGGCATCCGCTATGGAGGACAGCGAGGCAGCGCTGGGGGAGGGGGGACGGAGCAGATTAAACTTAAATACCCCACACATACACACACACCGGCGACAACATCCATCCCCGGTAGCCCCGCGGAGGGGGGGCACCGGGAAGGGGAAGGGGCAGGTCCCCGGTGACACCTCAGTGTGTCCCCCCCGTTATGTAACAACCGGGGCGCACCTCCCGGGGTGGGGGGAATGAAGGGAAGGAAAAAGGGGCTCCCAGCGGTCCCGAAGGTGCGACAAAGGCGGCGACCCCGATGCGGAGATGCTGTCGTCCCCGTCCCCCCCACCGAGGAGGGGAGACCTCCTCCGCCCTTCCCTGCCCCTGCACCGCAGCGCCCGGGCGTCCTGCAGCGCTGCCCCGGCTCCTGCACCGCACACGCATCCCGCACGGCGCTGCCGGGGGAGCCGCGATGCTCCCCGGAACCCAGACACAATACCCGGGCACCCCCTTGTCCCTGCACCGCGACACCCCGAGCCCCCTCAGTGTCCCTGCACCGCCCGGTCACCCCACCGTTCTGCCCGTATCCCCCCCTCAGCCCTGCCCGCGGCGGGGCTCCCCAGGGACCGCCGCCACCGCCTCCTTCCTCACCTCCCGACGAAATTCTCCAGCACCGAGCTCTTGCCGGCGCTCTGCCCCCCCACCACGGCGATCTGCGGCAGGTCGAGGTTGGCGTTCTGCCCGATGGCGGCGAAGGCATCCTGCAGCCGGTTGACCAGCGGGATGAGGTCCTCCATCCCCCGGTTCCCCATGGCTGCGGCGTGGACACCAGCTCCTCAGAAGGGAGAGCTCAACGGTACGAACTTTTTTTTTTTTTTTTTTTAACCTCCCCCGCGCCCTCACCAGTGGGTAAGCCCAGCTTTCGCCGCCCCGGGCCGGTGGGCACGGGCACCGGCACCAGCCCGCGTCCCTCGCCCCGCTCGACGCCGCCCGGGCTCGGCTCGCCTCAGCCCGCCCCGCCGCGCCTGCAGTCAGCCGCGTGCTGCCGCCAGGGGGCCTTAAGGGCTCCCGCGCCGCGGTGCACCCTGGGAGATGTAGTCCAAGCGGGCTGAGGGGAGACGCCGAGGGGAGGCAAAGCCCTCACACACACACACACACACACACCCCCACACACCCCTTCCTCAGAGGGCAGGGGGGGCTTCAAAGTCCGCGCCTGAAGATGTCGGGAATGGGCCAGTTCAATGATTTGAAATGAGAACGGCACAGGTTGTCCCCAGGCCTCCAGGGCTGTGGGGTGCCATGGCGGGTTGATACACTGCTACGGGCCAGCCGATGTACCTGTGCAGCCTAGTCAGCGTGCCCCATGGTTTCATTGGTAGGTGCACCTGCCTGCTTTGGGGGCTTTTTCAAGGGCATGTAGTTGTAGGACAAGAGGTGGTGGCTTCAACTGGAAGAGGGCGGATTTAGATTAGATATTAGAAAGAAATTTTTCACTCTGAGGGTGTTGAGACCCTGGCCCAGGTTGCCCAGAGAAGCTGTGGCTGCCCCATCCCTGGAGGGGTTCAAGGCCAGGCTGGATG
>JAOQGH010000007.1:6604286-6637520 GCA_025769975.1 Gallinago jamesoni | reverse complement strand
TGGGGCTTTGAGCAACCTGGTCTGGTGGGAGGTGTCCCTGCCCAGGGCAGGGGGGTTGGAACTGGATGATCTTCAAGATCCCTTCCAACCCAAACTGTTCTATGGTTCTATACCTGTCTGTGAGCCTGTACATCTTGGCCTCTATCCCCACAGGGTTCAGTCACTGTATTTATGCAGTGTACTCAATGTACAGGTATGATTTTGTCAATGTAGCCATATGGTTTGGTTACTAACCTGTTTGGTCAATGTAGCCTCATGGTTTGGGTACTACACCCTCACAGTTTGGTCTTTGCACCCATACAGTTTGGTTGATACACCTGTGCACTTTGGTCACAGTACTGGTGTAGTTGGATGGTATACCAGTATGGGAGGGCTTTGTGCCAGGACAGCACTTAACATACGAGAAATTAAACATACGATACAATTAAACTAGAGGCTTGCAAAAACACTACTGAGCTGCCACTGCTTCATCTTCATTCAAATATGGATGAAAAATACATCAATTTCTGTTTATGGCTGCAAAACTGCGTATTGCTGTTGTTGTTATGTTTGTTTTACAGAAACACAAACAAGTGCTTCACTTTATGTACACAGATTTCGTTTTTAAAAATCACTTTCTACAGTAAAGAAGAAACTGATTTTAGGCTTTTAAAAGGGCTGAACTTTTAGTAATAACATAACATGAGGCCATGTTTAATTTGAAAATGTAGCAGTGAAAACAGCGTTCAGAAAAGAAGCCGATGGCTAGCGGTGACTCAGGAGGATGGAGAATGCTGCATTTCACACACCTCTCAGTTCGTGCTACCCAGCACTCTTGTTCACAGCTCAGAGCAAGCTGGGGGTGGTGGGGGAAAGGAATAACAAAAAATTGCAACAGATTTTCCACTGTATGTTTTGTTTTAAACAGCAACTTTTTAGTCATAATGATTCTAAGAAAGATTTCATAGATGTCCATCAAATGTAATCCATGCAGAAATACCTACTTGAGTATACAGAGAAATTGGACAAACCATTCTAAGGTGTCAGTTTGTCTCACTGTATTAGTGAAGATGCCCAAGGAAGAGGTTCTGAAAATATCACTAGAGTGCAGGTGAAGGAAGGGAAGGGAGCTGCTCCATCTGTATGGGTAACACCATTGTAGGGCATATGTGGGCTGTTTTGGGGGCTGTCAATGCTATTTTTTCCTCTGAGCAAACTGCCTAGCAAATCTCAAGAAACAAGCTTAAGAAACTCAGTATAGACTGTGGACAAAAGTCTTTGAGAATCTCTGCAGCCATTCTGATCATTTGTGTTGAAGGAACCTGGAGAAAAAAACACATTGTTTTCCTTCAGAAGTCAGGGAGCTGCTCCTTGTTAGAGGTCACCACAAAAAAAACCAGTGGAGAGTATCAGAGGCTTAAAGAACGGTATCACCTTCCTCTCTGGGTCAGAGCTGATGCTCAGGGAGCTTTAGATCACAAGGATCTTTGAAGCTTTATTTGAGGAACCATAAGAAAAAAATTTTCCTTTTCCCAGAGGTTGCTATAACCTGAAATTCACCCATACAGTTCTAATTTCAATACAAAGGAAGATTGCCCAGCTACATCACTGCAATCGTCCCACATGATTTAATAGCTGCATTAATAACCATTAATGGCCATGACCAGCCTCACCTGGTGCCTCTCCCCACACCTGTGGGCCAAGGAGGTCTATTTAAGCTCAGCCCAGGGCCATCAGTCTCTGATGAATTGTGGAGAAGTGCAAGTTTCTAGTTTGCTTGCAAACCTACACGTTCATGGTATCCTTGAGTCTGGCTTTAATTTGTAGGCTGATTCTTTGGTTATTCTCATTGCTATGGATGTGCCCAGAGATCCCTAGATCTGGTCTGAATCCTGGCCTGCAGGTTCATATCTCTGTTTGACCTTGGACCTGCATCATTGCCATACTGTTGATTTATAATCTGAATTACTTGTTGGACCTAGCTGTTATTTTTAGTCTATGCTGCTCGCTTCCCTTGGGTGCTATGGGACTGAGTCCCAGTTAGGAATAACCTTGGCAACTGTGGGATTTATCCCTTAGTTCCTGCCTCCCCTTCCACTAGGGAGCAGCTCTGCTCTTGCTGCTCCTTGACAACAGCACTAGATGCTTAGTAGTACATAATATGACTTGACTTTTCTCCCCTTTTTGTCCCTCTTCCCCCGCCTCATGAATCCGCACCTGCCTTTAATACTTCTAAAAAAGCAACTATTTGATTGTTGCTGCTGACATTTTTGCTAACAATAGAAACATCAACTTGCAAGAATGATATTCCACTCCCTGGTTGACATTCTAAGTGGGTATTTTGTTCTGGGTGAGCCCACTTCAGTCAAGGAATTGTAATTCAGGATTATACTGTTTTCTGGAAAAGCTAAAATTAATTTAATATACTTGCTTTGAGAAAGGTTTGTGAAAGAATATAAAAAGTACAGTATGTCAGCAGCTGGTATTTAAGACTATGGGGAGGGAAAAGGACTTATTGCTAGTTGAGGAGCTGGTACAGCAGAAAAGGTTAAGTGTAATTTCTCTGCAGGTATTCTTTCATGTGTTCTTTGGTTTTATTTTTCTGTGAAACTGGTATTTGAATCTTGTGAAGTGTTTAAGGGGGTCCTTGGCCTGATTTACAGGGCAAAAGTACTCTGGAGGGATGGGGAGAGTTAATAGTGAGCTTTCCAGGTAGAGAACAAAGGAAGAAAATGGGTGGCAGAAGTGGTAAAAACCTGCAGAAATATTAGTGAGCTGTACATAGATTTCTCAGCAGTTCAATATTAGTGTAAAACTGTAAGATGCACAAAATGTGCTTCTGCTTCCCCTGGCTTGCAGTGATGCTTGTAAGTAAACAAGACCACGGTGTACGCCTGCAGCGTTACCCCCCCAAGAACTCATTAACATCCCAGAGTCTGTCTAAATGCTTCTGCAGCAATTGAGATCACACAGCACGGAGAGACCCGAACTCAGAGTCAGAGACAGCAAGGTTTGGTTTTTAAGAAGCTTTAGAAACCTACACCTCCCATTGATGAAAGAAGGAACTGCAGGCACTCAGAATCACACCTAAAGCCTTCCATTTTCTCTTCTGCAAGAAACCGAGTTGCAAGGAAGTTAGCAGCGAAGAGGCCTTTTAATTCTATAATACCTCCCACCTGTGACTTATGTGGCAGCATGAAGCAGCTATCGGAGGAAAAACAACTGTGTAATCATCCTTCATGGGAAATACTGAAACACTGCAATGTGTGTGAAATAAAAAGGAATTTTATAAACTGGAGTGGAGAGGAAAAATCTATTTCTTTCTACCTTGATAGAAAATCTTAAGACATGAGTAAAGAAAAACAAGGAGGATGAGAGCTTTTTTTTTTCCCCTGAAGGTGCTATAAATACTTCTGGATGTACTTTAATATGGATCCCTAAAAATGCATGTGGGCATAACTACGCATGTTTCTATGTATGGCTATCAAAACGATGACAGCTTTGTACACTGATTTTTGTCACCTCATGCAAATAGAATTCCCAGTTTAGTTAGCATAATTAGAAATAGACACTTGAATGCTAGATTCTATCCCTCATTCCTTGCCCTTGCAAAAATAACACATCTAGTCCTTAGCAAAAAAAAAAAAAAGAAGAGAGGTGAAAATGTGGGATACAATCAGTTTAAGATTCTCCTAGTCATCTGCAAACTCTTTCTGTGGACTCCAGGTAGAGCTGTGCATGATCAGAACAGTGGGTTGTGAAGTGGATGCTCTCCGTCCTTTGGGTTCCTAAGAAATATTTCTTAAGTACAGGTAAGAATTTAAATTAAATGTTTACAAGCAGAGGCTAGAATACAAGTTCAATCAAGAATCAGGGCTAGGATTCTCACTGTCTCTATCATTATAGTGTACGTTATACAGCTGTCATAGTTAAAAAAACTTAATTAAAATTAGCCTCAAGTTTCCATGACCATGTAAAGCTGCCTATAGAGATAGATACAATTTAAGTGTCTGTTTTATAGGTACTTAAATGCTACTATAGTAGCAATGACACCAGACTAACATTGGTCTCTTGTGGTATTAGTTGCTCAGAAAGGAAAAGTTTGTCTGTAATTTCTGAACAGCTATCTGAAAGAAAAGCAGTCTTTAATTTTTGTTTTTCGAATACAGAGCTTTTCTTTGTAGAATAAAATAGTGAAATGCTTCCTCATTTTCTTTTCAGTTCTGAAACAGGAAATTTACTGAACTGGTCTGATAATCCCACAAAAGGTAAAATAAGGTAAATCTAGTGTATGAGACACTGAGTCAGGCTTATTTTGGGGGTAACTACACAGAAGGCAGAATATACATGAGGAAAGAAATAAACTGATTGTTAGAGTCCATTAGGAAAGGGATGTAGACATGGATGTGAGTTTAAATTAATATTTTAAGAGCAACAAAGCTGAGTTCTCTGTGCTTTCCACATCCAGTGAGATGATACAAAATAACTCCTAGAATATATTTTCCTCGTGAGACTGAAAATCACTGACAGAACCTGATTTGCCACGTGGCAAATGGGTGTAAAACCAGTATCTTAGTTTATATCCTGTCCTGCCAATCAAGATATACTGGGAATAGGTTTCTGGAGCAATAGAACAAAGAGTGGGTGAAAATATCCCTTAATGCACAGATCATTTTGCTTTGAAACATTGTGTGCTACAGCTTTCTGGTGTGTGAATATGGCCTTCCTCCAGGTAAAACAGAAGTGGAAAATAGTGTAACTCCAGTAATTGATATCAGCTGTTGAGAGCAGGACTGGTGAAACTTGACCCATTCTTTCAATGGACAGGCCCCAAAAGCAGGAGGAAAAAGTATTTTGAAGCTCCAAATGCCTTTTTCTTCAGGGAGTTCAGGAGGTTTGAGGACATTATGGTGAGAACTAGTTGTATCCTAGTGAAACAGATGAGTAATAACACCATCCTTGTGGATTGCAGAGGAAATTGTGGGCATCACATTTTCTCAGCGCTGTTGTAGGCACTGAGAAACACTTGGATTTTCAAAAGCTATGTGGCTTCACCGAGGGTTACATACCAAGTCTTTTTCAAAGCCAAAATTAAAACCTACAACTGCAGAGTCCAGTCATGTGCTGAAAACTAGAAATTCCCAGTTATCTGAGCAGCTGATCTGGTCCGTGGAACAAATTCGTATAGCCCAACTAAAACTTGCCTATTCAATGCAGCCCAGATCCTGAATAAAAAGCATTTGTATGATCTGTCAACAAATCTGCAAGAAATTTCACAACCCTCATCTAATCATATAGAGGTATAATGGAGGTTGCCTTATACTGATGATCCCACAACTCTGCTGATGTTGGTGTCTGTATTGCAGGGTACTTTCTGGGTCATTTTCTTGCCTCAACCTTCTAATTCTGTTTCATTCACTCCCCTGGTCAATGAGGTGCAATCTTTGTGTAACCACCCCTGAGCCCAGTGGATCCCTAGGTTATTATTGAGTAATAATGTGGTAGTCTGTGTTGTAGCGCTATGTTTTTAAGGTTCCATATATTCTCACATAATGACATTATTTACTACTGCGTACTGAACAGCAAGTTGCTTAATAATTGAAAGTTCCTTGCAGGAACAAACAAGTAGATGGGATGTCAAGGGCTGTACCAACACTCAGTGGGCACCAGCAGCAAGTACCTTTTGGTTGTCAGCTTAAGAGATGCTGTTTTATTGCCTATAATGGAAGAAGGGATCCTTGTCCAATTTTCTGCACTTTTACTTTACGTCTCTGTATGACTTTCAAACTGAAGGGTGCGATTGGCTGAATCTGGAACCTTCTCTTCTGGATTCAGTTAAACCATCTCTGGGAGGTGTGATATCTCTGTCTGGCACATAAAGATATCTCTGAAAATCAGCCCTTGGATCGTAGGTTGATCGAGCAGCTTGTGTCTCCATTTCCTACAGTCCTAATTCTGACTTGGATTGTGTGTGCATGAGACTGAATCCACGTCCAGACTTGTGTGTGATGCAGTAGTGTATCTGTGCGTTGAACTGTAGGCTTACTGTTCATAAACTCAAAAAGGCTTTTTATTTAATAATTTGTATACAGGACCTCTCAGAAGAAAGCTCAGTCTTGGAGGAGAAGCCTCTAGACTATGTTAGAATATAATATTTAACAGTAGATTTAGTTAGTTACCAATCTCATTAACATGGTGCTTTGTAGATTTCCAAAGGTTACATACAAGGAACTTACAAGAACTTGAGGTGTAGAATTAAGAACAGAAGACATCAATTTGGGGTTTACATTTATTTATACAACCTGAATTCTGTCTTTCAGTGTCTGGCTCATACAGACCAGCTAGACATTTGTAGGGTCATAAAATTAACCCTCTCCCTCTGCCCCCACTGCAACTAGCCAGGCCAGTGGCTGCTGTAATGGCATGATGACAGGGCAGAGCATCAATTATGCAAAATGATTTGAAAAAGATCCCATGTATGTTTTCTGTTCCGTGCCTGTATTCCCTGGGATGATATTTAAGCTTTAATGCTTAACAGGAGAGCATCTTCTGTGTGTGCAGATGGCTGTGACTGGAGGAAGGACTCTGGGAATTAACACGGCCAGTCATTGATTCATATGGATGGTCATCTCCAAATTGATTATTGCAAAATCAGGCTGGTATTAAAATGCCCCAAGGAAAAATCAACATATGCTGCTGCATTGAAAGTTATGAATGCTAACTGTATATCACCAGTATCTGTGTTCAGCTTACAATACTTTCAGCTAAAAATCAATTCCAAGGCCTTTAATGAATTGTCTTTATTGGCATGAATAATAAGACTATAAAGTAAATTATTTCAGGATGGATTCTCTGGAATGGCCGAGAGCAGAAATGCATCTTTACTCTTGCCAGGTTTAGTGTAAGAAATGACAGTCACAGTATATTTTCATACAGAGGCTGTGAGTACTGAACACCCTTAAAATTAATTTACTTATAGAAAGCAGGTGCTGCGGGAAAGGTTTTGCTGCAAACTCACAAAAAAAACCCCAAAACAAAACAAAACAAAAAACCCAAACAAAAAAAAAAAAGGAGAAAAAAAGGATGAACCTGCTAGAAAAGTCATCTCAGCCTACAGCAGAGAGTAATATTGCAGGAGTCCCTGTTTGTTGTCTTGCAGGTTCACATGGCAGACTTGCCGGGATGTGGCCGCAGGGAATGGCCAGAGGCTGTGTTGGGTTTTTTCCATCTCCTCGGCGAGATCGTTACCAAAGATTCCCCTGGACTATTAAAAAAAAAAACAAACCCCCAAAAAATCCCAAAAAACAAAGAGCAGAAACCCCACGCTGTTGGAAGCCATCTGCTCCCCCTCACCAGCCGTTTATTCCATTCCCCCTGCACAGATGGTGTCCGTCCCCTCCCAGCCCTCTCCGGGGAGAGGGGACCCCGCTCCTCTCTCCCTGCCGGGGACGAGACACGGAGGTGCTGCGAGATGGGGCGACCTGAGCGGGGGTTGCGGGGGTGATCCTGCACCTTGCGGGAGCGGGCGGCTCCTCCAGCCCTGCCGGGGGCCGGGCAGGTGCTTATTGTCCCCGGCGGGGAAGATGGAGGCGGCCGGCGGGGAGCGGTGAACGCCGTGAGTGCCGGCGGGGAAGGGAAGGGGGCTGCGGGGAGCGGGGCGGGCTGGGCTGGGCTGGGCTGTCAGGGGAGGGTGGGGAGCGGGGTTTGGGGAGGTGGGGTTTGGAAACCTCCTCCACAAGCTGCTGCTTGCGATGACCCCGGGGGGAAGGAGGAGGAGGCTGGGGGGGATCGGCTCAGTGAATGAATGGGCGGTAGCGGCGGCGGCGGCTCCCCTGCTCAATGGCTGCTGGGCTGGTAGGCGCCAGCCCCGCAACCGGTGCCTCCCTCGCCCTCCCGTGTTTTGTCTCAGGCTGGCCCCACTCGCAGCTCCCCAGACATGTTCAACCAGCAGCAGTTCCAGCAGCAGCTGCTGCAGCTCCAGCATCTCCTCCAGCAGCAGCAGCACCACCACCCCTCGGCGCAGCAGGGAGGCCGGTAAGCGCCGCTACGCGAGGCCGGGGATTTGGGGCCTGGCCCGGGGGGGACCGTTCTCCTCTGCCTCCCGTCGCTCCTCGCCCCGTAGCGGGGCCGGCTGTGGGCCTGTCCTCCCCCGGCAGGGAAGGCGACAAAGGGAGGCGGGGGCGTGGGGGTCCGCAGGGGCAGAGCCGGGGGGCTGGAGGCCTCGGGGAGCAGGGGAGCGGTGCCTGAGGGGGGCGGCCGGGCGGGCCGGGGGCTGCCGGGGCTATCGCGGCCGTTCGACTCCTCTTCCCCGCACGGAGATGCCGCCCAGCTCCCACCGCGGAGTCCCCGGGGGCGACCCCGGGCAGGGGGGCTGCTTCGGAGCCGGGCGACCCTCCTCCTGGCTGGGGGCTCGGACGGGGTTGGGGGGAAAACGCCTTCTCCCGCAGAAATGCTCGTACGCACCGAACCGAGCCGCCCTGAGCAGGGACACACACTTTATTTTATTATTGGACTTATTTATTTATTTTTGCTCTTTCTCAGGCTGGGTCTTCTGGCCTAGGTGAGATTATTGAACTTATTTTTGTGGTGGCACCGGTGCTGAGGATGTGACTGAGCACTGGGGGGTGGGGGTGGAGAAAATCGTGTTTTGCTTGTTAAAAGAAAAATGACAGAAATGAAAAGGCAAATAGCCAGGGTTTTCCAAAAAAAACCCCACAAACCTGCAATAGATAAAATAACTGTCTTAGGCAGGAGTAATTGTCTCTGATGAGCTAAGATTTGTAGAACTAACACAAATTTTCTGAGATGATGCATTTTTTGCAGTTGCTGTTCTCTGTAAAGCCTCTGCAAATTCAAAGAATGGGCGTGAATTTAAGAAGAAAATTCCTTACTTAATAAATTATAGTAATTATTTTATCGATATAAGGTATATATCTCAGAGGTAAACGTGGGAATTTTTCTGTTCTGCGAGAAACACAAATATTTCTCAATCTTTTTTTACCATTTTCTTACATCTTGTACTATAAACTAAGCTGCCCTTGAAATGCCAGTATGGGAGTGACTGCAAGATAGCATGGATGCATCTTACACCTTTAAAAGTATGACTTTTCTGGTATAAATATCTCAGCTCTGAGACCGGATCAATCTGGAGCAGCAAATGTGAATATGAGCTCCGTAAATGCTGTTAGGAGCATTGGTTGTTTGGGGTTTTTTTTGTCAGTGTGGATATTTTGATCCGTGTTTATCCCTCTTTACAGCCCTAACAGATAGAGCTGTGTCAGCAGTCATGCTTAGAGGTGGGCCTGACCTTGCAATCGCCTGAAGAAGTGCCTGCCAGTTTCTTCAGACTTTTCTCTCATGTCTGCTCCACCCTCCTTAGGACTCGCTTCTTCCTCCTCGTGTTTTAAATATGAAGGCTGTGCTTTATTTTTCCATCCGGTTCTTGCAGTTAGGGGGCACTATTTACAGTTATGGCCTGTCTGGCTCCTTGTGGGAGGCATCAATTTTGGAAAAATGTGCTTTAAGCTACTGAGAAAACTCCCTGGTTTTTAAAACTTCTTTTTTGTTGTTGTGTTAAATGTAGGTGCTGATCTATATCACTTGTCTCTACTGACGAGTGCTGCATAATTCTGTAGAACTGCAGTCAGCTCCTGGGCTTTTTTTATGCTGCTTGACAGGCTTTATGTGGGCTTGGTGCTAAGGAGCTCTCTCTGACCTCAAATTCCTTGATAGACAATCTGTCAGCTTTGGAAATTCCAGGAGAGTGGAAGAAAGAGGATACAGTGCCAGTGTATGGTATCTTTTAATGCCCGTATATCATCATTTCAGCTGTTCCTTCCTCCTCTGTTTTATACTTGTTAGGTACCTGGAGTTGAAGGGTACTGTTTTTATTGGGTTCTTATGATTAATGCCTTCTTTTCCAGGGGTTTGCCACCACCGCAACAGCAACAGATGCTGAGCTTACGGGCAACAAATCAACCATCGCTGCTCAATGCCAATCCTATGCTTCAGCGGGCCTTACTCATGCAGCAGATGCAAGGTACTGTCGTTATGGGAGACGCTTACTTATTGGAGTTATTTAATCATCCTTCATGGACTGAAACCGTAGCATGGTTATTTCTTGCCAAACCAGTGCAGTCCTTGTATATGGCAGTTCCGTTTGTCTTTTTTTGTTGTTGGTTTTTTTTCTCTTTTTTTTTCTCTTGTAATTTGTCCATATTTCACATCACAGAGGTTCTTCAGTTGTTGAAAATCCCACGTGCCCAACTGTTCGCAACTGGGAATAGCACTAGAAGGTGTCAGGTTAGATGCTAAATATGTGCTTTCCCTATTACACTTGGTGGAGAGAGTATATTCTTCCATCAATATATTTAGATAAAATACTTAGATTTTTATTATTTGTTTGTCTTTCTTGGTTGGAAGGTTAAAACAATTTATTTTGTTGTCTGTTTCACATGTGCCAACCTTGTTTGCAGTATATGCTTGTCTTTGTCAAAACTTAGCACAGTGCAAACAAATGAAGTATATTGTGGTGGGAAATGGTTTGGGTTTCAATCACCTTGTGAATTTCCTATTCCCTGAAATGATTTGTCATTTGTGTGGTGGATAATATCACTGTTCTTCCATCACTGTGTTTCCACAAGTGGATTTTTTTGCCAGATGTGATGTTTTCAAAACAAATTTATGAAGCTGCCTTAGTAATAGCATGGCTAACATAAAGATATTGGGAATAAAGCTGTGTTTTTATTTTTGCTTATGTCTTAACATGACAGCTTTTTTCAATACAGCAAATCAGTACCTGGGATAGTTTTAAGGTGCCAAGTTTAGATTGATGCCCACAATTTTAATCTTGCCTGTGAATCATGCCCAGATGTGAAGACAATAGATTTATTCTGCATGTCGTTAAGGCTTCTTTTGTTCTCTCTTGCCCATTTAACGGGAGGGCTCTCTAGTGACTCCAGTGGCTCTCTACAGATCTCTCTCTCAGGTTGTAGGGAAACTGGCAGTGAAAAAGGGCAAGCCCCACTCTGAAGATTGGTGTATGTGTTTGTGTCAGGAAAAAAGTCTGGCTCTGCTTGAGTCAGCCATACTCCTTTCCGATATGTTTGATGTTAGCGTGGGCTGACCTTTTCCCAAAAGCAAAATCTCTTATTGAGAAGTTGTATTTAAATAGTATGCCAGGGACCTGAGGCAAATTAGATACAATAAGCAGGATAAGGTGTGTTAATGAACACTCTATATGCGCTTTGACTTAGCATTTTTCCTCTTTCCACCTCTACATGCAGAGTTGAGTTGTGACTTCTATTTCAATAACCCAAATCAGCTGGCCATAGGTAACACGTCATGTGGTTGCAATGTCCAGTGTGGCCCTTCGTAGGGATCTGAATTTTTTGGTCATTCAGGTTTGGGTTACATGTAAGAATATCTGATTCTGTAGTACTTCTGTACCTGGGAAACATCAGCATAAATAATTAATTGGCTGTATGTGGCTTAAGCAATTGGAATAGGAAAATAGAAATACTTCAAGTTGAGATGGATGTCTGGTTATTTAAAGGTACTAAACTGAGAGCAGGAGGTAACTGCTTGCCTTCTAGGTTTCTTTTTAATCTAGCTATGGCTTTTTACAGCAAGAGATTATTTATGGTAAATAATAAGAGATTAGGTTACTTTTGAAGACAAGAATAGGGGAGTACTTCCTTTTGTGTTGCAGGGTTTAAACAGTGTAGCTTGGGTTTTCTGTCTCTAAAAACAGTTTTTGGGGTGCCTGTCTCTAAACTTCTCTGGCCTCTTTTGACAGCTTCTAAGAAGCCAGAGTATGTGCTAATTCAACTGTGTGTAAATCCAGGTTCCCAGAATGGTGGGCAGCTTCTGAGGGTGCAGCTGAGGCATCTGGTCACTTCCATTCTCTCACCCCTGAAATGGGGATAGCAAGGACTGCCTTCATGAGAAATTGTTGAGACTGAGTTAATAGCCTGTGGATGCTGTTCAGAAAGCAAAGCATTATAATTGGAAATAGCAGAGTCTCAAGTGTTGGCATTTAGGTTGACATGTTGAACTTGCATGACAACCAGGTGGCAGAGAGGACTCTGGAATATTTTGTTTGAAAAGTCCAGTGTTGTTTTAAATGAAACTCTGTTACTGGCTTGTGTTAAACAGCATCCGTGCTATGGTGGGAGCTGCCAGCTGCACCAATGTGGGATGAATTTTCCTTTTTTTACAGAGAATTTCTGTAAAACGAGACCTTGTTCGTTGCAAACACAAGCGCTAGTGTGCTCAGATCAAATAATTGCTTTAATGATCTTAGCCTGCAGTGACAATTATAATTAAATAGTCTGATACATGGTAATGGTTGCTATCACATCAAATTATTTGGTGGGTGCTGAAGAGGGTAGAGCACAGAGCACCCGTATGGTTCCTGGTGAAGTACAGGCTATTGTGCAGAGGAGCCCTTCCCCTCTCTACCTGCCACTCGTACAGCTGGAAGATTTTCTCTCTCCTTTGCACACTGCAGGGTGGTGATATGCTGTGTGTTTGCATTTATAGGAAATCTGCGTGGATTTAACATGACAGCGCCAGCATTGCAGCAGTTTTTCCCTCAGGCTACAAGACATTCCCTCCTGGGGCCACCACCTGTTGGGGTCTCATTAAAGCCGGCTCGGCTGGGCTTCCCCAACCTTCCTTTCCAGCGACAGAACCGGACCTTTCGCAAGGTGGGCTTGTGGTTTCCAACTGTTTGGGAGCTTGATGTTCCTTTTGCGCAGCAGTTGACTGTATTGTAGGTGGAGAACAAAAGAGAAAGGACAGAGCCTTACAGTGAAAATTACATTTTGCACCACGCTGCTGACACAGAAATGTAGAAATAAGTCCATCCCTAAGGTTCTTGTGGTCCATATTTACATTTATGATGCAAAGGTTTCTGACACTTCTTGCCCAAGAGAGAATTCCTCATAGCAGAACTGTTTAAACTTAAGATATAAAAAGAGCCTTTAGAAGTACCAGCTTCAGAGTAATTGTGATAGAAGATATCTTGGCTGAGTGCTTTGCTCTTTGCAGAGGCCAGAGTTCTGCACCATTAGCCTTCCAAAGCCTTCCCAAACAACTTGCTTCTACCATGGACATGTCACTGTGCCTCTTTGGGTTATTTTCACTCTTTTTAAGATTGTTTTAAGATCAGGATCGTATTTATTCCTGTGGATTTTGTAAAATCTACATTTTTTTTTTGTAAAACCCTTTTTTGCTTTCTACCATTAAGGCCTCTTTTTGTATCCTGGAAATGGTTCTTGGTTTAATTGACTGGTATTTCACTCCTCCTTGATTAGCTTTTGCATGTTTGGTCTCATTTTATCAAAAAGATGTGCTGGATAGGGTAGACTTCCACTCTCGGATTGTCTTTTCTCCAGAGTCAAAACAAAAGGGGATTATTTGGAACTATTCTTTTTCCCTGCCCATGCACCTCTCGCCAGAGTTCCTCTAGAGAGATCCTGCTCTCTGCAAGCAGCTGGGTCTCCTAAAGCTGCTACTTAAAGCATTGGAGAATTGTCATGGTCTGTCTGTGGAATTCAAGTCCATTGCTCTGTTAAACCACATAAACTTGCCTGAAGCAGGACAGTCTGTTGTAAACTATCTCTTCCATTGCCATGTGCTGGAATTCCTGTTCCTGTCCCACAGTAAGAGTCCCGTGCTCTGGGCCAGTGTGTTTGGTTTGGGGAAGGACTGAGAGCTGGCAGTGACTCTTTACCCATTCCAGGACTTCCAGAGGGTCCCTGACAGGAAGCGGGAACTGGATCCTGGCTCTTCATCTCAGACACAAGGTGATGAGAGAATGGAAATCCCAGAGGGAGTGCACACAAAGTCAGAGCAGAACAACTCGCCATCCACAGGTAAAGGGCAGCCTGTAGAGAAACAAATGCTTCTAGATGTTATAAACTTCTCTTTGCTGTTCCTGCAATAAGGACGGGAGATGGCTTTAGTCCTAGTCATCTACATTTTGCTCTAATTGTAAATAAACTGCCTGTAGCAGCCCCCTGCTATGTGCTTCATATATACCTTTTTCCTGGATATTTTGGGTTTTTTATAAGCTATTTCTGTATTTCTTGCATGGAAACCTCTCCAAAGTCACTTTTACAGAGAACCCTATTTGAAATGGGGGTGTGTGTGGAAATAAAGCTGTTTTTATATTAAAGCTTCCACATTGCTGTACCTGTGCTGAACTCAGCATCTCATGGAGTCACACATATGAAGCAGAACCAGTTGCAATCAACATGCAAAGGAAAAGAGGAGTTGAAAGAGTACTTGTGCTCCAGTTGTCAGAACAGAAACTGCTGGCAATGAACCTCTTGCAGTGACAGATGTGGGAATGTTAGGAATGTTATTTCTGACTGAAGAGTGCCAAATCTAAAAATGCAGGCATATGACGATGTTGTGACCAGTGCATATGCTGTCAGGAAAATTACCTGATTAAATGATTGCTGTCAGGTAGATTTTAACAGAGCTTTATTGTCATTGGGCATTCAGGGAATATGTTCAAGATGGCATGATCTGCTTTGCTAAGGATATCTCTCTCTGTGTTCCTGCAGAGAAAAGAATTCCAACAGAATCTGTGTTGAACACTGAGCCTGCAGCAAAAAGACTGAAGAGGTATTTATTGAATGGGGTATTGAAATAGTTACTAGATTTAGAATTATTGTCTAGTTTTATTTTCTAATAATTAGGGCTGTACTGTACTGGCCTGATGTCTAGCATGTAGGAGGTATTTCAGATGCTTGCGGACAATTCAGAAAAATCTCATGATGCTGAAATCCAGGATTGTAGGGTCTCTGGATCTGGTGATCCCACTATGGGAACGAAAAATAAGATGCAGCTTGTGTAAATGTGCAAGAAAGTGCAGTTTGCTCATGTGTTCTCCTGCCAGGATTCTTCTGAGAAAGAGAGTCCTTTTCTATTCTGATATATTTCTCTAATTTTCTTCCCCAAATGTCAAAAAGGGAAATGAGCAGCCATGTGTCAGCAGAGAGGAAAAGCCTTGGAATATGTTATAGTCGGTGTAGGAGAGGATACTTTATTTAAAGGATTCAGAAAAGGAAGGGAATCAATACTCCCTAGTATCCAGGCATGTATCTACGAGTGGTGAGTTCTGTATCCCTTCTGGGAAGACTGTCTTACCAGTACCCCTGTCTGCTGGGTAAAAATAGACAAAGGCAATCCTATTATCCGCAAGGGATGCGCAGCTCAGGCATGTTGGCCATGGCAGGCCCATCTTGGCACTCCCTGCCTCTCCTGGTGTAGGAAGGAACAGACAAGGCTGTATTGCCATCTAGTGGGAAGGCACATCACGGAGCTCCTGGTGCCATCTGTATGGTGCTGAACCTTTCCCAGAACGATCACTGTTAGCTGGTGCAGAGGGAGAAGAGGAGGGAGTGAATACAGATTTCTGGAGGCATTGATTTAAGAATTCTCCAACATATGTTAATGACTATGAGTCAGGGCTTCTGGGTCCTCTTATCTTCCCTGTTAACAATTTACTGTGTGGTTTCAGACAAGTTTCACCTCTCTGTTTCCTGTCTGTAGATTAGAGATTAATGGCTAGCTTTAGGGAGAGTATTCTGGGATTACTTTGATGTTCAGATACTACCTTGATCATGTGAAATATTAAAGAGTGATAAATGCTATATGAGCAGGGACCATCGTGAATTACGGACTCTGATTAGCCAGAAAGTGAATAAATTCAATTAAAGCTAAGTCAAATGCATTTGAGCATATGCTTTGTTAATCTGTTTGCCAAAGCTAATTTAATTTTAATTACATTAATATTTAGTAGGGTATTAATCAAAGTCTTGTTACATACACTGAAAAAAAGAATCAAGTCTGAGGAATGACAGATCTCACTGCAAGTTTGCTATTAGGAAAATCCTTTCCTAAGCAGTTGTTGGGGATCATCAGATTTGATGCATATGTTATGGCTGGTATTTACTTAGAATAGATAATTCCTTAGTTGGTTTTGGGTTTTTTAAAGTGTTTCTGCTTACTTCCAAAGAACAGATGATGAATCTCTGAAAAATAGTTTACTATTCTCATATTGTCCTTTACAGATAAGAAGGGCATTTCCCTTATCCATGTCACAAACTTTTGTTTCATGCTTCATTGTTCCATTTCCCTTTGGTGAGGAATACCAGCCTCCTTCTTCATTTCAGGTTTTTCCCACTTCTGCCTTTTCTCCTATGTACCATCTGTATGCCTGGAACAACATCCTCATTCCAGTGCAGAAAGCACTCATCATCTTCAAATCTTCCTTGAACACCCACTTCTAGCATGGTCTGACAAGTATCCATATAATACCATTTCCTCTTTAGATCATGCTCGTGATGGCTTTTGCTCCCTTAGATTGCTCCTTAGATTTGCAGTTTAGACTGCAAACCCTTGCCCTGGAGTGCTGTCACCATCTGTGTGTGGTATAGTGTTGAGCCTGCTGGCAGCACTTGACAAATAATGTTAATGCCAGCCACTCTTGTTTTCTTTGTGTTTGCACTGCCCGACCCCTGCTGCATATTTATAGCCACGTAACCCAGTTACATTATCACTTATCGACCTGGTAAATTATGCGGTGCGTGCGTGCTTGGATCACTGGATGCAGCACCTGCACGGTCTGCGTTCTTGCTTGTGTAGAGCGTACCGCTCCCTGTTGGCAGAGGGACACCAGCGGGTGGGATTCCGGGCTGGCCCGAGAGAGAATACATTCAAGCCATGGTGAAAAGTGTTAGCCCTGATGGAAAAATGGGGGATGGAGAAAGGCATTGTAAAGTGCACTTTGTGCCCTCTGTGAATCGACCGTTTATTCTCAGCAGATCTTTTTTCTCTTTAGCAAATCACCAATGCCAAATAAAACAAAGTCTTTTTTTATTGGTGTCTTGTACGGCTCTGCTTCCCCCACAAGCAGAACTGTAGGGACTCCGGAGTGAAACTCAACTGATGTGAACAGAGCAGGCAGTTACAATGAAATCTCTGTAAGACACTATTGAAAACCTGTTCAGTTCTGAGAGGTCTCTGCATGTTCCCTCGCACACAGAGCAGCCTGGAGTACTGGCCAGGTATTGCAGTTTCCCGGCAGGTCACCAATCAAGACAGGAGTGAGCTCTTGGAGCTCTTATTAAGAATATTTCCTGTATGAACTTATTTCCCTGCAGGCCTCTTGCAGGAGAAGGCAGCGATCCAAAAATCAGTTGTAACCTCCTTGTCTAAATTATTTGGCTGCTGTTTCTGAATCTGTTCTAGAATGCCCACTCTTTGTTGTTTATATTTATTTCTGCTGAATCCTTGCCTGAAATACCACTTGCAGTAGCTTGTTGATTTGAGGGTTTAGTGAAAAGTGTGGTAGCTTAGACCCCAGCCTTTGCCTTGGTTTGAATCTCTTTGTCTGTAACATGGAAAATAAGGTTATTTTCTTGATATCCTTGAAGTGTAACTGAGGAGTCTGTGTTGGCGGATGTAACAGACAGCAAGGAAGCGGAACAGTCAAGAGCCCATGTCCAAGCTGATGGTGAGTTGCTGGGCACCATGATTTGCACTTTTAGGGCACTCCTTGCTGGAACTGCACCCATAGATCCCGTGGGTCTTGTCAGAAATGTCCTTCCACCAGTCACAGAGGATGGGGAAAGGAGGAGAAAAATCTAGGAACCAAATCCCAACCCCTAAAACCTGTTGCCTACCAAATGCAAATGATGGGAACTTTCCCTCTTTAATAAGGATTTCTTTGGAGAAGGGTTTGTGAGCTGGGCTTATGGCCAACAGCACTGTGAGGAAAGCTCCCTGATTTCACTCACCTGCTGCTTTGTTTTTTCTGTCATTGCTATTTTGATTTAAAGCAGCTAAAAGGACTCTCTCTTCCTAGGTACAGGCAACGCAAAGCAGTATACAGCTGAAGATCTCTCTAAGGAGAGGAAATTCTCAGAGGAACCAAAGGCTCCTGAGGTGAGTAGACGCCACTCTCTGCAGTCTGGGGTGGTGCAGAACATACAACCACCCCCTCCATCCCAGAGAAGCCCGTTGCCACTGGGAACCAGATGGCATCCACGTCTGGAGCTCTGTCTCCTGCTGTAAGCTGTTGTCCCTGGCAATAAGGCATAATATGTCTGCAATTAGTGCGCAGTCTGCTCTGACTCGCTGCTTTTGTACCTCTCCTTGCCTGTACCTTACCTGCTGCTGGCTGTTTGTGGATGCCGGTGTTCGTTAAGATTTCAGTATTCATCTGGGAAGATCGAAAGTTGAATTGAAAGAGCCACTGAAAAATACATGTATTGAGGGCCATACCTAAATGCATGCTTTATGTTGCCAAAGAGCAGATGTGAAAAAATTCAGGTGATGATAGTAAAGATGCAGCTGCTGTGGCACTTGTCATCACAGCCAGCAACAGCAGAATGTGGGAGTCTGTGCTTTTGAAAAGTGGCTTGGACAAATGAGACACAGGTGAAGCCAACAACCTGAGAGCCTTTTGCATGAAGTACCTTGCCACATGCTAGATGTTAAACCAGGACCTTGCTCTGTGTAAATCTGTAAGCAGACAAAGATTTAACCAATGGTGTGAATCTGACCTGATAGTCTTCCATAATTTAAGACATTAGTTGATGTGGTTGAATGTATCATCCTGCTCTTGTTTGAGTACCTTAGTCCATGAGGTGTGGTGCTAAGTTGCCTTTAGTTCTGCAGAGGATAAATGTGAGCTGGTTGTGTCCCTTACCACTTTGTTGTTTGCTCCAGTCTCTGGAGACTGGATGACACAGTGTCTACAGAGGAGGTAGAAACAACCGTATGTACTGATAGGCCTGGTGCTGTGACACAGGGATCGCTGATTTAGCAGTGCTGGGAGAAGGAGTGTGTATGAGAGTCTTCCTGATGAGCCTCTTGTGGATTTGAGCTTAAATGCATTTTCTTAAGGGGTAGAGAGCTTAGGTTGTGTGCAAAAAGCAGGTGTCATTTTTAGTGTCTTCTACTGAGAGATTGGACTTAATCTTGACTCTTCCTTTTGGCAGGTGTTGAGCTCTGGAGGTTCACTGAAAGTCACTATCCAGCAGAGCAGCGAGAGCAGAGCCATCAGTACAACGGCTCTGAAACCAGGGCACTGGACCTGTGAGGTGGGCACAGCCGATCCCAGCCCTGAATCCGTCCTTAAATTCTACTGCTACATCTGCAAGACCAACTGCTGCAGTCAGCAGGTAAAAATCCACAGGTCTGACTGCGATATGAGTGGTCAAGAGAAGGGAATTGGATGGCCAGCTGCCATGGCGGGGTGCAGCAGGAAACCTGTTTGCAAGGGCTCATGCTTTGGGAACAAGGAACATTAAAAAATGATGACAAGCACATAGATAAAATAAAACGCTCCTAAGGAGCTGGCAAGCAACTGCTAGAGAGTGAATGTGGGTGGATCCCCAGGCAGCCACGCTTTTATACCATTTCATTGTTAAACAGCAGTTGAGAGGATGGAAAGCATAGCTCATACCTATTATTTTCTGTATTTTTGAATACATTTAAATGGATTTTTCTCCTAACCTCTCTCTCAGAATTTCCAGTCCCACATGGCTGGAATTCAGCACCAGCAGCGACTTGGGGAGATTCAGCACATGAGCAATGTTTGTTTTGTTTCACTACTGCCCATGGTGAAGGAGGAGAAGGTGCTGGCAGAGAAAGATGGGTAAGTGTTGGTCTGTGCTAGAAAACACAATCTGAATACAGACCTTCCTGGGTTCTAAAATTCCTTGCTGCACCAGGGTGCCCTTGGATTCTAGGTAAGGTACAAAATCCCTCTGGTTTCAGGGGCCTTAATCTCCTTCAGGCAACTTTCTTCCTGCTGAAGGACACCAGTGTTGATTTTGACCTGCTGTGTAGTTTTTAATACAGTATAGCAGGTCAGAGACTTGTTTTAACTAGCACCTTCTTGTCAGCATGAGCTGAAGCAACCCCTACAAATGGCTGTGAAGGGGAGAAGATAAATCTGAACCTGTAAAGATAGGAATTCTGGGGAAGACAATGCTGAGAACAGATTGCAGTATTCCATGGAGAATGTCAAAAGGTGTGACTTGCAGATATATCTGTTGTCATTTCAGAGAGACCCAGCAGCGATGGTGTAACACTTGTCAGATACACTTCACAGGAGATCTAATCAAACATCGCAGGACCCAAGAACACAAGGTAACAACCATAGCATGGATTTTGTCTTTGCGCTGACCTTTTGTGGGGACCGAGTGGATGTGTCTGGCATCTCCTGCTCCCCAAGCACAAAAGGCAAAGCGATTGTAATGGAGAGATGCACATAAAGTTCTGCCAGTAACATCCTGGCTGTCTCGGGGCACTGCCACGCTACCTCCTGCCTCTGAACACCAGCAGCATTAGAACTCCAGTTTGTTGTGCTGTGTCAGCATGGCCTGAAGCGCTTCAAGTTTATAATTCTTGACTTTTCTCAAGAAATATGGCCTGTTGTACTCACTGATTGAATGGAAGGATTGCTGGGTGGCCTGTAAATTTTCAAGCTAAGAATTAGGTGGGCTATCATGTTTATCAGCTTCTAAAGGAGAAGTGTCAGAACACCTTTCATAAGCCACATTTATTTTGCTCTGCATGTTTTCCATCTTTTTGGCGGATAAGAGCTAGGGAGTCCTTTCAGCTAAAAAGACGACTGTCTTTGTAGTCTCTCCGTTTTAGCTGCAGGACTCTGACTTTGTTTGACTCAAGATTTATCTGCATTCCTCCAAAGTTGTGCCTCTTGTGACTTACTTGAATTGTTCCCCTTTCCTTAGCTGGCCAAACGCTCGCTTCGTCCTTTCTGCACTGTCTGCAGCCGCCACTTCAAGACCCCTCGCAAATTCGTGGAACATATGAAGTCCCCTGAGCACAAACAGAAAGCCAAAGAGGTAATACTGCCTGAGGGGAGAGCTGTGCAGGACTAGAGGCAGCTACACTGTGGAGCAGCTTAACTTTCTGCTTCCCTGACTATTGCAGGGATGGAAGGAAGACGTGCATTCTTCCAACCCTGCTTTAATTTTCTATCTTCTGATGGATTTCAATTGTTAGAGCTTGAAGAAATTGAGTGGAAAAGGGACAAGGAGTTAGATGAGTCTAGAAGCGAGATAGCTTTGTGCCTCTCTTGCAGTCCCTTCTAATCATCTGATGCAGTCTGTTCAGTCTGGGGGCTTCTTTGGCTAAATGGAGAGTTCAGAGTGGATCTGATCTTTGTTTTCTGTGCCTGACAGGTGAGGCTAGGAGAGAAGGAGTTGGGCAGCCCAGAAGATTCAGAGGAGTTGATCACAGTGGATGCTGTTGGCTGTTTTGAAGATGATGATGATGAAGAGGAGGAGGAGGAGGCAGGAGCTGGTGAGGAGGAAGACCTTGATGTAGTGCTGATAGAGAATGAGGATTCTGCTGCCAAGCAGGTACGCTATGCAAAAGAAGGAATGGCCTATCTGAGAATCTGTTGTGGGATCCTGAGACTTAGTTGGTGTTGGCTGGTTGAGCCCAGGAATTTAAGTGTCCGGTCAACCTTGTACCCTACAGCAGGAGGGTGAGGGCTCTGAGGTTCTTCCAGAGCACAGGACGGTGCAAAGATACCGGAGCATGTTTCTGCCGTGCTGTACAGCTCCTGCAGGTGTCTTTGTTCAGGAGCATAAGCAGTGTTTTTCCAAGGGAAAGAATTTCTGACAAAGACATTGGCATAGTCTCTTTGGATAGCCCAGCAGTTGCTTGGTGTCATAGCAAATGTAAGTGTTGAGGTTTGTCTTGATAGATACAATTTTCCCGGTAGAGGGGAGTAAACAAGGAGGTACATGGCTAAGCTACTTCAGGCTTGGAGTGCAAGCAGCATTTTTAATCCTTGTAATGAATTGGCCTCCTGACACTGGGTTTTGTATCTGGCCCTAACCAGATGCTGTACAACTCCTTCTCTGGTATGTGAATCCTCTGGTTTGCTCCCAAGCTTACTGGGAAAGTGTAAGAGCCCAGGAAGGGAATTGACATAGATACAGTAGGCACTAATGTTCTTTTGGTTTCCAGACTGGGCTGAAAGAAGTGTCTTTGGAGGATTACGAAGGAAGCGAGAAGTATTGTCCAGACACAGCCTATGGTAAGCAAGCAGAGTTAAGCACAAAGGCCCACAGATCCTTCTCTGGCCACGTGCTGTATCTGTAAGAGAAGACAGTTTCTATCTACTGCTGTAATAAGTTCTTGGGCCATAGTGCTCAGTATCTGCATCGGACTGGTGCAAGTCACTGCTGCCTGGAGAAAGAGCCAAACATTACCTTATTACTGTGTGATAAAACATAAGGATGTGATTGATGTTTGTCAGCTGCCTTTTGATTTGAAGAAGAGAGAATGAGAGCCAGATACCTTACTAAGGTAGGAAATGGAATAACTAGGGCAGGAGCACTGAAGAAAGTAGGTAGCAAATGAAGGATGCTTTGGAAAGATGGAGCCTGAAAGCATATTGATAGAATGCTTTCCAACAGAAATGCAGCTTGTATAGAGATACTGAGCAGTACTGACAGTATCGTGCTCTCTGCCAGAGCCCAAACTGTGCATGTTTCCTCCGCTTCAGAACCCCCACGCTCTACCTAGCGGTTACTCAGACATGTTGCTGGACTGGTGGGCAGTGTTGCCTCCAGATGGCTGTCTCTGGTCCCCACCCTGCAAGCGATTCTGACTTCACACCTCTAACGGCCACTCGTGTTGTGGGGAGGGCAGCTCTGCAGAGCCTGTTTTGTGCCCAAGGAGAGCTCTGTTTACACCAATCTTCCATATCGCTGTAACCTTCCACTATCGTGTGGCAGATGGAATAATGATTCATGCTGTGAATGTTCTCTGCGTGTTCCTCTTGCGCGCCTGCTGTCTTCTGCTTGGTTTGATCCCATTACATTAGATCACATGTTCTCTGTAGTTTTCCATTGTATTCTTTTTTCCTTCCCCCCCACCCCTTAACGCTCTGTGTAGTTTCTTTGCTCTGGCAGCTAGATTTCTCTCTGAATATCAACCACACAGCCATTCCATGGTAAGATGAGATATTCAGCAAGTCATCTTGCAAATCCCTGATTAACAGAAGCAAAGCTTTCCACTTTTCTTTTCCTCCCTCCCCTTCCCTTTTAACATGCTTTCATTATTTAAGTTCCATTCAATGTGATCTGTGATTTCCCTTCCCCTCCCGTTTCGCAGGCCTGGATTTTCTGGTCCCCGTCGCAGGTTACCTCTGCAGGCTGTGTCACAAATTCTACCATAGCGACTCTGCTGCCCGGCTCGCACACTGCAAGTCCCTGATGCATTTTGAGAACTTTCAGGTTAGACCCTTTGGCGATTGCATGGCCTGGCATTTGTTACCCCCATGCGTGTCTCTTCAAGCAAATCCACCACGTCAGCTGTCTTGTCTTTGGTTCATTTCCATCATCCTTGGTGTCCGTTGTGCCATAGCTTTCTCCTGGTGTGCTCTCCGTTTGTCTCCCATCACCACTGTAGATCTCAAACCAGTCCAGTCCTGCTTCCTGGCTACTGCTGCTGTCATCTTGTTGCCCATTTCTGGCTGGAAATCTTCTCAGAGTGTCTATTCTGTTTGCTGAACCTGTGGAGTCTGTCGTTCAGTCTAGGCCTCTTTTCTGTTAGACAGATAACAGGTGGGTCAAGACGGGGAAAGAACAAGAGACAGAGGCTGTTCCTTTTAAAGAAAGGCTGTGTAGTCACATCTTTTCATGTGATACTGCAGGAACAGCTCCTTCAGCCAAAATTATGGGTGTGATTCATCCGTGAAGGGGCCTGGTAAAAATCAGCTATTCAGCTTAGAAATCTGGAAATTTAATTTTACAGACTCTTTGTGATGGAAGCCACAAGCAGATGAGAGTCCATTTGGTCCCCAGGGTCAGCCTGCAACAGGAAGTCTGTCTGTCTGTCTGTCTGCTACCCTTTCCTGGAAACTCCTTAGCACAAAGCTCTGCCAGCTGATGCTGCTCCTTTGCTTTACTGGCTCCACCTAAAGAAGCCCTATTGCCCCTTGCTGCTTTCGTATCTAGAAGCTTTTCCTACTGGGCTGGCCTGGAATCTGCCTCCATCGTTCTGTCCTTGTTGACTTGCCAGGGGGTGAGGGGCTTGGAACAGTACCTTGTGGTGGGTCCTCAGGGCTTGTGCTGTCTCTGCCCTCTCCCATGGCCACTGCCTGGGACCTGTCCATGCAGGAGAGTGGTGTCCCCTCACCCTGCCAAGGAGGGAGGCTCCCACACTGATTTTTGTCCTCTGCCTCCACCCAAAACCTGCTCCAGCAGAAGTCGTTGTGCTTCCCTACCACAGATATATCCAGCTTTTGTTAGTGTTTAAAAAATAAATCTTATTGTTTTTCTGCTAGTCTTCAGGCAGGTTAACTATTGCCAGTCAATCCTCACTGCCTACAGAAAGGGATGTGGTGCTGCAGAAGCCAGCACATAGAGCAGTGGATTTGGAATGGCAAGGAGCATGAGGAGACCACAGCTGTTCCTTTATGGTTGCTCATCCTCTCCCACTCCTGCAGCTAGTAATTTTGGGAATGAAGGACTCAGGCTTGCAGTTTTCCTGGCTTATTTTAGATCAGCTTAAGAGTGAAACTGCAGCAGCAGTATGTGTGCCTCCCTTCTGGCCCACTTAGAGCTGAAATCAGACACTCCTCAAATGGATGCCAGAGTCACCTGGAGAGATTATTGATGATGAGAGTCCAACCTTAAATATCTGCAGGCAGATAATTCTTGGCTGCCTAGGTGTCTTGGGATTGCCACAGTCTGAGTTAAATCATTGCCAGTTTCTGGGGTGCTTAGAGAGTAGCTCAACAGAGGGTTTCAAAGCAGAGACTTGTCTACTGGTGAGGTGGTTCATGGCATCGCTCTGAAAACAGACTGGCATGCCTGCGCCTGGCTTAGTTGGGGTACAACATTATGACTTGACTGATGTAGCTCCAATGCGTTATGATACCCTGCATATCCCAGTGTTTGAGGACAGAGACAGAACAAGCCTGCAATGATAAACTGAATTACAATGTAAAGCTGCCTGTCTGCCATGCTGTAATTCCACCACGTTGCAGACTTCAGAAGCGCCGCTTAAGGCAGCGGTGAAAGCCGGTGCGCTCAAAATAGTTTCCTTAAATTGTCAGGTTTGATGCTGGTGCCAGTTAAAAGGACCCTTTAGCAGAAAGCTGAAAGGGAGTTGATTGTGGAGGGAACTGCTGTGGAGAAGAGGGAGCTTTGTTTTATTCCTTTAGCTCATGCTCTGTCTGGGTCTTGAAGACCAGAGCCCTGCTGCATGTTAGACAGCTGTATGGAGTTGATGTTTTTCTGAAATCCTGTCTTGAAAATGGCTAATAGCCGTTTTAATCTCTTTACAGACTTCTTTACTGGTTCATCACGATAGCAAGTGCAAATGAGTCATTTTATTGATGATATGCTTACCTTTATTGAGGAGAGAACCTCAGTGCCTTGTAACAAGAAGATATTCTTGATATCTTAGTGTTCCTGTCAACACTTTCACTGACTGCACAGATTGTATCAACAGAGTGAAAAAAATCTTAAGCTTTCAGCTTCAGTCTTGCTTTGGCTGATGAACGTTAAATCACAGCCCTGGCTGAGGGCACTGCACAGCCTCGTATATCCAGGGTACGTTATATCCAGGCCCAGAGTTATGTCCTGGCAGTAGCTGAAGCAAGAGCCATCACTTGCACTGTTACATCTACGCAGTCCTGAGTCTGACTGAGATTAACAGTTGCCAGAACCTGATTTTTGTCTCAGGAGAGCCACAGGTCTGCCATGCACTCGCTCAGCATTGAGTAATGTGAGAGGGACTTCAGGTGTTTTTTTTTTAATATCGCCACTTTTCCTCACAGGAGCTGACCCTTCTCTGCTTGAAAGCCTCAGCAGCCAGGCCAGGAGAGCTGCTGAGACAAGCCGTGCCCCTGCAGATTGTAGCTGCCACTCACCACTGTTTTTGTACAGGTTTTCCTGGACCAGCTGCTAATTGCTACAGTGACAGGAGCTGAGCTGGGCTCGTCTCTCACGTTTGGTTTGTTTGTATTTGCAGAGATACAAGGCAGCGAGGCATCGCGCCCCAGCTGCCTACCCCGAGGCTCCTTTGCATTCCCAGGGCTCCAGCTCCCAATTGCTGGATGATCCGAAGCAGCCTCCTGCTACAACAGCAGATACCAGCAAGAAGTTGAACGATGATCGTGGGATAGACAAGGAGGGTATGGAGCTCTCGGCTCTGCAAGAACAAGCTTTGAGGTCTCCAGAGGGTAAGGGTGAGCTGGCCACCTCTGTAGCAGAGGGGAAAAACCTAGCCAGCGTGACTGATGATGTGTGCGGAATCATGGTTGTAGAAGAAGAAAATCTACAGGAAGAGAGCAAATTCACTACCGCTAGTGCCGATTGCCCGCTCCCTGAAGAGAACCGCGCTGTAGGGGAGTTGCTGGGACACCCTGTGTCTGAGGAGGAGGAAGCCAATGCAGCCAGGCAAAGGGAAGGCACAGACGACTGCCAGGATCCAGGGAACAGAGAGGGTTTAGGACAGAATGAGGCAGCAAACGCAGGCCAGGAGGCAGAGGCAGAGCCTTCCTCCCTAGCCAAAGGTGAGACAGCCAGTCTTACCTCTGCTGGGTGCAGACGCTCTACCAGGCGCAAACCCAGATAGAGTGGCCTTAAAGGGGAGAGCCCTTTACATATGATATTTGCTGGAAATGTTTATTTTCGGAGTCTTTTAATAGAGCAAAAACCTTCAACTTTACTGCTGTTTTTATTTTAAGAATAAAATAAGCCTGGCTTTAGCGTGTCTAATACAGGATGGTGTTTGGTTATTACTTGTACAGTTGGGATACAGCAATTATGTGGAAAGACTGAGGCTTGGATTGTTGAACCTGAAAGAAGATGGTAATGTGATTTCCACAGGGGACAAGGTTCATGAAGCAGATGGATCCAGACTTATTTTTCACTAAGAATTCTTTGTAGTTCCTCTTGTTGCCTTTTCAGGCAGAGGAAAAGTTTATCTCTTGGGAGACTGTGTGCCCAGTTCTGCTTCTCAGTCAGTTTCCTTTCAAAGATGCACCCTCTTGAACATGCGCTGTGTCCCAAGCGAGGCAAGAACGTGCATCTTGGTCCTTTATTATTATTACAAGGCTTAATACAATTTGTTCTCATAGTGGAGACTCTCGGGAACAAATTTTGTTTCAAACTGATTTTAATAAAAAAGATTTCTTATAAATAACTTCTTTAACTTTCAACAAAACCTCCTTTAACTCTACAGCAGGAGAACAGTAGGACTTGCTTCACGGTGCTGGCCCCAGGCCATCCTGACCAGATGACAAAGTTTCAGACCAGAATGCTCATGTGTACTCTTGTGAAAACATAAGGGGGGGACTCTGCTCACAGCCCATGGCAGGGACACCCCTCTCTCTTTGCTTTGTAGAGCTCATGCTGTGGTGGGGGCTAACCTGGCTGCCCTGTCTCCCTGTAATGCCTGAGTCCTTAATGGCAGCTTATAGAGTGAGTAGCTTCCAATCATGATGGTCAAAAGCATTACCCTGGCAACTTGTCTCAGGTGCTTAGAAGAGGATAGAGGTGTCCAGTGATCTGGGACCACCTGCTAGTATTTCTTACATGACCGTTACTGTCATATATATATATATATATAACGGGGAAGCTGTAGTTTCAAGGCAAGAGATGGTCTAGGGTCCCCCTCTCAAAGTCTGTCACCAGTTACGCTTGGGGGCAAGCTTGGAGTCGAGGCAGCCCCTGCCCACTCTGCTTTTCAAGGGAAGAGGCTGGAGCCGTAACACTCCTTGCCTGGATTTAACAGTACAAAAGAGCAGAGTTGATTTTTCCTCTTTATGAAGAGGGCCTGCTGGCAAACAACCTGCATGGCATCAGGCTTCCTACAGCCGCCTCTAACCAAGTGTCAGTGCCAGGCTCATGGTGGGGAGCAAAAAGAACTAACTCTTCTATATCACTGTGTGTTCTTCCCCTGTCACACAGCTCAAAAAAAAACAGAACGTGGAGATGAACGGCAGGACATGACCATGGAAAGGAAAAAGTAACAGGCACGAAGTACCTCTCTATTCAAGTTTTAGGTTAAATAGGTGACCAGTAAATGTCCCCTTAGCAATAACAATGGGAGTCTGTGGCCAGCACACTAGGTGGGAGGCTGTGATCCCTGCACATCAGCTTCCATGTTCTGCTGCTCACTCTGCTGCTGGAATTCCAGGCGGGTCTGGCGGTTGGACTCCAGCAGTTCTTTCAAGCAGGCGTGTAGATTATCATTCTTCTCCTCCAGATGATCCAAGCAGGAGTTGATCTGGTCCAGCATGGAGTTTATTGCTGCATATTCTAAAAGGAAGGGAAATGAGAGACTGAGTATCTTGTCACTGCAGCTAGTGAAGGCAGTGAGAGCTCTTGCAAAACTTGCCCACGGCATTTTAGCTGTGCTTTATCTACCACTGAGGGGGGTGTGTGAAGTAAAATGCAGCTGAATCCTGCACGTGGTGTGTTCACTGATCCAACCAGACCAATGGGAAGCTGGGGGATTGGTAACAAGATCTAAGGCAAGTTACCTGGCCGCTCCAAATGCCTTAACGGGCCTTTGATCTCGCCTGTGAATAGCTGAAGGCAGGCAAGTGATGGTGTGCAGTGATCCCCATTGCAACAGTCCCAAATAAACCCCAAGGACAAGCCAGCTGCTTTTTTAGCTGCCTTAGGGATCATCTTTCCCAAGGAGGGAGCAGGCATTTTGGCAGCGTGCTAAAGTGTCTGCTACGTTCTGTGGATTGTTTGTGTAAGGCTCCCAGGGCTGGGATGTGCTTCAGAGGGGCCTGGGTGGGCTCAGGCTGCCAGAACAGCCTGGCTGTGGCAGGAGCAGGGATGAGCCCAAAGGTGCTGGTAAGTGGCACCAATATTTCCAAAGGGAAATTAACTGTGGGGCACCAAGTTCAACCGCAGGATTTTCATGCACCAGTAAGGCTTTGGGTACTTCAGATTAAAACCCAACCAAGACCAAACTCATTTAGCCTGATCCTGACAGTCAGTTCCCCAGGTACAGTTTCTTATTCACAGCATTTGTTTCACGTGCTTCAAGTGTTTCAAGGCTTTAGCCTCAGCACCGTGGCATTTCACAGCAACGTGTATTATTGCTGTTAATCAGATGAAGATAGCTGCGCTACTGTGATGAAACACTTGCTTTTGGGCTGCTCCAGGCAATATTCACACAATCCTAAAGAATAAAAAAAAAAAAAAAAACAAACCTGAAAAACCAGGCAAGATAAACCTTTGCTGACGAGTTACTCAGGAACTGGAAGCCTGGCATCTGCTGAAACCCCCAGGGGGTTACAGGAGACGTCAGGCAGAGTCAGTCCCGCGGGCTGACGTTTGTGAGAATCATGGGCTGCAGGACAAGGAAAGATGCCTGTGTGGGTGGGAGAAGCCCACACCTCGCTGTCTGGGGCTGGCACCTCTCCACCAGGCTCCTCCAGGAGCTGCTGGAGCGCTGCTCTGAGCCAACGGAGAATATGGAAGGAAGTGAGGAGGATGAGGGTTGAGCTGTGCTGAAATCCCACAGCCTCACGAGCCAAACTTTGCCCCTCTCGGTTGCCCTCTTGATATTTTTGCAGGTCCCTGTGACCCTGCACACCGGGCCCAGGCGCTGACGCTACCAGCACCTTTAAAAAAACTGAATATTTAAATATTGCAGTCATTTGCATTTATTAATAGCTAAGGAGAAGTTTCATGATAAAAACAAAAGTCCGCCTTTTCTTATACTTCTTTGGAACCATTCACAGCAGTGTTGCAGCCTTTAATTCTTTGGAGAATTGCATATACAACATCTAAGCTTGATTATAAAAAGTTTAGCCTTGCAGGTATATGCAGAAGCGGCATTATGAGCCAAAAGCACTGCTGATGCCGTTGCATTTAGAAACCAATCCCACAAACACATTCTTTCCAAAAAGTATTTATCCACTATCAGTATTTTGCAAACCCCGTTTCAAGGTATCACACCCAAATGTCCACGGGTTAGAGCTTTTTACTTCAACCCAGTATTTGATCTATGTGTAAAGCTCCACATTCCAATTAAACACTGAGCAGCTCCCAGACAGATACGGGAACCTCTTCGGACAAGTAACATCATTCAAATGATGTCAAATTCAAATCGGCAAGTCTGTAATCACTGCAGGAGCCTAATTGTTCTCAGTGCCTAGAGCTCAACCGAAGGCTCTGTAAGTTGTGCAGCTTCGGAAAGTGAAAAAAATTTAAAATACACTGTAAAATATTTTATTTGATTGTTTTCTGTTAGTCACAAGTTTGGTGTGTTTTTGTGGAAACATAACCACGTCCCCTAATGAAGATGTTGACCAGGAGTATGGCAATTGAGCTCTTTACTCCTCTGCGTTCTTACAAGAACAGTTGCCAAAAATAAGGTTTCCTATTTGAGATCAAGGAAGTGATCCACAGCTTCAGCTCCACAAGACCAGGAAATAATTGCAGACCTCTATGACCAGCTGCTGCACACAAAGCCCCAGCTAATTACAAGCAGAACGACTGCATAGATCAGATTTAGTGACTCTCTGTCACATCCAGTGTGTCTCTTATGTCTTCAAAGAGTTTGAAACACAAATCACTGTGATGATGCAAAAAGCGGTGAACGCTCTTGGGGTGTTTCAGGGCAGAAATGATCCTCCTGTCACTGCAGGTGGATCACAGTCACAGCGATGAGATTGACCTGTGTGGGGAAACTGTGGCCTTTTCAGAAAAAGCATAACCCAAACTCTTCAAAAGTGTTTACTCTTTGAAAGATTTCCAATTTTAGGAATGACCATGCGTGTGCATTCATACAGCTCTGCCGTTGTCTCATTTCCTCCACTAGCTTTTTCTAAATGGACAGGGCAGTATCAGAAAGGCACTGTAGAAATGCCCTAAAAGAGGAATTTGCCAAGCTAATTGCATTAAATTCACTTTTTCCACCCACGACAACTTCTCCCAGACCTGCCCGCGTGATCTGTCCTGCAGTTTCAGACTCCGAATGTCCTCTTTCTCCTTGGCCAGCCGCACTCCATACACCAGCGAAACCATGGCCTCCTCTTTCCACACAGGAAGCTAAAAATCTCAATATCCCCCAAGGCAGCAGCATGCCCCAGCTCAGTGCCCCATCACCGGGCGAGAATCGTTGGACCATAAAATCACAGAATGGTCTGGGTTGGAAGGGACCTTAAAGATCACCCAGTTCCAACCCCCCTGCCCTGGGCAGGGACACCTCCCACCAGACCAGGTTGCTCAAAGCCCCATCCAGCCTGACCTTGAACCCCTCCAGGGATGGGGCAGCTTCTCTGGGCAACCTGTTCCAGTGTCTCACCACCCTCACGGCAAAGAATTTATGTCTGGTGTCTGATCCAAATCTCCCATCCTCCAATTTAAAGCCGTTACCCCTTGTCCTGTCACTGCGCTCCCTGACACAGAGTCCCTCCCCAGCTCTCCTGTAGCTCCCTTCAGATATCGGAAGGCTGCTATAAGGTTTCCCCGGAGCCTTCTCTTCCCCAGCTCTGTCAGCCTTGGCTTAAACACCCACACACCCCCGCAGCCCCTCACCGTGGCGCCAGGCACCGCTCCCAGCAGAAGCGGCAAAAACATCTGGGAACATCTGGGCCTCGCCAGCAGGCCATAGGGACCAAGGCCGGGCCACCCAGTCCCGCCGGGCGGCGGGCCGCCTCGCCCCGGGCCGCCCCCACGCACCTTCCTCCCCGAAGCTGTCCCCGTCCTCTTCCTCCTCCTCCCTCTCCTCCTCGCCGCCCACCGGCACATGCGGCTCCCCGTTGGGCCCCGACATCCCGCCGACCCGGAACCGGCCGCTCGCCGCCTCGCTGCGCCCCCCAAGGGCCGCTGACCAATGGGGAAGCTCGGCGCCGCCCGCGTCACGCAAAGCCGGCCGGTCGGCGCTGGGGTAAAGCCTGTGGTTAGCGGGCGGGCGGGAGCGGCAGTAATGGGGTGGCAGGGCGGGCGCAGCTCCCTGCTCCCCATTTCTTGGGGTTTTTTCCCCAAAGGCAACTGTCTTCTTTCCCCGTGGTGTCCTCAGCGCCCGCAAGGCCTCCCTGTCCTCAGGGCTGGCACAGCCACAGCACAAGCAAGTGCCTTTGGGCACAAAGTGGAGCTGTACCAAGGGGCCACCATTAGCACCCAGTGCTGCTTTCCCCAGGCAGGAGATGGTCTCTGAACAGGCCCCTGGTGCCGAGGCCACAGCAGCCAGGGCTTTGGTGCCCAGCGCCAAAATGAAGCCATGTCACCGGCTCTGCTCCATCCCTGAGCGGCTTGAACCAGCCACAGGTCACCTTCAGACCTCCTCCATTCGCTCTGCCCTTCCTTGTCTTTGGCCCAGTCTTGGTCGTACCTGACGGGCCCTGAGGAGATCTAATAGCTGCCTAGCTTTTTCATCCCCTAGAGATGTCACCGGGATAATTTGCAATTAGAGCATTAATTCCATCAGCACTCCTGAGATAAACCCAGTTTGAGCACTCTGTTACTAGCTGGGTATTTGGGGCAAAGAAGAAAGAAAAGGTTATGTCCTCATTTAACATTGTGGCCAGTTCTTTGTGAGGTAACCCTGTTCCATGTTGCCAAGTTGGGCCCATGCAGTGCCTCAAGGTGGGGGAATTAAATACTAGTGTAATTAATGGACGCAACCACACTTTAATGAAAAAGGTGAGGACTTTCATTGTGAAGTTCTGTGCTTGCACTGTGGGTACAGGCAGGATGTGCCCTTAGAGAACACATCATCCACATTGTGGATGAGAAGCTCAACATGAGCCGGCAGTGCGTGCTGGCAGCCCAGACAGCTAACCCCATCCTGGGCTGCATCAAGTGTGGCCAGCAGGGCGAGGGAGGTGATGCTACCCCTCCACTCTGCTCTTGTGAGACCCCACTTGCAGTGCTGTGTCCAGGTTTGGGGTCCTCAACACAGGAAGGACGTGGACCTGTTGGAACGGGTCCAGCAGAGGGCCATGAGGATGGTCAGAGGGATGGAGCACCTCCCCTATGAAGACAGGCTGAGAGAGCTGGGATTGTTCAGCCTGGAGAAGGCTCCGGGGAGACCTTATAGCAGCCTTCCAGTATCTGAAGGGAGCTACAGGAGAACTGGGGAGGGACTCTGTGTCAGGAAGTGCAGTGACAGGACAAGGGGCAATGGTTTTAAATTGGAGGATGGGAGATTTAGATTAGACACCAGAAAGAAATTCTTTGCTGTGAGGGTGGTGAGACA
>JAOQGH010000007.1:6571557-6596734 GCA_025769975.1 Gallinago jamesoni | reverse complement strand
TTCCCTGGAGACATTCAAGGTGAGGCTCGAGGAGGCCCTGGGCAACCTGGTCTAGTTGGGGGTGTCCCTGCTGACTGGAGCAGAGGTCCCTTCCCCCGGCCACTTCCGAGGTCACTGCCGGCCCTCGCAGCCCGCCGGCGGCTCCTCATGGCCGCCCGGGGGGGGCACCGTGGCTCCCCGGGGAGGAGGGCGGTGCCGGGCCCGGGCCGCTTGGTGTCGCTATGGCGACGGGGCCCGTTGCGGGGCGGGGCCCCGTGACGCGTGCGGCGGCGGGTCTTGTCACGGGGAAGGTTTGAATCGCCCAATGGGGGAGCCGCGGGCGGCGGCGCGGCGGCGGCCCCGGAAGTGCGGCGGAGCCTGCTGCCCCTGGTGCGGCCACCCCCCGCCCCCCTCGGCCCAGCTGCGGGGTGTCTATGGCGGCGGCAGCGTCTCCCGCCGACTTCACGCCGCCGACGAAGATCTCCTGAGGCGGCAGCGGCTGCGGACCCTGCACGGCCCTTCATGGTGAGGGTTCCGGGGGCGCGCCGGGGCCGCCGGGCCCCGTGAGGGAGAGGGGGTCCCCGACCGGGGAGGGCGGGGGTCCCCTCGCTGTGTGGCCACGGGGATGTCCGAGCCCCCGGGAATGATTCCTCCGGCGCCTTCCCCGCCGCGTCAGCTGTGAGAAGTCGCCTCCTGCCTCGGGGTGGTCTCCAGCGGGGAGACCCCTGAGGGCTGAGCGTTGAGCTGGAGGCTGGCCCCGGGCTAGGTCCCTGCCGGCCTGAGGTAGCCGCGGGCCCTCTGAAAAGCCGCGAAAGAAGTTACTTAAAACTTCCGAAATAAACCTTGTTGCTGGGGCAACCTGGGTGACAGCGTTCGAGTTTCACTTGTGGTGATTCCCGAATCTCTCTTATGCTCTCGGTCGGTGCTGTGGCCGATGCCCGGGCTTGGGCCTGAGGGAGAGTTGAAGTCTCTCTGGGAAAAGAGAGGATTAAAAGGCCCGGCGGTGTTTGGAGTTGTTTTGTAGCTTGGAGCTGGGGTTTCCCGGTCCTTCAGGAAACTGTCACTTCCTCTTCCTGATCAAGGGATGTAGGGATGCGCGGCTGTGTCTTCCCCTCTGTAATTTTCTTAAATCTGACATGATATACAGCTACGTGTTGTCTTAAACTTATGCCAATTAAAAACAGATGAAGTATTACTTGTTTTATTCAGAGTAGGTTATTACAGGAGCCTTGGCAAGCTGACAAATTAACCAACGAGCTGTAAAGAGTGATCTAAATTAGCAGAAGTATTGTATTACTGCAGGATTCTTCGTGTTCTTATGTAGCAAATTAGGAAGGGGTGTTACCATAAAATGAGCTAACTAAGCCTCTCTGGCTCTCTAATGGTTGTACTTCGTTGCTCCCCAATAGTCCTTTGGGGATCCCTCCTCCCTCCCTCTCGTTTCTTCTGATTCCCCCAAGTTCCACCAGGCAAGAAGCTGCTCACACTGTAGCTGACTCCCAGTTCAGTGGGTGACACTGGTTAGCCGACCAGTACACACAGCGACCCCACTGCAACGTGAGTCTGGGTGGTGCTGGGTTTCCTTCAGCGTGAGTGCCGATTTGGATGCACCTCTTCAGTCTGCAGAATTGTATAAAATGAGAACCTCAACATTTCTGTCAAGTTTTACAGAATTTGCCAATAATAGCAGAATTTAGGGAGGATGGGGGATTTGGGAGGGGATGTACAGATACCCCAGGACTGTTCAAACCTTGTTTCCTTATGAAACGGGTTAAAATTGCAGTTAGAATTTGAAGGTTTGTAACTGTTTGGATAAAGATATCACATATAATTTTGCAAAAAATTTTCCATGGTTTAAACAAACTTTAATTATCAACAAGAAAGGAATTATAATCTCAGTCCTTCCCTCATCCCATGCTTGTCGGAGGAAGCCAGGACACATTGACTTTTGTTGTCTGGGTGCATACATTTTATGTGTTTGAGCCCGCATGATGCCTTAAATCAAAAGGAAGAGGGTGTTCAGAAATTGGCACTTTTTCCTGTTAGTGTTCATTTTACTATTTCTGTATCAGGTGTCCCTCATCCATCAGCAATGGAGTGAATTCAGTCTCTGCACAGAGCACACTGTCAAGAAGAGCTAAAAGCTTTAGAATAACTGTAAGTAAATTTACCTCAAAACCCCCCACCTTTCTGCCACAATCAGATTAGTGCTGCTGGTGGGTTTTCTGGAAGATTTGCAATAGCTTTATACCATTACCTCAACTGAAGCATCAAGCTCAAAGTTGATGACTTTAACCTTGCGTCTCCAGGTTTTTCCATGTTGTGTTAGATATTGGTTAAGGTTATGCTTTTTTTTTTCCTGAAGAATAAGCAGATGTTGTGATCCAAAAGCTTTTAAGCTTTTGTTTAATTTCAAATAGACCCTAAAAGTTAAGCACATATGGAAGAATTTACAAGTTTAATGTTCTAGCATGGAAGGATCTGATGGTTTTTTGTTTATTTTTCTTAGCTAAACTGTTAATGCTTTTCTTCCCACTTTGAATTTCTCTTAATAATCAGATTGTGCTGTTACTGGAACCCTTGATTTGCTCACTTGCTCTAAGACTTTGAATGCCCATGACTTACAGGCACCTGCTATCAATCCAACTGTATTTGGTCTTTAATAACCATATTAAAAGCAGAAAATACCAGAAATGGAGAAATTACTTGTATATAATCCTAACTTCATGGCAAAATAGTGTGCAATTCAAAATGGCAGATGCTACTGAAAGAAAGCTCAGGCTTTAATCAAAGCTGGCCATTGTCGCTCTGTGGCACAGAGGGAAATGTTGTTATTTCCAGTTTCCTTATTCACAGGTTTCCTTTCATTGTATTACCCTTTCCCGTTTGTGGGAGAAGAGTCATGAAGAACCGTTCCTCATCTCCCCCTTTGCACGTCCATGTGGATGAAAACACCCCTGTCCATGTCCATATTAAAAAGGGTCAGAAAACCACACCTGCAAAATGCCAGGTAGGAGTGTGCAGCTGGGTGTTTGTAAGGGCTACAAAGAGGAAGGTGAACGGTCCGAGAAGCACCACAAAATCTTCAAGGTCTGTTTTACCGTTGTTTTAGAACTGTAAGACTTGAATTCATATTCAGTGGTGAATTTTCAGTACCACATCTTCTGTGTTTAAGACGATTTAAGCATGATATAAAAAGTTACTTCTCATGTTCAAGTGTGTTCTTGTGAGGAGTATTGCTTCCAGTACCATGTGCTTTGGGGGAATTTTGGTTTTCCTTTTATTTCCAGGATTTGTGTCTCAATAATGGTTTTTCTTTGGCTTCATCGCTAGTTTTGTAAGAAAGGTTTGATGAAAGGTAGTATCTAGGCGTTTCAAATTCCGTCTGAATTGTATTTAAATAAACATGTTTAGAAAAAAGTAGTCTGGATTTGAACCATCTTTTGGCATTAATCACCTTCTCGGTCCGCTGAGCTATGCAGCAAGGAGGATCTCATCGTAGTCTCATCCACAGTAGGTAGAAGGCAATGCTGAAACTGATTTTCCAGCTATCTCATATCCTCTTTTGTAGTTGGATGTTTATGTACAGTTGTTCTCAAAAGATGATGGAAGTTGCTAGCTCGTTCTTCCTTATGTGCAGACATCCTGTTCTAATGGCAATATCAAATGGAATAGGTAAAATCAATGCTTCCTGTTAATTAATTGCCTGTAGGAAATATTTAGAATATCTATTTTTTCTCTAAGGTTGGAATTGTGCAAAACCATTAACTTTCAGTTAAAGCACCTGAGTGCTTCAACTGAATGCAGATCTATTAGTTGACTGCAAAGCAATGAAAACCCTTCCACCAGCCACACTGCACTATTCTTTTTTTTTCTCTGGTAGTGCTGTTGTCAAATGATAGAGCTGCTCTTTTGTAAGGTGAATTGGGATGGAGAAGGAATCTCCCAGGTTTTTCCTTCTACACATGAATGGGTTGTATTGCGGGGTTTTTTTGGGTGTCTCCATACAGAGAAGACTTCCGTCCCCACCATCCCAATCTCCCACCCTGCCCTGCTGGGTGAGGCTCTCCTCATATCACAAGTGCAGGTATCCCAGTGATATAACACAGCTGCTACATGATAAACAAGAAGAATTTACTACATCTAGCCATAATGTCAACCGAATGTGCAATAACCTTTCCTTCTGGCTGGCGTCAGCCTCCTCTGGTGGCTGCTGGCTCATCAGATCGGATGTATCATGTGAAAAACTATGTGGTATTTTTGTATGAATGGACTTTCATTTGGCTTTGCAGCACTAAAAATTGTAATTCTTTAGAAGTCTGTGATATATTTTATTTTCCCTTTCTCTAGCAAAAGCACAAACAGAAAATTAAAGGGGATACTGTGAACATGTGCCGATCTGTCCGTGTGAAAACTAAGGCCCCCTGGATGCCCCCCGGCAAAACATCTGTCCGGGAGTCCACCTGCAGATTGGAGGTATGGCTGATTTTGTGCTTTAAAACAAACTTTCGGGTTTATCTGAGGTTGAAGAGAGCAGTTGTGTAGTGAGGGAGCGGAGTTGATCTGAAAGAAGACTACTCTGTCACCTACCATCCATTTTAAGTGTATTCTGTAAATCTCTTTCACTTTTCAATATAGAAAAATTGGAAAATGATTAGCAGCTTCTGGCCGTATCATGCCTTTCTGTCTCTGGAAGCCAGACACATTTCTTTGTATATTGTAGTTTTACTCGTCCACTTCAAGATTTCATCTGGAGGCACAGCGAGGGGCTGCTGTTCTTGGTCTCTTCTGAAGCATGGAGCATTTGTGTAGTATTGTGTAATATTTTCTTTCTCCCGGGTTGATAGGTTTGCCTTTTATGTTTATCTCTTCCTAGATGAGGATTTGAACTTACATTATTATTCTTTTTCTTCTTTTTCTGTTCTAGTCTCTCTGCAGTCTTGATGTTTCCCTGATGGAAAGGCTGTTTACAAATGTTCGGGTTTTTTTTTTCCTTACTAGCCTTGTTGCAGTGATGTGACCTGGTCTCTGGTTTTGGCAGAGCTAGGGTTAGAAACAGTGTTCTAAACATTATGCTAAAAAAGCTGATGCTCTTTATTGCTTTTCTACCAGGGACCACCTCACTGCCTGGACATGACACCTCCAGATTCAGAACAAAAGGTGTCAGTATTGCGCTTGTGTGACCTCTCTACAGATGAGGAGGGTGCTGCTTGCTGCAAAATGAACGAATACACGAAGAAGATTGATAGACTGATGAATACGGTGGGAACGCTGAAGAATGAGGTGAGGAGACAGTGTAAGGAATCGCTGTCTTTAAAAAAGCACGGTCATTTGTTGTTTGGTGCCGCTGAAGAGCTGGTTCACTGCTGTGAGATGTGGATTCTGCGTATCACTTTAAAAGCACCTGATTTGTCTTAAGTTCTGTTTCAATATCTTCATCAGGCAAAGCTGCAGAAACAGGAGGAACAGCAAAAAATGACAAAGCGTCTCCTTGAGGAGCAGAAAGAGGAGCTGAATGAGGTCACACAAGAGCTGGTAGAAACAGAACATGAGAATACCCTGCTCAGGCGCAACATTGAGCGCATAAAGGAAGAGAAAGATCTGACTGTGTAAGAAAGCTCCAGTTCTCCATTGCTACTGCAAGCAGTGGTATTTACAGGGCACCTACCTCCCTTCTTGCTAATATTATTTGAGGTTGCAGTTTCTACCTTGGGTTGCAGTGCTACTGAAGATGTGATGTTCTTGGATTTTTTTTTTGGGTCACCTTTTAGAAGGCGGACTACAGAGAAGGGCTCCAGCGTCTTTATTGGAATGGAGAAAACTAGTCTGAGAGGAAGCTAAAAGCAGTTGGCTTGTGTGACCTACTGGAGGGTCATCCTAGCTCTGCAATTAATATTTTCAAGGTTAAGAGATGCTGTTTGAATTGTGATGATGTTGGTACACCACCAAAGGAATAATCATGAAGCTGAAAACTAAAGGGGAATTTTTTGCCTTTGTGAAACTCATACTGAGACAGAAGCAGCTGCTCCCGAGAGGACTGAATCATGGGGCTTTTTTTCTTAGTGACCCTGAAGGTCTTCAAGTCTGACATCTTTGCATCTGCTTTGTATCTAAAGAATTTGGGAAATTTGTGTCTCTGGGGGCACATTAGTGTTTTCAGACAGTTAGTTTTATTTTTTCCTTTAGAAAGATCACTTGGAAGTTAGTACCGTGTATTCCTTTTTCAGAAAACTTTGTGAATTGCAAGCTCTGGCTAAAAACTTCGAGCTGTGTATCTTGGTGTGCTTTCCTGTTTTATGTTCAGCCATTTAGAGCCTTATTTCTGGTGTGGCTTCAGTGCCTAGGGAAAGTACAGCACTTTGGGTTTAGATATGTGTTTTGGGTTTAGATATGTGTGTGGGCTTTGGGATAAGCCCAGTTTATCCCCTGTGAAAATTCCTGTTTCATATCTGTGGGCCTAGTGAGCTCCTGGTGCCTACTTACTGTCTTCTATCAGAACAACTCCCATGCTGAAAGGGGGTAAATCTTAAGTAGTGTTTGCTTGCAGCTTTTATCCTCTGATTTGATGCGTTTTTATCAGTTTTAACCCAATCGACTGTAATCAAGAGTGGCTTGTACAGCTGTCAAAGCTTCTAATTTCTCTGATGGCTGACTTCTTATTACAGGCTGCAGAAAAACTACTTGCAGCATCAGAAAGAGTGTTTGATGTCCAAGCTGAGTGAGGCAGAACGGGATGGAGCAGCAGCAGCCAGGCAGATCCATAGCTTGAAAAATACAATTGGGAGACTCAACATTGTAGGTGTTTCCTTTTCTGTTCTTGCCTTTACTACCTTGTCCTGTTATATGGCTGTCTTAAAAATGTAATGTTACAGTTGCTGATTCAGAAAAACATAAGGAAAAATGGAGGGATTTAACATGGTTAAGGTGTTTGCTAGTTTTTTTGGGAAGTTGGGTGTTTACTTGCAGCTTTCAGTCGCCTTCTGTGCACACGATGCTGGCTATTGCACTGCTCATGCTTGCATTGCCTTCACACGTTCATGCCATGTTGAACAATCCTCTTTTTCTGGTTGTTTTTTCTCCTAGGAGAAACACATGAGCAGCTCAGACATTAACTCACTGACAAGGCAAAAAGAGCTGCTTCTCCAGAAGTTGAGCACCTTTGAAGAAACCAACCGGACACTGCGAGAACTTCTCAGGGAGCAGCACAACCGGGAGGTGAGCAGTGCTGCTTGGCCTTGGATGATTTCAGGGGGCTATATTGTCTTGTGAACTGAAACGGTATTTGGAGAGCTTTTAACTCTTCTTTTTTTCCTTTTTTCCAACCCTACTGTTGACCTTAATGTCATAAGGGATGGATAGTTTTGTTTGTCTCTGCCTACATCAGTAGAATAAGATTGACTTTTCTGCTGTGGGGTTGTTAGAGCGTCTAGGTCTTCGCATTAAAATGTGTAAATGTTAAAAATGTAAAAAATGTTAAAAAACTACTGTTTTGCCAGCCCTTTCTCACCTGGTTGCAGCTGTATCTGCTGATCATGTTCCTCTGAAATGTTACTGCTGCAGCTGCGTTGGCTGAAGCCTGGGGACTAGATGTGGCCTCAGCTACTGGGGGCCTAAGGATGTTCACAACTTTATTTTTGTAGCCTGTAAGAGCAAGAACAGAGAAATTGTAAACAATTCTGTACCTCTTGTGCAGAGCAATCTTATATTGCTTGTAAGAGCAATACAAAAAGGAAGTTTCTATTATTCTTGTAGTTTATGTTCCATTTGAGCAAACACAGGCCAATGCTAATGGTTATTTCAGCCACCAGTGAGATTCGATAAAAGGACAGAGTTCTTCTACCTGACTTTCACTGAGTATTGAGAGAGCTCTGAAAGACCTTAAATTGCCATTGTGCTTTTTATTGTAATCTTTGACTGAAAAATGGAAGAGCTTTTCTGAGTGATGATATGGGAAATATTTAGCAAATTTGATGCCTCTGGGTATCGTCTGAGAATTGCTGCTGCAACTGGGGGAAACAGTTGATTTGCCCAGTTCCATCTAAAGAATCTGTATAACATTGACTATTCAGTTAACCATTTTTCTCATTCATTTCTTTTGTAGAAGGGTGCTCAGAAGATATTGGAGCGTCAAGGAGTACTGCTGAAAAGGCTGGCTGACTCAGATGCAGAGAAAATGGTAAGCAAACCAAAATATACCTCTCTTTATTTGTCTTTTTCTCTCTCTGATAAAGCAGAGAGATCTTAAATTAGAAGCTTTTCTTTGTCTTGCATTCAGCTCTCAAGCCTTATACTGTCTTTTAGACCGATTAAAAATATTTTGTGGTAATCATAGCCACTATGTTGCCCCTCTGGTTAACGACCTATATTTTGAAGTGGATAGATTTTCATAGCCTTTGAAATATGGAGGCTTAGAATGGGGATATAAGACTCCCATATAAGACCACCTTTAGGATTTACAATTTCAGCTACAAAGGAGACGACCTTAAACTTGTTCTCATTATGTTGTTCAATTCAAGCACAAATAATTCTGCTTATTATTTCTTACGGTACTGAATGTACAAAGCAAGAAATGTACCGCATTTTTTTCTTTAAAAAGAAAACTCTGTGGGTGGGAGAGGAAAAAAATATCTACCATCAAAATACCCCTGACAGTCAGGATAGAATTCTTCAGTTTGGAAATCATCTTACTGTTCCTGTATGTTTATCATGTTATCCTTAAAGATAGAAGAGCACTAAGAAGAATCGCTTCTGTCAGCAAATGAATGAGTGATGTGGTGCCAGTCTTTGTTCATTTCCTTGTCTGTAAACTGAGAAAGGAGTTCTTACATTGATGGAAATTATAGAACTTGCTGTGAGACATAGGAAATGCCCCTTTTTGTCTGTGGACTCCTGTCAGGTCCTCATTCTTGACTGGGTATCCCGTGCCCTGCTACACAAATGTTCATGTAGCTGTTTTGCTTTCTGCTGGATGAGGATGTGAATTATTTTTTCTGGGTCTGAGGATGCTGTTGCTGTGGATAACAGAGTGTGCCATGGATGAGAGTGTCTCGGGAGGCAGGCAGTTATACCTCTTTCCCTCCACCTGCCAACCTAAATGTATTTGTTACTTAAAATCTGAGTGGTGTTTATTTTGCAGGAACTTCAGTTGAGGCTTCAGGAGAAAGAAGAAGAAGTGGATAGTCTCACCATTCTGATACAGACAGAAAAGGTAGTTTCCTTTTTCTGCTTTCCCCTCCCTGCTGCACCTTCCAGTTCTGTAGAAGCACAGGTAGCCCAAAATATGGGGTTGTGTTTGCAGACAATTACTTTTTAAAGGGCCAGATGACTGGCTTGCTTATAAAACTAGACAGACAGCTACCTATTCCCTGACAGTTCTGGATTCCGCATTCTGCTAATTAGACATCCGTCATAAGGTTGATTAGGTAGCATTCTCTTTCCCTTGGGCTTATCACTGAATTACCTTTCTGTTGAAGATTCTGTTGGTTCCTAATGTCACATTCCAGGTTGTTCCTCTGTTTAGGAAGTAGAAGTAGAATGTAGTGGAAGAGCCCAAATATGATGGATGTTTTGCCCTAGAACAAATCTTCCAGGGCAGTTGTTCACATCTGGTGTAAAATAAATGGCTACTCATTTGTTCTCCATTTTGTTGGTGCAGAAAAGCTGTGAGGGTCTGTCTGAGGAAAGTGGAGGTGGCTGGAGATCATTCAGTGGAGAAATCTGAGACTGTTAAAATACTATAAAGTGTTCCTTCTGTTAGCCTGTTGAGGAAAAAGGTGTGTATCTTGGTGCTTCTTATTTAGGACCAGGCAAAGACAGCGTGTGAACTCTCCAAATCTATGGAGGCTGTGAGAGGCCACTTACAAGCGCAGCTGCGGAACAAAGAGGCTGAGAACAACCGCCTGACTGTACAGATACGGGTATGTTTTCAGTGGTCCCAGGGGACAGTCTCTTCGTTTACTGTCATGAATGGTATTGGCTGACAGGGCAAGTAGCACCCACCAACTATTCTCCTGTGTCTGGTAGGCTGGAATGTTGCCTGGTGATGTTTATGCCATTAGTTCACACTGTACTTTTCAAACGAAGAAAAGAAAAAGCTTTTCAGCTTTGATGCGTGAGGCAAAATTGTAACCTTGAGGTCTATGTGCATTTATTAGATTATTTTTTTTTCTAAGTTAATTGTCACATAATTATTTAAAAGATGGCTTTGGTTTAGTCAAGCATCAAGACAGATCATAAACTATTTAATTTGCTTTCTGGGAAAAGCATGGTGCTGTGGGTTCCTGGGTTTGACCGCACTCACACATGCTTTCTACAGGGGAGGGAAAGTTACCCTGATTTATCTTGATGAAACTCTTACATTTAACTTACCTGTTGATGTTGTGATGGTTATGATGAATGTATGTGCACTAATGGTTTAGAAGAGCTTTAATTCTGTTAAACTATATAGCTGTATAAAGCAACATTGTTATATGCGAGCATTTCAATTAATAAAGAGGATGTTCTCGGGTAGATCAAAAGAGTAGTAGAGGTGAGGAAATCAGTATTCTACAGAGCAGCTTATGAAAGAAGAAAGGATTCCTGGAAAGAAAGGAAGATGAGAGGTCAGACTAGATGACCTTTGGAGGTCCCTTCTGGCCTGGATGATTCTATGATTCTATGTCTGTCAGCATTAGGACAGGATTGTGGAGGTGAAATGTGAGTATCTCCAAGCTGAAGGTTGGGGGTTTATGCCCAGCTCTCTCCACTGTTTGTAGGAAATGAGTTGCTGATTGGGGGATTCAGGTTTAAGGGCATTATTCCGTATGTGTGTGTGCTTCCCCCTGTCCCACTGCAGAATCTGGAGCGCAGTGAAGCTCAGCACAAGGCAGAGATGGAACATGCCGTGGAACAGATGAGAGAACTGAAGCAGAAGGCAGACCGTGATAAAGAGGCCCTGAAGAAAGCCATGCGTGCACAGAAAGAGCGGGCAGAACGAAGTGAAGCTTACGCAGAGCAATTGACTGTCCAGCTGGCAGAAAAGGTACCTGAGAATACCTTATTTCAGGTCATGCATCCAAATCTTTGACTTCTGGAAGCAGCCCTGGGGAGAGTCTCTGCTTTCAACTAATGAGATTTATTTCTGTCTTGATGCTTTGGCCCATTTATGCTAAGTTTAGAACAAATCCAGTTTTCTCAGCTGTCACTCTATTATGTAGCTCTAGATCATTCTAAACTAGCAGAACTGATTTTTCACCTGGCTCTTCGGAACCATCTGAGGGTTGACAAAAGCCAATAAAATAAAGCCTTGTGGTTTTGGCTGACGATGCTGAATGGAGTTGGTTGTTAATCAAGAAACTAGCCAGAGCAGAAAAGTGCAAAGATTTAGAGGTGTACAGGAATAAGTAGAAAAGCTAGGACTAAACCAAATCAGAATGGAGCTTTGTTTTCTCCCTTGTTTCTAGAATTCCAGGGACCAGAGCCACTAATAGAATCATAGCCATGCTTTGTATTTCTGATAGTTCACCTTCCTTCAGAAGAGGATTGATTCCTCTTTCACTGTTGTTAACGTCTGTTGGCTGACAGTTGTGTTGGAGAACCCCTCTCTGAAGGAGCAGGAAGAATAACAATAAATACTTATCCTCAGTATTTTAAAAGTCTTAGTGAAGTCTCTGTGCACATCATGCTTACCCAAATCAGCATCTCTGTGTATTGTCTGCGTATCCCATGTCCAGTGATGTTTTGGTGACTTTCCCTCATGTATTTCTCTTGTTTGATAGGACACTTACGTTGCTGACGCAGTGTCCACTCTGGAGTCCTGGAGGAATCGCTGCAACAAAGTAGTGAAGGACAACAGTGACCTCGAACTGGAAATTGTTACGTTGAACAGGTTAAAATAAATGTAGTGTGGAGAAACTGGCATGAGTGGGGAGTAGTTCTAAGTGCAAAGATAATTTAATTCAATTTAATAATTGCATTAATTTAAATAATTTAATTGAATTGCCTGTAAATACCCAAACACAACCAGCATGGCCTAAGGGCTAGAGCACAGTTTGGAGAGGTCAAGAGAGGGAGAGAGATGGCTTCTGCTACTTACTTGTTATAGCAAAGACATGTTTTTTTAGGGTTTGCTGACCCTTAAGACTCTACTCCTTTGCTATTTTGTAATGCTTTGAAATAATTAAGGTTATTCTTCTTTTGGAACCTGAGAAACGTGAATGGAAGGGATTAGAAGAGATAGACAGTATAGTTCATGCCAATTTTGTTGTGAAGTTAAATGTGTTGATATCACTGCAGTACAGTTGTTGCTGCAGGAAAAAATACGTAGGTATGAGACAAAAGAGAGGTAGCTCTTTATCGTGTATCTTGGAGGCAATATATCTGAGCTCCAAGGGGACAACTCAAGTTAATTTCCAGCAGGCTAAGAAGATTGAGGTAGTAGAACAGTGTAACAGATAGGCGTGCACACAAGACTGGAGGAGGAAGATAAAAGGATAGGGAAAAGCCATGTTTCTGAAGCTAATTTACAAGTGTTAGAAGCCTTATTCTTTCTTGACACTTAAGGATTAGTTTTGTTTCTGTACGGCAGCCGTGTTGCAGACTTGCTGGAACAGCAGGCAACCCTGGAGGACAGGATGCGGGAGGACAGAGAAGCTTTGGTGGAGAGATTGCAACAACAGACTACAGAGAACACTTCTTTCAAAATAGAGAATGAAAGGCTGAAGGTCAGTGGTTCTAGGGCTTTGAAGCTGAAATGCTAGGGAAAACAAGGAGAAATTATAACAAGCTGCTTGGCCTCTGAGGACACAGTTGAATTGCAACCGTTGCTGCTGTTTAGTTTAAAACCAGTTTTACCATAACCTGAGTATAATCAGGCAAGTATACTGGGGAGTGACAAAAAGAAAGTGAACATTCTGGGAGGACTGGGTTTATTCCATGTTTTGGCTAGGAGTCTCTCCAATCCAAATGCTTTTTCTTCCAGCTGGGATCTTATGTCTTGTCCTTATGTCTTCATGCTGCTGGCCACAGAATTTACAACTAGCTCATGCAGAAAGAATGGTAATCTCCAGAATAAAAAAACAACAAACTGCCCTATTTCTCCTGTCATCTCTCTTATCACTGGTGATCTTGTAGGTGACCTACATAATTACCTTCTTGGAAAGTTAGGCATTGATCCAAATAAGGAGTGACCGTAATCCAAGTAGCACAGCCTGCTCAGGCAAATTGAAAGGTTGCACATCTATCCCAAACCTCTGTGCTCTGCTGGTGTAAATTTGTGGCAATAAAGTGGCAATTCACTGAAGTCTGGAAAGTTTTGCCAAGTTGCAATGACAAGAGTCTTTTTTTCTTAATCCAGACAATGTTAGACAGCTGGTGTGGCAGTTACTTCCAAGTGGTCAAAGGAAGATGTTTTCATTTTTCAGGCTAGTGTGATCCCAATGGAGGAAAAGCTGAACCAAGCACAGATGGAAGTGCAGCAGCTTAAGAACTCTGTCAAGAACTATGAAGAGATGATTGAAAGCTACAAGTCACAGGTGGGCATTTTATCAAAACTGTCCTCCCTTGCACAAACCTACTTTCTCCCTTTGCTGTTGTGGTTTATTCTGTAATGCCTTAACCCTTTGTTTGCTTTTGTTGCTGATCCTTGAGCAGTTTTAGTTACTCCAAAGCACTGCACACTTGTTGAAAACTACATATAATAGCTAAAGCTTGTGGACTTTTTGGTACGTCCAGGTGACGAAGACGCAAATGGAAGCAAATGAAGCAGCAGCAAAGCTGGAGGAGTATGATAAAGAGAATAGGACACTAAAAGATGAAATGAACAAGGAGATTGAACTGGTAACTATTCCTCTAAAGACTGATATGTTGTAGATGTATCTTAATGTTCTGAATGGAGTGAAAAGTGCCTGTGAATAGGAAATAAAAAATCTTATCTGAGTTTACCTTTTCCAGTAGTTTTTCTCAGGACTTGTTCATTCTGCAAAATTTATTGAACAGTTAGCAGCTTTCTTTTTTACTATCTGGCATTCCTCAGAAATGTTTAAATTGCTTAGTGTGTCCTTTGCTGCAGAAATAGTGGTTTAGAACAGTGGTCCACACCATTGTCTGATGTGGAATAGTTCTCCTCAAAAAAGAGCTCATACTTCTAATGAAATTGAAGCCCAGGATCCAAAATACTAACTCATTTTCACTCCATCCATAGGGAATGCCAAATCCTAAGAGAAAGCCTTTTGGAGTAGGAGAAGATCTTAGGCTTTGAACTCCACCACTGGCCAAATATCCACACAGTGTCGTCATGGTTGCAGACTAACAAAGCTTCATTGAAGTAGAGAATTTTTTTAGTCTTGACCTTATGAACATTTGAAAGTTCCTCATCTTCTCTTCTTTGACTGTAGGCACGTGAGCAGTTCCAGAGCCAGCTTGCTGAACTGAAAAAGCTGCCTGAGATCCTAAAGATCACAGAGACACAGCTAGCAGAATGTCAGGACCAGCTTCAGAGTTACGAGAAGAAAAACGTGGACCTCTCTGTCATGATTGCAGATCTTCGTCAGCGGGTAAGGGACTGGCAGAAAATACCTGCAGCACTGCAATCCACAAGTCTGACATCAAGATGAATTTCTAATCACAGGAAGGTTCAAACTTCATCTCTGTTCTTTTTTGAAAAGATTAAACGTGCACTGCAAAATAAAGCTGTGTGCTATGTCTTTGTGCGAGAAGTTAGCGGCATAGCTGGTAACGTCCCTTACTGTTTGAAAGGTTTCTCATCCCTTGACGCAGAACCTTATTGGGACTTGAGTAGCAGCAGTGACAGCACTTGCTAATGCCAACACTAGCTTCTGTTACTTCCATCATCTTATCAGCTTTCCCTCCTGTGGTTTTCTGCTAATAGTGCTGTCTCCACCTTGTTTTCTTACCCTGATTTCAGGTTGTTTTCCCAGTTCTTGGGTTTTTTTTGGTCCCAGAAGGGCTGTGTAGGTATTGCAGGATAATTATAGACAGGCATGACTTCTACAACCATCCCTCAAGACACACAATGAATGATCTCGTGATCTGACTGCTTTTCTCTCATTGGCTTGGAATTATAAGCCTTGCTGGCTGTAATGCCTTTGAGGCTTGCTGTCATGTACATGGCTGCTTTTAATGTATGTGCTTCGCTGTGCTTACAGGTGGCTGCTCTGCATACACGCGCTTACGGACTTCGCTTTTCATTTGCAGTACAGAAGAATTTTCTCATACCTTTCCAAACATTAACTACAAGCACTGACAAAGTGGATGTTTAGTGCTTTGCTTTTCTATCCACTCTTCTGAGGCTCTCCGGGAGTTACGAATTGAACTTGTTTCCTTCTGGAGAGCTGCATACGTTTTAGGTGGTTGGTTGTGTGTGTATTGACTACTCTGTAAAATAACTACTTACTGTAATTTTTAGATTGAGCTCCAGGGGGACAAAATGGAGATAACAAGAGAGAGGTATCAGTCTGCCCAGGAGGAGAAAAAGCAGCTCACCTTGAAGGTGGAGGAACTGGAAAGGTTAGAAATATGAGGCTTTCTTGCTCCTTTAACCTTCAACTTCTTCCTCTTCCTCCTGTTTTTTTTAGGGGATTGAAACAGCTTTGGTCTTGTTCTAGTCCCCCCACATTCCTCCAGGATTCTGTGCATTTGCTTATCCAACAAGGATCTGTAATCAGGAGCTGTCCACTGGAGAATTACAGTTTTTTGCAGCACCTTTTATGAATGTTGTTAGAAAGGATGATGACTTACACAGCACGTAAATCAGCTCCTGGTCCAATCTAGCCTGACAGTTTTGAGGTTACTGAATATTACAGTGGTTTTAGTCATGTTTATAAATTCCTTTTAGTGACAATGTCTGGTAAAACGTGGGTATGTGAATACTCTTTGTGCCCCTCAGTCTTTCAGATTCTGATTTGAGAAACGGAGAAGTGTTTCTTGAGGCTCTCGCCTTTCAAGGGGGAATAGAATTTATTCCCAGCCTAGTCAGGACCTGACAAAAAGGGAGACTGAAACACACTCCATTTAAAATGAATAGGTTTCCTTCCTGTATTGTCTTAACCTAGAAAACTAGAGACAACGAGCGCCCAGAACATAGAATTCCTTCAGGTCATAGCAAAACGTGAGGAGTCGATCCACCAGTGTCAGCTGCGGTTAGAGGAGAAGACCCGTGAATGCAGCTCTTTGGCACGTCAGCTGGAGATGGCCATCGAGGATGCCAAAAGACAAGTAAGTAATTTGTGTGTTTGTGTGTGAATTTTCCCAAAACTACCTAGACTGTAAAAAGGGAACAGTGAGAATGCTGGAAATACCTCCTCAGCCTATGACCAAATTAATGAAAATCATCATATGCAGTGAAATACAAACAATAAAATGTACTTAAACCATTGAAAAACTCAACCCGGAGCTCCAGTTTGCAACAGAAGAGAGGAAAGCACAAAACTGAGCTACTACTTCTGTATGAGAATGTGTCCAATTAAATTTTACAGGGCTTTTGTGGGCAGTGGGGTAAGGAAAAAAAACATTCTTTGATAGACACCCTTTAACAAAGTTGTTCTGTTGTCACACGTAGGTGGAACAGACTCGAGAACGAGCAGCGTCTAGAGAGAGGGTAGCCCAGTCCAAGATGTTGGATTTGGAGACCCAGCTGAGTAGGAATAAAACAGAACTGAACCAGTTGCGCCGGAGCAAAGATGATGTGAGTGACTTGCAAGGGGTACTCTTGCTGTGCTGGTGGTGTCAAGGTCCTACGGATTGCCGCAGAAGTCACGCGGAGCTGTGTCTGAACATGAAGTGTTGTGATGTGTGATATGACGCGTCAGTTATGTCACTAATTCAGGAATGCAGGCTCTTCTTTGCTTATTACTTACAGCAATGATTGGAATGAACTTGCTCTAAACTTAAATGTCTGTAAGAAAAGAACCAGACCTTTCTTACATTCAAATTCACACCTCATGTCACAGACAGATTTCAGCTTCATTTACTGGGCTTGTTTTTCTGGGAGAGAATGCAGTTTCTCTTCTAGAGGAAAGATTTCTTCTAGAAGAAAGAAGGGAAATCTTTTCCTGATGTCCTGTTTGCCCTGCTTGTTTACTTCAGTTTTACTTGGAATTCAGTTGGCACATGGATCAGGTCAAGCTGCTTTTCAGAAAAGAGTGTGTTTAATTCCCCATCACTACAGCTAATCAGTTTTAAAAGCCTGACGCTGATTAGCTGTGTCGTTTCCTGTTTCTATCAGCGGGTTGCTGAATGGGGTTGGAAATGAGCAGAACAAATTATAAATATCACAGTACCATCTAGGGTAATATCATCTGCTGCTGTGCTAATTCTTGCCATCCTCAGCATGTTTTGGGAGCAGCTTTACTGTGAATAGGGTGAATGTTGCTGTCTTTCAGCCTGTGTTTTTGTGCTTCTTTGTGCAGGCAGAGCGCCGGTACGAAAGCCGCCTACAGGATTTAAAGGATCGGTTGGAGCAGTCGGAGAGCACCAACCGCAGCATGCAGAACTACGTCCAGTTCCTCAAGTCTTCCTATGCCAATGTTTTTGGAGAAAGTGCCTTGCTGGGCTCCCCCAGCCGCTCTCGTTCCTCTCCATGAGGACAACCCTCACCCTGCACCTCAGCTTCTAAGCACAGAAGGAGCCCTATTTCAAAGCCATACGGTGTTTGGAAAGCAGGTTGGCATTTCAGCGTCACTATGAGGAGTTGTTTTCCTCTTTTTCTTGCAGTGTGAAACAATAACATGATGGTGGCATCTGTCCTCAGTGTAGGGTCTCGGCAATACTGGTTTGGTGTCGGAGGTTGGCGTTACACCATAAACTGTGCCCCGAAACCAGGTGGTTTTGCATATGACAGAAAAGGTCCTTTTCATCCTGTAAGGTCCCGATGTTTTCAGCTCTTAACCTGTGTCAGCGGTTTGTTGAGAATGTTAATGTTTATAAGAGCTCTTTTCCTTTTCATGCTTCTTTTTTTCACTCTGTTTCTGTGTTGGGGAGATCATGTGGGGCTTTTTCTTTCTGGGAGTTTTTTATATTTTTTTCAAACTATTGAACATTGTATCGATACAACCTTGAACAGTAGGATGGTGGGAGAGGGTCCACCCACCAGATGTGTGAAGCTGAAAATAGCTTAAGTGCCTGGACTCTACTCTTAGAAGAGATTTTTCTCCTGAACAACCACAGTATTTGTAAACAGTTTTATACCAGAAATAATGATTTTGGTGGGCTTTTTTTAATTGATTCTTGTATACTCTCTGATCCTCACCTTTGTTTCTGAGTGTGATGCTAATGTTGCTTTACTCCACTCGTCCTGCTTTCCTCATCCTGAATATGCCCAGGACTGAGCCAAAACCGTCTGAATTCAAAGGAAAGATTGCGGTTTAACCTCGGTAGCACTTCAGTTGGGGTCTTGCTGTGAATACCACACGACTTCAGGGTGTGCATGAAATATTGACTTAGTCTTAAGCCAATTAAAGAGCAGCTAGAGATACTCAACTTGTTCATCCAACCAGCCTGCACCTTCTCCTGGAAAATCAGGTCTTCGTTGTGCTGAGTTGCTAAAGCTTTCCGGTAAATGGTTCTTCCGGGGGCAAAAATAAATACTCTTTTTATCTCTTTTATATCCTATTTATGTGCAATGGGGTCGCTGGGCAGTATTTGTCATAAAGGTTTTTCTAAGTTAATTGGTTTTTGAGAGTTCTGTGGTTGCATGTGTGTGTGTTTAACACTTTAAAAGTCCTAAAGGTGCTATGGTAAAACAAACAATAAATGGTGTTTTAATTGGTTGTGTTGGGAATTTCCTCTTCTATGTGCTGTGTCTAGGGTCCTCTTGTGGTTTAACCCTGCTGTGGTTCACCAGGACGGGGGGGAGAATGGTGAGGGGTTGTGAACGGAGATACAGACAGTTCAATAGAATAGCAAGGAAAGAGAAAATAATAATAATGGTAAAAGAATATACAGAAGGAGTGATGTGATACAACTGCTGGGGATTGGCTCCCTTGGGAGCAGTGATTACAGGTCCCTGGCTGCCTCCCATTTATATTCTGGGCATCGTGTCTGTGGTCTGGAACATCTTCCTGGCTTGTCCTGACTGTGTTCCCACTCGGTTTTTCTGGGCAACTGACAAAGTCCTTGACTTATTGTTTTAGTTGTTGTTAACGCTTACATTGTGTTATCAGTGTTACTCTTGTACTAACTCTAAAAGCACAGTAGCTGCTAGGAATACAATTAACTCTATTCCAGCTGAAACCAGGCTCTTTGGAAAACCAAACACATCCTGGGCTGTCGGTGCAGGCAGCTGTGCCCCTCACCCTCTTCTGTGGCCAGCAGCCTCTCCAGGTCTCTGCAAACCGGGATAAATGCTGCAGCGCTCCCTCCCCACGGGGCTCCTCCGCGAGAATACACAAAATAAGGGGAAAACCGGCGAAACCTGCCCGGTTCCCCACCGGAGCCGCCCGCGGCGGGACTCGAACCTGGTACGTGGGACTGGGAGGGGAAGGGCGGGGCTGCCCCCGCCCATCCGCCAGGGGGCAGCCTCCGCCCTTAGGGCCCGCTCAGCAGAGAGCGGGAAGCCTCTGCCGCCGGGGCCCTGGAAACGGAAGTGCGGAGCGGGGTGAGCCCGGTGCCGGGCGCGGCGGGAACGGGCTCCGCCATGGAGCCGCGGGAGCTGCGCTGGGAGACTCTGGAAGCTCTGCGTACCTCCAGCAAGGGCCGGCTGAACTACTGCCGCCACTGGCTGCGGGATGAGGTGAGGGCTCGCTCCCGGCGGGCGGCTGGGAACCCCCGGGCCTCGGCGGCTCCCGCTTTGCTCCTCAGAGCGGGTCTGCGCTCCCTGAGGGCGGCTGAGGGGGGAAACCGCCACTCGTCCCTCCGGTGCTGCCACAGTGGTATCGGCTCCTTGTCTTGTTAACAGTCAGGGCTTGGAATACATAAATGTCCCTTGGGGTGGCTCTGCTCCCCGCTCCTCCTCGCCTGGCAGCGGCTGGGCTCCTCTGCGCCTCCACACTGGCTGAATGGTGCGGGGCTTGGGGAGGAGGAGGTGTGACAGGAGAAGGTTCAAGCGTGTCTGTCTTACAAAAGTAAAGGAGCCTGGAAAAAGTGTTGAAAAAACGGCAAAAGAAGGGCATAAATACGGTAGTGATCAGCGGCTATAAAGCACCTGCTGGCCTGCCTGAGTTTTTTTCGATGTGTGTTTATGTTTTCGTCTGTTTCTTGATGTGTTTTGCCTTCATGGAAAACGTGTTCTCTCTAGGATATCTTGGAAGGATGCATGTCTCCTCTTGTGCTGTCGCCATATTCCGGCTGGGTCCTGGACAGAGTGGTGGGGCGATCGGCCCCAGAAACTCTCCCCTCCAGGAGTTCAACACCGAAAGAATCCCCTCCCCTCACAAACCGGTCTCCGTCTCTGGAGAAGATCACGTCTGCGAGCTGCCGGTGCTCTTCACCACTTCTGTCTACAGAGCCAAGTGAAACCAAGGTAGGTCTCTGATTATAACCCGTGTGTGAGCAGCTGTGAGGAAAAAAACATGCAAACTCGCAGCCAGAAATTGTCTGGTAAAGGTGGGTTTGCGCTTCGTTAATTTGTGGGGTAAAAACATGCTTAGTTTCAACTTTTTAGGATAAATGGGAGATGACAAAATTGGTATTAACAAGATTTTCATAGTAGGCCAAAAGCAAACTCCCTTTTTCACCGTAATTGAGGAAAATTTAGTTGGAGCTGTATGATTATACGGATTAGCCATATGGATTCCTCCATGCAAAGGAAAGGTCGCAGAGTAGGATCAGGCCTGTTGTAGGGGTCTGTGAGTACTCCCTTGGATTCTCTGGACCCTTTGAATGACTTGTAGAAGAGAGCCATAGCACATCTATAACGCGAAAGAGTAGGAATTTGGGCAATGAACAGTTGATTTATGGAGGTAATGAAGTTGATGAAGCACCTAAACTGAAAACAGATGTCCGTTGCTATGCATTAAATTATGACTTCACCACCTAACAATCATAGAATCATAGCATTGTCTAGGTTGGAAGGGACCTTTAAGGCCATCTAATCCAACCATCAACCTAACTGATAAAAAAACATCACTAAACCATGTCACTAAGCACTTTGTCAACCCATCTTTTAAATACTTCCAGGGCAGCCCATTCTAATTCTTAATAACACTTTCAGTATAAAAAAGTTTTTCTCATATCCAATCCAAACAATGATACTGACCAGCAAAGTTTTGCATCATCTTGGCTCCATTTAGACTTAAGAAATATATTGTGAGGAAAATATCTTAGTGAAGCAGCAAGATCTGATAAAAGTTGTAAGAGAGACTCTGAAGACTCCTTATGAAGAACGATTCAAAGTATAAACCTGTCTTGGCTTCTTCCAGTGTAACATCTTCAGTGAGGGTTAGGAGAACGTGGGGAGCCTGTCCAGCCTTTCTAGGTGAATGTCCTATAGGCTCTTGGTATCTCTGCTGCCAGTTTTAGTAATTGGGAAAAGTAATTATCCCAACCTCATAGAGGTGCTGGAGGTTGTTCAAAATGGTGAGACCCCAGTACTGGGGTATATAACTACTCTAAACAGCTGTGCATTGATTGACTCCTTTATCGGTTTCTCTACAAATAATGTGCAGTTTAGGAGAGTTGTTCTACCTGTTTTTCTCCATGAGTTGCTCCATTCAGTTGCTGATTTTGCTTATATGCAGGGAAATGAAGATTTTAGTCTACTGGAAATGGATCAAGAACTCCTTTCGGCAGTTCTGCCGTCTAAAGTTACAGAAGTTGAAGGCTGCATTCGGATGTACGAAGAGATGCACAGGTTGAAAGGAAAGGTAAAAAAGTTGAGGATGTATGTGAATCGGAAGAGAGCTACATAACCAGACGTAGCAATGCCCTGGTAAAAGTAGCAGGACAGTAAGTTATCCTGAATGTTGGCCCGCTTTGGTCAATTTAATTTGTATTTTCTTCTGTCCAAATTCTGGTGGCTGCTACGTTGTGGCGCTTCTGGCACCTCTGCAACCTGCAGGAGGGGCTAAGGCAGCGGCAGGAGCAGCAGGAGCAGATGGTGAGGGCAGTGTATGACCTGGCAAGTGAACAGCTGAAGCGCTTTGATGAACTGAAGGAGCTAAAGCAGCATCAGGAATTCCAAGATCTGCAAGAAGTAATGGAGAAGAGGTGAGATCCTTAAGGATCTGGGATCCTTAAAATATTGCAATATTTAGTCAACATGAGGATTAATTCTGTGCCTGACGATTCTATCCTAGTCACTTGTGCTTGAACATCTCACCTGCTGCTTTTCTTACATTAACTCTTGGGTTATTGTTTGTCTTTCAGAGTACATCTCTGGCTACTATTGAGGTTTCAAAGGTTACAAAAAGACCGTGTTTGTGACAATTAAAATTCCTTTAAGTTTGGCTTATTTTAAAAGTAACTTGCTGTGTGTTTGTTTGTATTTTGTCTTGTGCATGTCTTGAATACAGTTTTTCTGTCTTTGTCTGTTGTAGCTCAAAGGAGGCTCAGGGACAGCAAGAGAAGTTGAAGGAAGAACACCGACTCCGAGCAAAGGTCTGAGACTTGTAAGAGTTGTCTTTCATACAAGACCATGACTACTTGGTGGGAGCTGGAAAGACCAATTGATTTATTTGGATTTGCATGGTGTATTTTCTGGTGCTGTTCTAGACACCTACTGCGTTGTTGTGGAAACACAGTAAAGGCACATGTGTTGTAGGAGCAGGAGGGATCTACAAAGCCAGAGCCATCAGACCAGAAAGGGCCTGTTAAGCTGGACTCACTTAAATATTTTCTGTCTTTTTCTCCCCAGATATTAAACCTAAAACTGCGCGAGGCAGAGCAGCAGAGGCAGCGTCAGGAAGAGCTGGAGCGTTTGCGTAAGGAAGAGGGCCAGGAAAGATTGCGTCGCCTTTATTCAATCCAGGAGGAAGTGCTGCAGCTGAACCAGCAGATTGATCCCAATTATAGACACAAAGACTTGCCAAGAATTGATCTTTCTGCGTACAGTAATCGTGGCAACCAGATCTGTGGGCTAGTGTCAGGACTCATCCGCACCACGAGTGAGGTAGAGGCTTTAGGGTTGTTCTTAACTTTGGTTGTCGTTCCTTCCTAAAGCTTCCTGTAGTTGTCTTCAAAGGCAGCTTGTTATGAGGCCATTAAATAAGGTGTCGCAGAAATGTTTTTAGATACTCATCCTATAAAGTACCTACTTTAAAAGGAGAATTCTTGTCTCTGGCACTTGAGCTGTTCTCTTGAAAACGGCTTATAAAAATGTATGAGGATTTCTACAGGAGACTCAGTATTAGAGTACTGTAAACTGTTGATGCTGTAAAGCTCCTTTTTGAGACAACCATGGAAGCAGAATGGTTCATAAATTGTTAAATACTGAACACGTTCTCTTATTTTTGCAGTAACTGAGTTATCTTTAAAGTGTTTGGTTGGTTTTTTTCTCTATGTAAAAGTGAGATACAAACCTTGAAAAATAAAACACTATAATAAGGCTAATTTTCTGTTTCAGCTTGTCACAGCTGGCTTTCTGCAGAGGAGACTGTCTACGCTTTGCATTGGGGTTCCCTTATACTTATCGAAGTGTGTTATAAATTTTTGTTTTCCAAGATCTTGTGAGATCTAGTCATGGACTAACATTATTTACAAATGTTATGACCAATGTTAATGTACAATGAAAGGAGAAAAAGATATTTTCACCAAAGAGGATGAAATGGTGTAGTTAGCTCCCAGATTACCTGAAGGCTAACACTTCAAAGGCTCCTTGCTCTTGCTGTTGGTCCACAGATAATGGAACAAAAGACTGATGTGATATTACCCCCTGTTTCTTGACAGAGAGGTTTCCCTACTCAAGTAGATGTGGCCAACACCGAACGAGCACTGCAGGAGATGCGGGGGTTGATATCCAGCATGCAGCAAGAAATCGCTGCAGCTGTGGAAGAAAAAAGGAGGAGAGATGAAGAGGAAGAGAGACAGAAGCAGAAAGAGTTACTGAAAAAAGAGCAGGTGAAGGCTCAGACCCCTGCCCCTGCCCAGCAGTCAGGTGGAAAGCAGCAGAAAGAAGGTTAGTAAGGCTTTTTTTCCCCCTTTTTGTAATTTTCCTTCTTTCCTCCTATGCTTCTCTTTTACTGTGAGGGTGAATACTACTTTGGAATCTTACCGTTGTGACGACCTACCTTCTCAGAGCTGTTACTTTTAGAACAACTAGTGAAATGGGTATAGGACAGCTGGCAGCAAACTTTTGAAATGAAACTGATGCAGCATAAATTGACTGTATTAACTGGAGCAAAACTTGCTCTTCCTATTCCAGTACACCATGTACTGGAATATTAGAGAGTAACGTTGTGCTTTCTTGGGAGTGTAGATTGGTCGTACATGATGTGACAAAACATACAAGCAGAGAGCACTTTCTGCTTGAGAGTAAGTTAAATCCAGATACCCTGCAGATACAAGCTCCTGAGCTGAAGAAGGAGGACTCCTGTATAGCTTGAAAACTTGTAGTTCATTTATGAACATAACTTTTTTAACTCCCATCTTGGGGAAGGAAGCGCTCTTCAAGTTGCTAGTTTCTTGCAGTTTTTTTAAAAAATTTTCTTACGGTTTACTAGAGTTTTAGGTCTGTCTTAGTCTTCTGTTATTGATTGATTGATTTATTTATTTTAATATCAGGACTTATAGTCAAGGCAGAAGAAAGTACCATGCAGTGGTACCAGCAGCTTCAAGATGCTGCTGAACAATGCGTTGCTTCTTTCAGTGAAATCAGCAACTGCAAAGATAACAATGAGGTATGAGCAAATGATTAACACTGCTGAAGGGTGATTGCTTTGATTTCTAGAAAATAGAACAGCTTTCATTAAAAACGAAACCACCTTTACAGACAAATAGACTACTATGATGGTTTGCATGAGCAGAGTTAATAGAGTTAATAATTCAACATATTCATCAGTGACCTGGAAGAGGGAACAGAGTGTATCCTCAGCAAGTTTGCTGATGGTACCAAACTGGGAGGGGTGGCTGACACCCCTGAGGGACGTGCTGCCATCCAGCAAGACCTGGACAAGCTGGAGAGCTGGGCAAGGAAGAACCTCATGAGGTTGAACAGGGAAAAGTGTAGGGTCCTGCATCTGGGGAAGAAGGTTAGGCACCAATACAGGTTAGGGGTGGATCTGCTGGAGACAAGTTCTGAAGAGATAGATCTGGGGGTCCTGGTAGACAG
>JAOQGH010000007.1:6505740-6571457 GCA_025769975.1 Gallinago jamesoni | reverse complement strand
TCAGTGGTTGCCAGTGAGAGGATGAGGGGTAACAGGCACAAGTTGGAACATAGGAGGTTCCACTCAAATATGAGGAAGAACTTCTTTCTGGTGAGGGTGGCAGAGCCCTGGAACAGGCTGCCCAGGGAGGTCGTGGAGTCCCCTTTGGAGATTTTCAAGACCCGCCTGGATGCCATCCTGAGTAACATGCTCTGGCTCTAGGCAATCCTGCTTCAGCAGGGGAGTTGGACTGGATGATCTCTATGGTCCCTTCAAGCTCTAAAAATTTAGTGAAATTCAGTGAAATAACTTAATAGAGGCTGCTAAGTTAGAGTTGCTTTTATTTAAAGTTGTTTGTTTGTTCTGCAGGTTAAAAAGATAAAAACAGACTTGCAGAAAGCAGCTACGATCCCTGTGAGCCAGATCTCCAGAATAGCAGGTCAGGAAAATGCCAAGAACCCAATCCAAGGAATGCCTTTTGCTGTAAAGTTTTTAGTAGGACACAACATATCCAGTGTTTCTCTAATTATCCCTATAGCAGAAACTGGTGTGCACACTGTGCAGATCTTTGCAGCACAGCGCTTGCTTATGTTTTGAAGGTCTGTTGCTTTCCTCAGAGGCATCTCGCTTCATCATGATTAAGTTTCTTGAATCAGATGGAGCAAACATGCAGTGGGAGGTGCCTTGCCCTTCAGGGTGTAGGTCTAGTTTTTGTGATGTTGTCTGGTTAAGACTTGTCTGCTGTTTCCTAATCTTCTGTCTCTGTACATTCTTTATATGTTTGCAGGCTCTCAGCTGAGAGAGATATTTGATAAGATCAATAACCTGCTCTCTGGAAAGTCTGTTGTGAGTGGAGGGAGAACTGTATCAGTGACGCAGCATCCACAGGGTCTGGATTTTGTTTATTACAAACTTGCGGAGAAATTTGTGGTGAGAAAATGTTCTCTTTATTGGGGTGGCAAAGGTAGCTAGTGCTTTAAGAAGTTATTTTGGACACTGTCCTCTTGTCTTCAACTGCTGAGAACAAAATTGTAGTTAGCACCTCCCTAAGAAATTGTCACTAAGTTGCTTTTTGAAGTTGGCAGTATTTTTCTCTGTTCTTTATTTGCTAAATTTGGGCTGTTTGAAACCGTCTTTTTCTGTGACAAATAGATGCAAGAATTAGCCCATGAAGTAAAACTGCGACTGATTTCTGAACATTTGATTGTTTGGAGTGAAAATATCCATGCAGCCTTGCACTTTTTGCCTGTATCCACTAACCCCTTTTTTCTATCCTGAGCCAAAGTTTATTGTCATTCCCCTATGGCTTCATGAGCTTTTCTGGGCTTGGCTCCAAAGCCATGGAAAGGTTGGGATCCTTTAGTAGAGGATAATGACACAAAAAAGCAATGTGGGTGTTTTTTTTTTTTTGTCTGAGAAATGGCTTGAAGGGGTAGGGAATGACTTTCCTCTCCCCCTCCTCTTTCAGAACCAAGGAGAAGAAGAAGTAGCTTCTCACCATGACGCAGCTTTCCCAATTGCTGTGGTGGCCTCAGGAATCTGGGAAACGCACCCTCGAGTTGGAGACCTCTTTTTAGCTCATCTGCACAAAAAGTGCCCTTATTCTGTGCCATTTTACCCTGCCTTGAAAGAGGGGACTTCTATGGAAGAGTATCAGAGGTAACTTTGTTACTGTACTTCTTCAGCATGAATGCTGCAAGGGTGAAGACTCTGTTCTTCTAAGTGAGCCCCGCTTTTCCCCGTCTCTGATGTGGGCACGGTGACGTGCTGGCACAGACTCTGGAGGTTCACTCACAAGCCTGCAGCTCTCCACCCCCTCTTTCCCTGGAGGATGCTGTGTCCTTCAGCTTTGGAAGTGCTTTTCTGCTGCTTCTTCCTGGTCCTTCTCAAAGAACAGTCAATAGCCATAGCTTGACTTAAATTGAAAATATCCAATAAATATTCTATATGGTATAAAATAGTGGAACATATGGTCCAGAGAGTAATGATCAGCCTTGGCAATAATTCTTGTATGGTTTTGGAATATCTCTATTCTCAATACAATTGACTTAAAGTAAACTGAGAACTGCAGGAACTCATTGAATGTGTTTTGCTGTACTAATACTGGAATGTCTTCTCCTGCTTAGGATGCTTGGATATCAGGTTAAGGATTCTAAAGTGGAAGAGCAAGATCAGTTTCTTAAACGGATGTCAGGACTGATTCGTCTTTATGCTGCTATCATTCAACTCCGGTGGCCTTACGGAAACAAACAAGGGGTATGTGTGTGCGGCATTGTAATTAAGACCTTGTTACTATCCTAAGAGTATGTATTGCAAACTTGATTCGTAATTAAGGCTAAACTTAAACCAGCCCATAATAGATTTGAAGGGAGCTGGTCATAACCATAATCAACAAAGGAACGCAACAAAGTAATTTGTTGTGTACACCTTTACTTCCTTCCTCTATATTTTCATAGTGATCAAGTTTTACGTTCGGCTGTTGTAACATAACTTTATAAAGAAGAAAGTACATCAGAAAACTGCCAGTTTTAATAATAACATTTTGCAAGACATAAAACAAGTGGCGAGTAGCTTTTTTTTTGTTGCTTTCTAGCCACATCCTCATGGGCTGAACTATGGGTGGCGCTGGCTCGCACAGATGTTGAATATGGAGCCGTTGGCTGATGTGACAGCGACACTGCTGCTTGATTTTCTAGAGGTAAGCAATGAGGGTTACTGGTAGCTAAAGGGATCTTAAATTGCTGACGTTTTAGTTTCTAAAGGGATTGCTGAGGTGAGGTTCATTGTGATTTTAACAGCAGGGTTTTTTTAACTTGCCTTTATTCCGTCAGAAAGAAATGTAAATATTTCCACATTCGTGCAAATACAGCTTTGGAGCTGAATGATTTAAAATCTGAAGTTTTCATACATGCAACTTCTGTTGTTAGATTTGGTTCCATTTTAGACTCCTGGTAGCATAAAAGTAGTTGCATGGTGCTATAAGGTCTAAGTTCTTGACATCACTTTGTACAATGCAGTGAGATCCTGTGGCTTTTCCAGCTGAATTAGTTCAGAAAACAGGATTTTCAGGTTGAAAAAGGCAGAGCCTGTTGTATATTAATCTATATCCTTGGATATAGGCCTGAGATTTAGCTAAAGTTAAAGGCTGAAGTCAGGGGAGACGCACGCTGTTGAACCCAAGCAGCTTCTGTGCTTGTCAAATGCCTTCTAAAGAACCTTAAAAGTAGAAATGAGAAAGTGCAAAGTGAAACACGCTGTGGGGATTCTGTTGGTGGTGAGGTTTGAGGGACATTCACCCTATAAACTGGCTGCGACAAAAGCTGATGAATCCACGCTGCAGTTATGAAGGTGGGGAAATGACCACAATGTGCTCATTGTGGATTTGCTTCTTTTATTGTAGGTGTAGGTATATTTCTTTAAATGTCTGGATAAAATATTAAGTGGTTGATAGTGAACAGGTTCATTGAAGTTGTCATGTCTAGATTGAAACCCAGTTCCGGAACCTGTTCTTTGTGGATTTCTGTACCGTAGGTGTGTGGCAACGCGCTCATGAAACAGTATCAGGTTCAGTTCTGGAAAATGATGTTGCTTATCCAAGAAGACTATATCCCAAGGTACGAGATCTATGATTAGGAATGGGAAATAATCCTTGGGTTTCACTTTGTGAGTGTTTGCACTTGAATGACTCGTCCATCTTTTCCAATCTCTGCCATTCATCCTTCACCCCCTCATAAATCAAAGTAGATTTTGAAACATGCCGTTATTTCTGCAGGATTGAAGCAATTACCAGCTCTGGACAGATGGGCTCTTTAATGCGTTTCAAGCAATTCTTGGAGGTAAAGATGTTTTTTTTTCAATTTTCAAGTGATTTCGGTTTTCTCCCTTCGTTTCATATATGCATCATTTTGCTAATGAGGCTGGTGCTGCTCACAGCAAACATGAGAGTCCAGACGTGTCACTGTGGTGTAACCCATCTTTTATAACTTCTCAGTTACTGAATTACCTTAATGATAGTTAGGATGTCAAGCACCTCGCTTCTTTCTTACCTCACATCTAAGTTTTTCTCAGTGAGAGTGTATTTTGATTATAAATGAAGTCCAGTGAGAGAAGATGTGCAGGTTGAGGAGAGTTCTGCTGAGTCATTTCTGTAACAGCTTTTTTTTATCAGTGATTTGCTTGTTTTTTATCTGCTGTCCCAATTAGGTGCACGAGGAAGCAGATGCTTTGAACTGATCTATGAAGGGTTTGTTTAGCATTGTATCCTGCATTGTTTTTTTTTTTTAAAAAAGTTTGCAAAACTGTAAAATATTTGATTATTTAAATTGTTTTGTGAATGTTGACTTAGATTATGATATTAAAATATGATCTCTCAGAGTTTGTACTTTCATTTCAGAATTAATTTTGGTACATTTTATTAGCAATGCTTTGAATGTGTGCAGTAAGAGCCATCATAATTCCTGAGAAGAGATGACAAATTAAGATATTTTTTCCTTGTTCTTTGTTTAGAAATGTCTACAGCAGAAGGAAATTCCACTACCAAAGGGCTTTCTGCAGCCTTCCTTTTGGAGATCATAAATCAGTTCAGATTCCTTTCCCCCTGGATGTTGGTGCTTTCAGACCTGGCTTCCTGTTTATATGTAAAGGCAAAATAAATGGATTTTGTAAATAGAGGAATCAGGAGAAAATATTCCATCAGCCTGTTAATGTTTAATTCATCAGAATTTACGTTGGGCAGAACAAACTTGTGTTTAATTTGTTGCAAATAATTGGAAGCAATTTTTATAAGTTTTTGTATAGTAAATTATGGAAAATCAAGGACTCTTTCTTATGTTTACACACACAGAAGATGTTTTAAATACAGTATCCTGGTGACCTCTGGGCTTCGGAGATTAAAGACTCTTGGGCTGAAAATTTGCACCATGCTGTTCTGTTCATGGAAGTGAAAATACCTCACGGCTTTACGAAGTCTTAACAGAGTAACCAATCTCAGAAAGTTACTGCTAGAACCTTATTTTTTTATTTATTGCATTCATCTTTTATAATTCAATTTTAATTATGCTGATGTACTTGCATCCTGTTTGTCTCAACATCTCAAGACTACAGGGAGACTGATGAAGGCATTTGGCCGAACGGTGGTGACGCTTCTCTCTGTTGAATGTAACTTTGCTCCAAGAGGCAGGACTCTAGATGTAAGAGAGAGACTCGCTGCTTCAAAAGGTTTGCAAGGGTGATAGTAACTTCATGGGAGAAGAACAGAATTCCTGAAACTGCAGAATTTCTGCATCCGTTATCCATCAGATGGATGGAAGCTAATAGTCCATTTTTTTTAATTTAAAAGAAAAAAAAGTGGCAAAATGGTGCATTCGTTCTAGCACTTTTGCTGATGCTCTGCCATCATTTGAGGGGGAAATGGTACGTGGGGGTTACCTAACGTGCATTTTATAAGAGCTATTTTTATGTAAATGGATTTTTTCCTTATCAATGTTAAGGTATTTTATGTATCAAGTACTGTAATACTTTTGTACCAATGGTGGATTATTCTGAGAATAGTTCATTCTAGAAATCTGTTTAAATAAATATTAAAGTTTGATATCTTTTTTCTTTGTAATTTGAAGTTTATGCAGTTTGTTTTCTCTGTTGAAGAGGGATGGTAAAGGAAATCTACAGCTCCTTGGTGAAGACAGGAGATCTGGCTGATTTATGGTGCACTTGAACTATTTTGGTGGCCTCTAAGATGAGAAAATTTGCTTCTGAGTTCTAGAACATGGTACATTATTTTGGCAATATACTGTTGCAAGTTACAAATTATTATTGTTACCTTTTTTGTTGTTGTTATTTCCTAGAGGCATCACAATTTGAAGCTGTAGAAAGGTGAGTTGAGGCCATATGAGAATCTGAATTTGATTTTTATATAGCTCTTGAGATTTCTGAGAACAGGTTGTACCATACATTTGGGAATTCAGGCCTTTAAAACCTTTAACCTTGGCTTTAAAAGTGACTGGTAAATAAGTTAAATTTGTATTTGGTTTATGTATTTTGTAAACTGACCTTGGAATTCTGGTGGTTGTTCTGGGATACTGGAAGTCTCCTTCCAGTATCCTTTTACCAGAAAACACTGAAGCAATATACAACTCTAGTTAGTATACTTGAAAATGTTCGGTTTTGGTTTTTTTTTTTATACTGAGTGGAGATGTTTTAATTACATCTTGTGTATCTACAATTATGTTGGAGAATCACTTTGCCAAGGTAGTAATTGGTACTGTCTGTTAGAAGCAAGTGCCTGTACCAAAACACAAGGAGAGATGTGATGATGTATATATAACATACAATAGCTTTCTTCTCTTTTGCTGACAGGTACTAGGTTCTCCTAACACTTGCAAGGGGAATACAAGTAGATATTCTTATAAATAACAAACACAGTGTCCTTTTCTGCCTCAGTAAAGGGCATCCAGATACTTACATACTATTTCAAAAACTCTAATAAGGTTTTCTAATTGAATGAGAAGTGCGCTTCAAAAGAATCCTAATAAATCAATATTTATTTTTAGATGTAGCTTAAGGTTGCATCTACTGGTTGAACCGATGGTTAACTTGTATTATGTTACTCTTTTTTTGGCTGTTTTAGCAGCTTTAAAAGTTAGCCATTTGATGTTAGGAAGATGCAGTGCAAGTAGGGTCTTGTTAATTCATGGTACTGTCATATTCGATACGAATATGCACATGCCAAAGGAGAGCATCTGGGATGTGAAAATACTGTGCATTCAGGAGGAGATGCATTAAAATTGCTGTGAGTCACACTTCCTTGGAGACAATAGTTCCCGGCAGTCCCAGAGGCTGCCATGCAATGTCACTGCAAGTGTGCTTTTTCCATTTAAGTACTTCTGTTAAAAAGTGTTATTAACTCAAAAATCATTCAAACCCACTCACTGCTTTGATCTTATGAAGTTCTTGCTGCCTTAGAAGACCTTATTTAAAAAAAAAAAAAAAATTAGAGTAGAACTTCTTTGTCATGTCTATTTTAAACATCTAGTTTATACTGAAGGCTCATTTTCCTTCGAATTTATGCATTGGCTTTTCAAAAATAGATCTCTCTTGCCAAGCGCTGGCTGCCTTTTGCTGCTCTGTCCTTGCCAGGCTGCTTTGTGCTTGTGACACTGCACACTGCTTCAAAAGGAGAGACTTAACCATATATATTTTCAATAATGTAAAACTCACGAGGCTGCTGCTTTGAGTCTGGCCTCTTTATTTAAATTGTAAATTTAAACTGTAGAACCTGCCCTTCTGCCACCACAGCAGCTCGGGCCTTCAAGAGCCCAAACTGACCCTGGCTGAGGAGAAAGGGGTGGAAAACCCAGCTGCCGCCAGGCTGCACGGACATTTTAACTGATTCCTGATGTAATCTCGCCTTTTTCCCCTGTCCCTGGCTGGTCACCGTAGGCCAGTCAGGTAATGAAGGCCCAACGCTAAGGGGGGAATAATGCCACCACCGTCCCCCTCCCTGCACCGCTCCGGCCCTCGGCTCTTTCCGGAATCGCTCGGCACTTTCCGGAATCCCTCGGATCGCTTCCGCCCTCCCCGCATGCGCCGCTCCGTCAGCTCGGGTGGGTGGGGCCCTCCTTAACCCCCCCTCCCCGCCGATTCTCTCCGAAGCCCTTCGGCCCTTTCCGCCGCCCAGCAGAACCGTTCTGCGGCGCTGACGTCACCTCCGGGCCGCCTTATAAAAAGGCGGGCGCAGGAGGCGCGCGGTGTCCGTGGCGGAGGGCGCGGAGCCGGCGGCGGAGTTCTGCGCACCGACCCGGTGAGGCGACGGGCGGGAGGGGGTGGGGGGAGCCGCGCCCGCCTTCATCACACCCCGTTCGAGTAGATAGAGACCCCCGCCCAACGACCCCACACGCCCGCTCCGCCTTCCGCCGCTGCGGAGACAGGTGTAGGGGTGGGCGCCTCCCTCAGCCGTGGGGGAGGCTGAGGCCGCCGCGCTGAGGCGGGCCCTGCCTCAGGCGGCTCCCCTCGGCGACCTCTCGCCCTCGCCGGCGGCCGCGGGGTTTGTTATCGCGGGTGGCCGCGTCTGCAGAGCTGGGGTCCTTCCCCGCGGCCCTCTGAGGAAGGGAGGGAAGGAAAGGGCGGGGGAGCAGCTGCGGGCGCGACGCGGATAAAGAGCAGGCGGTCGAGAAGCGACGGGATCCGCCCTGGGCAGCCCGGACCCGCGGTAGGAATTTCATTCAGCGCCCTGGGGAGGGGATAAAGAGGCGAGTAAATAACAGTGACAGCAGATCTGCGTCCCTGCGGGGCAGAGAGAAGGGCCCCCCGCCTTGCCCGCCCTTCCCTTCGCCCCTGTCCGGTGGGGTTTGCGGTAAAACCCTGCCGCCCCCCTTCCCCATGGGGAGAAATGCCGAGGGGGAGACGGGGAACCCGGGGCTCTGCGGGAACCCGGCACAGCAATGGCTTCCCTCAGCTCTCCTCAGCCCTGTCCAAGGTCAGGAGATGCAGCAAAGAGAGTGTGTGTGAGGGGAGAGGAGAAAAGGCAGCGATGGAGGGGCTGGGTGCTCAGTGATGGCTGGAGAGCCCCTTCCTCCCGGAGCCAGCCAGCCGTGTGAAAGGACGAGCTCGTCAATAGCTCGAACAGCAGAGTTGTCCAGCCAAGAAGGAAGACATTTATAAGAAATCCTCCCAACCTGTGTTCATTTCACATATATGTCATTTTGGTATATAGGTCAAACACTACGGTTTCCTTTGTAAAAGTATCAGGATTTGTCCCTCCCCTGATTAATCTATTCTTTTTTTTTTTTAATTTTATCTAAATCACAGTAATGACAGTCAAGTTTTTCTCAATTCATTTCCCGTATACACCTTATCTAGTTACAGGGATATAAATCTGTATTGCTAGATCATAAATATGTACCAATAGGGTACAATTTGCCCTGACGTTTAAGGAAAAGCATAAGCAATTTTCACTATATTTTTTCAGCAGTTCTGTGTTGACTGTTCAGGATTTTTAGTAGCTATTTTGTCATAAAACAGCTACGTGTTCTGGCCTAAAATGTACGTGACTATTGAGCAGTCTTTCATACATATTTAAATAGGTTCTTAAGAGCAGTTTTCTGGAGATGGTGAATGAACACATTGGGGAGGGGGGGGGAAGCAGGCAAAAAACCCTAGCTGGGCCTGAAATGGTTCTGTTTCTTTCTGGAAAAAAAAAATAATCTGTTTTCTTTTCAGCAAAGTACCAGAATATTCTGATGATTGTATTCACTGAAAGGCCCTGGTCAGGGATTCTGATTTGTTCAAAACAAATACTAAATCCCACCCTGTGATTTCTATGCATTTAAATGCAACTAGCAATGAGTTCTTCCATGAAATCTTCATTTGGCCTTACTTATAAATTATGCAGAGAAAAATAATCAACAGAAGATTGAAAATGGGATATGTTCTGCTGCATTGTGTGCTGGATCTGTAGCTGTAGTAATGAAATTGTTAAGCTGTGGAAAATACTTGAACCGAGATAATAGGTTGCATTGTTCACAAGAAGCAATTTATTTCTATTGCTGTTAAAAAAAAATGGTCAGATTGAAATAGAAGTTTTATTTTAAAATCAGATGTAGATGTCGTGCTGTATGAGATCCATAGTTGGTGAAGTTAGCAAATGTATTTGTGGTTGGGCTTTTTTAATAACAAAAAAAGGCTGAATGTCAAAGAATGTCTTTTATGTGTTTTTTTACATATTTTTCTCCTGCTTGGCAGAAAGATAGGAACAGCCTCCAATCTCTTGAGGCGGGGTGGTACCTCTTGCTGTGAAATTCCTATTTCTCAACTGTTACATTTATAACTAACCTTAGTAATGTAATGCAAATAACTTAGTATCTTTGCTCCCTTATTTTTATCTACTTAATGTATTTATGGGGTTGTAATTGTTTTATTCATAAACATGTTACTTTTGAGGGGCGACTAATTGCTTCTCCGGTTTTGGAGGAAATAATATGAATTCCTCCCTTTTTTTCCGCTGAACGTTAAGATAGTGTAGGAGTTTGTTTTTTCCATTTGTCCCTGGAGTGTAGGCAGTAGAAAAATGGGGTGGAGCAGACTGCAGATGCTGTGGATGGAGGTTGCCAAGCGTTAGTCCGGCATTGTGCTCCCATAGCTGACCGTGGATCAAATGGAGTGGCAAGCTGCCTTCTCGCTGCTGCAACTGATACACGTCGAGCTATGCAAATGCCACGAGAGATATGCACTAGCTTCAGCAGGCACAAAGGCACATAACTGCGGTTGTCCATGAACGCCTTCAGGGATTGCAGCATACTCCTGGGGAAAACATAGTGTTAGGGGAGGCAAGGAAATTTTCAGTTAAAAATTCAGTGGATTAGATACACTTAACAGATGTATATTTAGCCATCTCAGAAAATACCGTCTGTCACAACTGCTACTTGTCTGGTTTTTTTACCGTGGTAATTGAAAGTAAAGATCTTTGTAAATAATTACATTCAAAACCTTATTGAGTTTGGGTCTTTAAATTAAGTAATGCCACTTGATTACGCTATAGCAGGAAGTGTCATTTGCCAAATCCAGATAACTTTCTTTCTGTTTTGACCTTCAGGTTATGGTAATATTTTTTTTTAGACTAACTGGAAAGGTTAATACATACCAAATTAAATTTTCCTGTTGATATTTGTAACCTTTTTTTTGCATGGGGAGGTGTGTTGCTTGCAGTAGCTTGTGTAACAATAATGTCAAATTGTTGTATGTGGCAAGGAACCAAAAGGAAAGTATAAAATGTGTGCTGTGACGGAATATCTATCTACACAAAAAAAATGAAGCCATGTCCTTATGCTAGTCATTAGTTGAATGTTATCTTGATTTCCCCCTCCCTTTTAGACTCTACATTCCTCCATCATGTTGTCATCGTTTCGTAAACTCAAAGTCCAGGTATTTTTACATACTGCATGAAGTGTCATCAGCATACTTGCCTGCCTTTATTGCAATGACCTATTTGTAACAAAAAGCCATTGAGAGTTTGTTCTATGTAGCAGGGGCTTTGTTTGTACTTGAGTGTTGTCTGATCTGCCTTTCTTTTAATACCTTGAATTTCCTAATTTCTGTTTGTGATGCATGATGTGTGAGTATTTTATAGTTGTTATAATTCAGTATCATTGGGTTTTGATGTGGATTAATTTTCTAAGAGAGTTTTAAAACGTGCTTGAGCAGTTTGTTTTTACTTACAGCATCTAAAAATCAACCATGGTAAGATTTGCACTGTAGAACACTATGCTTTTGAAGTGGGCTTTGGTTCCCGTTCCATCCACTTGCACAAATTTATAACCCTTGTATTGTTGTGGTGTAACTGTTTATACATCTGTGGGGTTTTCCATTCAGTGATGATAAAACAAATAGGATGTATGGATCAAATTTCAACTAGGTAACACAAGCAACTAGATTTCATTTGGAAATGACGGTAATGTTTATACTACAATTAAAATTGCAATGAGAGGATAGCAAATGAGAATGGAAAATGCTGGGATTAATTATATAATATCACATTACTTGTAAACTCTGTGTTTCTGCAATGCAGTCAAGGTAATTTGCTTTCTCGGGAGTCTCGGCAGAGCGCAGCCCTTGCCAGAGCTGCATAGTTTTATCGAAGGTCTGTGGTGATACTAAAAATGAAACAAAGCCAGAAAATCCTTTGTACATAAAGGCATCAGCTTCAGATTGGCAATTCAGCTACTCTTATTTGGATAATGGAATTAAAATTTTAAGACTAAATGCCTAAAAGTGAACAGATCTTTAATCGTCTTCCATATTTCAAAAGTGCATAGTTAATGTTGTGCACAAACCCTCTAATCAGCCTAAATCACTAGCTTGGCAGCCTGCTTTGGTTCAAACAATTTGCCCTTCTTTTTTCTTTTAATGCTACAGTTTCTTATGTCCCCATAATACCTACTAAAATTTGGGGCTCGTTTGAATTTTACCTGCGCTGCGGTTAGTCTGTGTGAGCCTATGGCATTAAGCAGCGACTTCAGCACATCTTGGGTTTGTGTACTGCAGCACTGCACTTATTTTTCTGGCTTGGAGTCTTGTAGAAGTTTGAGGCCGTAGGTGACCTTCTAAGTAGTCCACCCTTAATTTTTCTTTATTTTGTCGATTTAAATTCATATCAAACCAGATGACTGGGCATTAATTTTGTCTCAGTAGTGTTTTAAGCCTCCAGGATAGGGTATGTGATGTGACGTCTTTCCATTACTTCTTCGTAACGCAATATGCTCGTGCAGTTCCCTTCCCAGGAGCCGGTGCTGTGCGTAGTTTTCCCAAGGATTCTCTTTTATTTGCCTGCAGTGCTAGCACCTCCTAACTTAGCTCTAAACTGGGCAGTCGTGGTTTTGTGTTTGAGACATAGGCAGTGGCTTACTTCTTCCCTAGCCTTTTGGGGAAACTGTGAACGGAAGAAATGAACGTCAGAAAAGTGTACGTTATTATTTTTTTCCCTGTGTCCTTTCACTTGAAGGTTGCTTTCACCTCCAATATTACAATTCAAATTTTTTTTTTTTTTGCTTAAAGAAAAACAGATCAGCAATCCATCCCCATTCCCCAAGAGGGAGCCGGCGATACCAATTAAATGCTCTTTTGGCAAGGCTTCGGATGTGTAATATTGATGAATGCAAAAAAATGCATCAAGGTGGGAAGCAGGGAGTGTTCTGACAGGGAAAGTACTCGTCTTACAGGCTGTTACTAGGGTCACGTATGGTGAATATATGTAACGCACATCAGGACTCATCATAAGAGAAAGTCATTATTTTACTACATCTTGAGATAATGATCTTTATATCCTGATATCTGATTGGTTTTCAGGCAAAGTAGTTTAATTCTTTAAGCTTCATGTAATTCTTAAAAGTACGCTAACATTTTCTGTCTAGCGCTGCCTGTGTTTTCCATTCAAGTTTTTTAAATCCCAGAAAAATGTGTTTTGTTGAGGGAAATGCTGACAGCTCTTATGTGTGTCTGCCCTGGTGGCAGCACTGTAATTCCTGTTTAACCCACCTCGATACCGCTGTTTCCCGAACTTGAATGATGTTGCTGACATCATCGCTGTTGCACTGCGGTGTCTGTAAATATCTGCAGTTGGATATTCCCATGCAAATTTTAGTGTACCCTTTGTGTAATTCGTACCGTCTGGGGAAGGCTGATCATTTTAGATTGAAGGATGAGAGTAATGAATTTGTTTTGAGGTATTTTTGTCTTAAATTTACGACTTCTTTTTGTTGGCTTTTTTTTTTTTTTTTAAATACCACCACAATGGTACGTTTTGAAGAAGCATTTCTGATTTTTTTTTTAGTTAGGCATAAACTGACAAGTGCCTTTCTGAAGTTACAGCCCCAAAGTACAGCGGCGGACCTTCAGGAGAGTTAAATCCTGCTGTTTTGGGGCCATGTTGGCGATGACACCTGCCAGGGCTGTTGGGAAGGCCGAGGCCATGGGCTGGAGCCGGCCGGCGTCATTCCTTCTGCTAGCACTGCCTGGAAGCTTCGCTCTGCCCGACCTTATCAGCCGGCACAGGCAGTGCTGGGAGGGGCTGGAGGCAGCAGAGAGGTGCACGGGGCTGGGGATGAGGCTGTTATCAGGGCATTTGCCTAAAAACCAATATAAGCTATGTTTTTCACATTAAAAACATAAAGCGCAACTTCTTGTTGGCGCTTCCCTCGCTCGGGATGTATCCTAGCTGCCTTCCAGTCGTGTAGCTGAACCAAGAGGGTTTAGAAGCATCTCGGGAGAGAGCTGCTTTGTATTCCAAGGGGTACCACAGCCAGAGCGTGAGGCCCTCGGAGGTGGCTGCATCATCCTGCAGCATCGATGACTTTTGAGCTCCGAGCTCCCTGGTGACTGCTGATGGTGCTCTGGCAGAGCGCAGACTTGCTGACGTCAGCTGATCCGCTGCAGGAAAGAACAGTCTATTATTGCTAGACCAAAGCACTTCTTTTACAATTGACTAGCTTGACTTACTGTAGCTATAAAAGGAGCCTTTCTTTTAATGAATTCTAGCAAAAAGATGAGCCAGATTGCATGACTTGTGTGGTGAGAGGCAAAGCAGCTATGAGGCTAAACTACAGGAGGTCTCCTATTTACTGATTTTTTTTTTTAACGTTAAATAATTTAATTATTTGAATAACTTAATAAAGTGATTAAAATCACTTTGGGCTGTGACGTTTATTTCTAATGCTGAAATACAAGTCGACAGCAAAAGACTGTCCAGTGTTCCAAAGACCAATTAGGATTTCATTTTCTCCGCTAGTGCCCGTAACCAGAACAAGCGGAGAGAGGGGCTACAGCCCTGCAGTACATTTAGACCAACCGCCACTTTGTTATTCCTGAAAACAATTCCCTTTAAAAGAAACGTTGTTGGAATTCAGACGCAGTGTGACAGCTCGGGAAAGGAAGTTTTTAGCAATAGCTTGCTCTCCTGGAGAGAAAAGGCTGTTTGAAACAGGCTTGAAAAAAACAGCCTCTTCCCCAGGAAAACAGATCTGTAGTTGAGCTCAAGTTGTTTTCAGGGTTTTGATCTTCTAATGCTTGGATAGACTAATCAAGTGGAGCCTTTGCTACCACTGCCAGATGAAACCTGGCCTTCATTTATACATTACAGTCTACACAGACTGGCTGGGCTTTTTTTTTTTTTTCCTTCTCCTTGCCCTCTTTTGCCGGTAATGAACAAAACGCCCAGGCCTGGAAGAGAAAGCAAAGCTGAATTTTCTTTCCTTCCTTAAAGTGCCGCAATGCAGTTGGGGCTCAGAGTTCAAGGGAGTAACAACTGCTGCTGGAACGGCTGTGCTCCTGCAGGGTGGGACTGTTGGAAGAGAGCTCGGGAATGTGTGAATTCGCCCCCATATGTTCCTTTCTATCAGATGGTCCCTTTACAAGCACTTGGAAACCAAACAGAAAACACGACCATATAGATCGCTTTGCAACCTGTGGAGGTTTTCATACAATTATGCAAGATACGTGTCTAATTAAAGCATGCGGCTAACCAATGACTAAATAACAATTTATCTAACAGTGTATTTTAAGAGATTGCCCATGTCTTTTAGTTTGCAGTTGTAGACTGGGTTTCTTCCCTATATTTGATAGGAAGTACATTTAGCTCGATGCTTACAGAATTTATAATGAAAGCATTTACTGAGCTATACATGTAAACACTTGTACATCAAGACATTAATTGCATAATTGTTCAAGCATAGAGTGTTTGTTGCAACAGCTTCTTGATGTGCAGAGTGAACTGTCAAATAAATGAGTAAATATCCGAACTCCAATGACAATAATGATATTACTTTTTAAATTTGTGTTGCAGTTCTGTTCTAATGCACAGAATTCTTGTTGAAAATCAGATTGCTTCATGAAGGTATAGGAAATGAAAATTAAAGGTTATCCCAATTTTAATAGAAAGGAGATAAAGCAGAGCTGGACTCAGTTCTTTGCTGTTTGTGGTAACAGGAACAGGTTCCAGTATATAAAACAATGTGTAAGGATTTTCAGTCAAAGTGGTGAGAGGAGGATCAGCAGTTACACGAAATGCTCCTTGACCACCTTGTCTAAGGTCAGGACTCTGAAGCACTGTGAGCCTCTGTATGGGCTTTTGAAAGGTTATGTAGGGAGTGGCGGGGTGCAGTTATAACTTTTTTATTAATTGCCTGAGAGAACAATGAGGAGATGTGTCACACAGACAGAAATGTAGCTGTGTATCTATCTATATATAATACATAGCAGTATGTAGACATGCATACTTACGTGGACCAGGTAGCAGTTGTTTAAAGAATAGTAATAGTCTTACTTTAGTTTATCAGTATTGAGTATTTTAAATAAAATGTTTCCAGATTTTATATGTAGTACAGGAACCATTTTATGTCTATCTAAATATATGTATATATATGCATAGAAACACACATTTTTAACATTTGTGTTAGACACTTGCATGCTACAGTTCAAGATGACTTGGCCTTTATATGACTGCAGCCATATTTTTCCAAAACAAGTAGATGTTAAATGTCTTTGTAAATATTCCTTTTCTGTTATTTTCTGTTAGATGTGTGCATTTCTTTCTTTACATGTATAATGTTTATATTTTATATACATGCCTGCACACACAGAGTAAGACTGTAAGTAAACCACATGCGAGTTTAAAAAAGAAGGTTTTTCTTTCATGGATCCCTTCCTACCCTACTATTGTTTTATAATACAAACAATATGTATTTGTTTTGGCTTTCAGAAAATGGATCCGAGCGGTGTAAAAGTGTTGGAAACAGCAGAAGATATCCAAGAAAGGCGTCAACAAGTTTTGGACCGTTACCACAGGTTCAAGGAACTATCTTCTCTAAGGCGCCAAAAACTTGAAGATTCCTATCGATTCCAGTTTTTCCAGCGTGATGCAGATGAGCTTGAAAAATGGATCCAAGAGAAACTGCAGATAGCATCTGATGAAAATTACAAAGACCCAAGCAATTTACAGGCAAGTCCTGCTGCCATTTTATGTTCCTGTACTATTAATATTCGGGCGTACCAGGTCAACTCGGATAGACAGAACAAACTCAAAATGTAACTTGAGCTGAGAGTGGTGAGGAAAGATTGATGCAAATGCCCACAGCCTTGCAAAGTGTTCTTCAAAAGCCTGGGTTTTTTGCTGATATAATTGGAATATTTCTAATAATGGATTAGATGCTCAATCAGCACAGAAAAAGTTAACTCAGTGCAATGTTGCATAAAACCAGCTTTGTTTAATCCTAGAATTTGTTGGACACTGGCTATGTAAATATATGCAAATTAACTCATTGCTTCCACCAAAAAAAAAATATTTTTAGAAAATTAACTTGCATGGATGGAACTAGTTGACAGGTTCTCAGATGTTTGAACACTCCGGTGTACAAGAGCAAACACAGTAATGAAATAACTAAAAGGGAGATGTTTGAATCCACCTGTGAAACATATGATACAGCTGTTATTTCAACTGTGCTATTTTATTGTTTGTCACTATTGAGTATGCATAAAATACGCTAAAAATCTTCATGCTGGAAAATGTGGAGGAAGGCTGTACACCAAATCTTGGTCACATTCTTTGATGTTTTACTTGCAGGGGAAGCTGCAGAAGCACCAAGCCTTTGAAGCTGAAGTGCAGGCCAATTCAGGGGCCATCATTAAACTGGATGAGACTGGAAATCAGATGATTAATGAAGGACATTTTGCATCTGAAACCATAAGAGTGAGTTTTAGTTTTTTCCTCTTAACAGACTTCGCCTTAAACACTTTGCGCAGATTGCATGGATAACTCTGTATTCTAAAATAACTTTTAAAATTCTACAGGTATTTGATTAGTGAAATCACTAGAGAATTTGTATTTGTGAAGCTTAGAGATATTTTTCTCTTTATGAGCACCTGGCTCTTATTTTTTCTTGGATCCAGTTTTGAGGTGAACTATCTGCCAGTGGAGTCCAGGAACTTGGACTGGAAAAACATCAGTAATTCAAACATGTTTTGAAAGTCACAAGGCAAATGATTATTTATACTTGTGGTTCTTCTGTCAATGGTGCAATATCAAGAAGCAGCAAATTCACAAGAGCTGGTGTCAGGGATGTTGACCACTCTTTCTTGTTTTTTTTTTCTTATATTTAGCATTTTAATTTTCTGCAATAATAATTATAAGTAACACAAGCAACTATACCAGTAAACCTCAGACATTTAATTTCTGTGTGCTCTGGCTCAGATCAGGTCTCTGGTGATCTTTACTCTCTGGTTAAATTGTACAGGCCGTATATTTGAATCTCTTTGCATTTGTGTTCCACGGCTTTTTCTGTGCACTCCAAATACAGCGCTCTGTCCGCTGTGTTTATGCGGCAGTGAACATCTCTTACAACAGCTGCTTCCTCGATAACAAGCAATGAGCTTTCTTCAGATCCTTTTCTGGGATCTACTGTTGTTTTTTAGTTTCTCTCTACATCTCCCAACCTATGTAATTCAATGATAACTGTATTTTTAAAATCTTTGCTGCTACACTAGATTGGTTTACGTTTGACAGTATATGAGTGCTTATCAGTGTTTTCAAAAATCTGAGCAAACTGTAAATTTTTAACCTTGAGAGTTTTCTTTTATTCCTCCTCCTGTGCATTCTCATTTTTCTCTAGTTGTATTAGTGTTTTTCTGTCTCATTTCCACACGCATACGTGCATGTGTCCCACCAGTAAACACTTGGGTTTGTTCTCTATGACTCACTTTGTTAGATCTGCTGCTTCTGGAGATGCTTCAAGGAGAACTCTTGCAATAGTGTTGTAGTGATTATCGCACTTAAGCAATATGTTAATTATTTCATCATAACTAAGAAAAGCAGAATATTTTTCTTTTTACATTAAAACCCCAAGGAAGTGATAATTTTAGAAATCTCATTGTGATCATACCACAAATAAGAGGAAAAAATGCTTTGTAGTTGAGTGATCTTAAATAATACTGCTCGATGTAAGTTTCCGTTTGTGTTCTGTTTGGAGTGGTAATTTGCCTTTTACTGGTTCAGTCTTTCACGCCGTACCGGACTGCGCAGCGCCCAATAGTAACAGCTACCCAAGTTGGGTCCCACATCCGAGTAGGTGAAACTTCTGGCTGTGCAGTGCAGCTTCTCTTTGCAACGTCTTCTTTCTTCCTTGGTTGATAATTTGCACTATCCTTTTGGGCAGTGCTGGGAAATGGAGTTGTGTGAGCCTTTTCCTCCCTTGAAACCTCCCTGCCTGAACTTTCTAAAGGGATTACATGAGTATCCACCCATGCTGGATGTTCAAAAGCTTCTCTAGCGTGACTTTCAAGTTTCAGATCTCGATGAGCAAAGCGTTATAGTTGATGGGTGGAGCAGATACTTTCCTGTTTTGCAAGTTGTGTTTCTGTGTGGGAGTGTGGTTTTTCTTTTAATTGTTTATAAAATTTATGGTTGCTCCCAACAGTTTTGAAAGGCAAAGTGCAACCAGAGAGAGACTCAATATTAAAACCAGTAATTACTCCTAGTATTTCAGTATTATGTTACTTAACAATGTTGGCTAAATACATTAACTGGCTAGTGCTAAGAGAAATAGGTAAAGTACTGCAAAGTAGCAAAAGTTTGACTTGAAACAAAATCCGTGCTCTTAAATAAAAATCAATACCAAAATAAAGATGAGATTCACTTATTGGAAGTTGACTTCCACGTAAAGGAATGAACATTTGAAGAGAATAGCAGCAGATTTTTGGTCTGACTTCACATTAGCTTCAAATTTAAATCAAATTTTATCTCAAAATGTTTACCCCATAGTTATGTGTGCATAACTATTTGATAGCTTCATTAATTAATAAGCATATAAATAGTTCAGTCTAATTTTGTGTTGTTACATCACTTTACATAATTTGAAAACTAGTGACTGGAGGTGAAATTATAATGAGTTTTGTCCACCCTTTGGCTAAATTAAGGTTTAGGATATCCATCTTTGGGGATAAAAAATCTTCTGTTATGGTTAAGAAGGGAATAAATGTCCTCTCTGGTACAGGACTTTAACGACACCCTATTGTTCTAGACTCGGCTGCAGGAGCTGCACCGACTATGGGAGTTACTGTTGGAGAAGATGAGGGAGAAGGGAGTCAAATTGTTGCAAGCTCAGAAGCTGGTGCAATACTTACGGGAATGTGAAGATGTCTTGGACTGGATCAATGACAAGGTATATTATTACCTGCCTTTACTTGATGGGAAATTTGATGTGTTTGTATGGAAATTTTCTATCAACTGATAGTTGCTTGAGTTCAGGTGATCACAGAGAGCTTTTAAAGGCACCTGTACGTTATATTTAGATTATTCATATAAGCAGTAAATATGCAAAGTACTATTCCTTCTTTTGCAGCCACAAAAAAAAAAAAGTAGTAGGCTAAGGGAGGAAGGCTGCATGTTGGAGAGCGCAGTTAAACATAATCAATTCTTTCTTTGCTTTGAGGAGACCTTTGTGTTTCTCACAGTAATCAAATTCCTGTAAGGGAAATCTACAACATGTAAAAGCAAATGTTTTTTATAAATGCTCTGAATGATCTGTTATAGAAATAGCTGGCCTAACCAGCAAGCAGTGGTTATTAGTAATTACATAGTTACTTAATGATTGGAATATTGTTAGATATACATAGTAAGGACATTTGCTGCAAGAGAACTGTTGTCTCTTGATTCTTTGAACTCTGAGGAAACAGACCACAAACCACACTATCAAGAAAAAAAGCCACAAAATGATCATAGGGGTTTTCTTAATGATGGTTTGCTATTTTGTGTCACTGTGGGTTCAAACTGTAAAACCTGCATAACTGTTACTGAATGTGACCATGCACTTCTCATAAAGAAATCTTGCATCAGAAGCCAACAGCAAATGCCCGCAATCTAAAAATGTAAACCAGTTGTAGTCACTGTGTGTACTCCATAACAGCATGGGCAATTATTTTGTAATTTTATAAGTATGGGGGGTTTTGTGCATATTTTCTTTCAGTAACTTAGGTTGCTGTAATAGTGATTGTCGTGTACAGAGCAGAAAACTTATGATAGCAGAACTGGTCACATTCAATAATTTGAAAAATTAATAAGAGCAAGCAAGATGAAAAATTAATATCCTGAGTGATCTTGCGTGTTTTGTGCAATAATGAAAAGATCTTGGGGGTGGGGGAAGGTGGAGTTTAATGGAAGAAACTTTCTAGTTTTAAATCTGACTTTGAACACAGTGATTGTAAATGTCTTTGACCTGTTAAAAATCAGGACACTTTGCTTCCTATTTTTAGTCGTGATTTCCCATCGGTTATACTGAAATTGAATTATTTTTTTTCCTCAATGTGTTAGGAAGCAATAGTGACCTCAGAAGAACTTGGGCAGGACTTAGAGCATGTTGAAGTTTTGCAAAAGAAGTTTGAAGAGTTCCAGACAGACCTTGCAGCTCATGAGGAGAGAGTAAATGAAGTGAACCAGTTTGCTGGCAAACTTATCCAGGTAAACATTCACAAGTGGTGAAAATCTCTGTTGGCAAGTCTGGTATAACACAGCAAACTTTTGTCTGCAGCTTCCTCTTTTCCTCCTAATTTGGTAGCAGGTCTTTAATCTTTACCTGTGCCTAGATCCTTGGCTATCTTAATCTTAAATAGTCATCCTTTGATTTCCTTGTTCTTCTGCTGAACAGCTTGAGTAACTGCCCCAGCTGAGAATGTTCCTGAGAATGTGGGGAATAGTGATTAGTGAGAGAAATTGTTGTATTTCAGATTAAACGTATTTCCCTTGGACAACCAGGATTAATGTATCTTCTCTTCTGGTATGTCATCTGGGGCTTGATCCAGGATTGAGATAGAGCAGGAAGTATTGTATTCTAAGACAAAAAAGATTCTGTTTACAGCCCTCTTCCCGTTGACTAATTAGTGCATAGGGAAACTTAAACTACTGCAGGAGTATTGAATGTTCATACAGTGAGGTTTCAGGAAAATAATCAAATTGGGTGATCATCTGGAAAGTACAGTTACTATAAATTGATCTCTGGAAAAGCAGCAGTGTTTGGAGGTTTTGTCAATGAATGTAAAGCCACAGAACATATGAAAATAGAAATTTTCCTTTGCTCGCTAGGAACAACACCCTGAAGAGGAACTGATTAAGTCCAAACAGGATGAAGTAAATGCAAGTTGGCAGCGTCTTAAGGGGCTTGCCCTTCAGAGGCAAGGAAAACTCTTTGGGGCAGCCGAAGTTCAGCGCTTCAACAGGTACAATCTTGGCTGGATCTGCTGAAGTGATGTAATATTTGTGTGGATGTTTAATGGTGCATTCAGCCACATACAGTACCATGAGAAGAGCTACTGTTGTCTGTTATGTTTTTGCTTTACTGTTCCTTGTGACTTGTTGAATGAGGACCTTGTTGTTCTGAAATTACCTTAGAATACTCATTCTAATTTAGCTTTTCAACACTTGCCAGTTTTGTTCATTCTTGCTAATGGCTTTTTTCTCTTTGAGGGCTTTTCCCCTCAGTCATGTCCTAGATGAGCCTTAAAAGGGTTGTTTGTTGCCAGATGGATGTCAGTCCAAATGTTCTGGAGGTCTTTGAGCAGTATCTTTCTATTCTCGTTTCTATCTACATCATTTTGGGATTTTCTGTAATTAAGTCAGAGAGGGGTCCAGAGTGGGAAATGAACCTGTTAGGAGATGGTGCTCAGTGATGCTGTGACTCATTCACATCTGGTGACACCATCTGAAGAATGGCCTGCCAATATGCTTCAAGGCTTTTTGAGATTTTTAAAAAAAGAGCCTAATTTTTTAGGGGTTTGGGAGGTTTTGTTTGTGTTGTTCGGGGTTTGATTTTTTTTATTTGGTTTTGGTTTTGTTTGTTTTTTAAGGCATGATTGTAGTTGGCTGCAGTGTTTATATATATATATATGGGTTTATGTGCCAGTACATCTGGCATACATACAGGAAAACATCCTGCTTTCTTCCCTTTTCCAAACCAAATAGACTGCTTTCAATTTGTGCTTTGTTTTGAAGGGATGTGGATGAAACAATCAGTTGGATTAAGGAGAAAGGGCAGTTGATGGCCTCTGATGATTTTGGCAGAGATTTAGCCAGTGTGCAGGCTTTATTGCGTAAGCATGAAGGTCTGGAAAGAGATCTTGCAGCTCTGGAAGATAAGGTACCCATACGAGATTTATTTTACCTACAGTTTAAATTGAGGTAACCTGCTTGTAAAAGGCTAGAAGCTTACTCACTGTTTGTGACTGGGTTTAGGTTAAGGCCCTTTGTGCAGAAGCTGACCGTTTGCAGCAGTCTCACCCCATAAACGCTTCTCAAATTCAAGTGAAACGGGAGGAGCTGATCGCCAACTGGGAACAGATCCGAACTCTGGCAGCAGAGAGGCACGCTCGCCTGAATGACTCCTACAGGTAGGAACACTGTCATGTCAAAATGACCTTCCTTATTCAAATTTAACACAGGGCTCTTGGGAGGAGAACAAAGGGATGCTGTTTCCAAAATTTTTGGATGATTCTGGTGTTTCCAGAAGCAGTCTTGTTCACTAAATTATATTTTACAATAACATTTTGTAGTAAAAGAAATGTTTATATGATAAATAAGTACTTACAGCTTTTGATCTTTCTCTGGATGTGGTTCCATTATGAAAACAAATACCTTGATGTTTCAGAATGTTTGCTTTTTTTCCCCATCTGAGTTGATACCTGCATTTTAAAGTACAGTATCTGACTATATGGAATGTTATCTGTCAGATCATTGTTGAGAAGCTATATTAAAATGGAACTAATCCTAATATGGTGGTTAGTTTACATCCTTTCTCTTTTTCTTTTTCTGCTGTTCCCTCCCATGATGCAAGATTTATAGTGGTGGAGACCCACACAAGTAATCATTGTTCATTTGCCTTCCCTGTCATAATCTCTTCATATCAATTAGCAGCAAATTTAAAAGAGAAACAGAAACAGATAATTTTTGCTGATAAACGTTATACATGTGCCAAAGGCAATAGCTGTAAAGGGGTGCTGAAAGGAATATGAGAATTTGTTTGCTTGTTTTAAGGCTGAGGCATGTGCAGTTGAAACTTTCTGTCAGTTCCCACACACACGCTGTGTTGTGGTTGTGACAGAGCCCTCTTGAAACGCTCTTGCTTGAGAACTGTCTTTTGATTTCTGGTGTCCTCAACAGACAGGCTTGTAGTTAGGAATATTCCTTCTACTTTCAATGTAAGTTATATGTAAAACACATCTTTGAGAAATTGATTTTCAAACCAAGCATTTTCCTAAATTTAAAAGGCTTCTTTTTTTGATTGGGAACATATTTAGTTATTTAATATTCTGATTGTATTTTGGTATTGTCTTGTTTTGTTCCTGAGGAACATCTTTTATGTTTGTAGCCCTTTCTTTGGGGCAAGGATGGAGAAACTATGCAAACAAATTATTCCCAACCATTTTTCCTTTTGCATTCCTAAGGCTGCAGCGCTTTCTTGCGGACTTCAGAGACCTCACCAGCTGGGTGACTGAGATGAAGGCTCTGATAAATGCTGATGAACTTGCCAATGACGTGGCTGGAGCAGAAGCCCTTCTAGATAGACATCAGGAACATAAGGTATCGTGGTTATACAGCCAAATCCAGTCAGCAGCACTCAAGGACTGGCTTGTACATCCAACACAGTCACTGAGCCAGAACTGCTGATGTTGTATCACTAGAATCCTTTAGCATGCAACTAACACAGTACTAGACTGCTCTCCTGATTTAGTCTTTTCACTTTGGTTCTTGATAGTAGAGATACACTAATAAATAAGTATTTAAGAATGCTTAGGATAATATTTTATGAAAAAGAGAATTTGGCCTGATAACAGTCAGTTGGACTAACAACTCTTTTTAGTTGTTTCTCTGTTATTTTCAATAGCAGTTCTTATATTCTGACACTAAAATTTTGGTAACAGCTTAAAGCTTTCATGTGCTCTTTCATAGGGAGAAATTGATGCCCATGAAGATAGCTTCAAATCTGCTGATGAGTCTGGCCAGGCTTTGCTTGCTGCTGGGCACTATGCTTCTGATGAAGTTAAAGAAAAGGTAAGTTGAAAGCAAGAGCTCCTAGAATAATCTTTCTTTCATGTCCCTTAATTTAAAAGTTAATTTCTTGTTAAGATTCCAAGCTGCAAAGTATCTTCCCTCTAGATTACAAGGCTTTTGTCATGTATTTAAGTAATGTATGCTTTTCTTTCTCAATTTGACAGTTTTGGCCTATCTGTTAGTAGGAACTGTTAGGACTATTAATACTCTCTATTAGGAACTATTAGTATATCTTTCCTCAAAAAAAAAAAAAGGGTTATCTGTTTAAGTTTAGGTTTGCTATCAGAAGTGTCAGTAAATATTTAGTATTTCTAAATTCACGTTTCAAACTAACTGGGCCTCTCATGAAGTCTCCATATTGAAACATTGGTCAACCAGACAGTTCAAATGCCATAAGTGAGAGTGGGCCAAAGAGATTTCAGAGACTGAGGGCACAGGATGGTTTGCTGAAGAGCTTCTCTTACCAATAGGTGTGCAGTCAAAAAGAATGGTTTCCTATTAAACATCTCTGTGTAGATTTAATTTAGAAAAGGAGAGGTTTCTGACTGAAGTCAGAAGTCTGTAGCCACTACTCAAGCTTGATAAGCTGACAAAAGACCTGCTCTATGAGGTGGATGATACCAGTAACAGGAGAAGGATCCTCTACAAAGGAGATTGTTTTCAGTCCAGTGTTAACCACTTCTTTGGAGTCACAACTTGATTTTACATTGAGATGGAAATAAACCAGACTGTTAAATGAAATTATTGTACGTTCTTCTTCCCAATCCATTAGCTGACCATCCTCTCGGATGAAAGATCTGCCTTGCTAGAACTGTGGGAGCTTCGCAGACAGCAGTACGAACAGTGCATGGACCTGCAGCTTTTCTACAGAGATACTGAACAAGTTGACAACTGGATGAGCAAACAAGAAGTGAGTGCATGTCTTCGAACTCTCCAGATACAGTTGATTTACATTTCTGGCTAGTCTCCTGTAGACTTACACAACTGGTGTATACTAGTGGCCATAACTGCTTCCATCTGTATGTTTAACTTCTGTAAGTGCTGTTTGAATAAGAAGCTAAAAAGAATTATTCAGAATGTTTGGCCTCTAGAAGCATTTAGGGAACACCATCCCCTTTGCAGTAATACGGTAAGAAATATCACTGGCCATGCTGGAATTGCTTTAGAGCAGCTGGGCATGGAAACATAAAAATCAATGATGTGTTTGTTTCCTCACATTAGGCATTTCTACTGAATGAAGACCTTGGTGATTCTCTGGATAGCGTGGAGGCTCTTCTAAAGAAGCATGAAGATTTTGAGAAATCCCTAAGTGCCCAAGAGGAGAAAATCACAGTAAGACATTTACGTCAGGCGATCACTAAATGGACAAGAAATAAAACAAGTGAATTGTTGACTGGGGAAGAGCACTGCTGCAGGATGACAGAGAAGGATGGATTTGCTCTGCAGAGTGATGCACTTTTATGTGGGATGTATTATCTCTAAATGATGTGTATTGTCTCTGAGATGGAAAATAGTGGGAAAAGATAGGATAGGGATCCATTGCTGCCTCAGAGAGCTGAGTAACCCAGTGCTTGCATGTCATGCCAGCACACGTGTGGATGAAGATTTGTCAAGAATCCGCACTCCTTCCACATGCAAAATCACAGTACACATAAAAAAGGGTGTAACGACAGCTATCTTGATGGCTTTCTGTTAGTTTTATTGTGATAGACTTTTGAGAATTAATCTACTAAGTAAACTTGCACAGACAATTTTCACTACAACAAATAAATGGAAAACTGTTTTCTCTTTAGGCATTGGATGAGTTTGCTACTAAATTGATTCAGAACAACCATTATGCCATGGATGATGTTGCTACACGCAGAGATGCTGTAAGTATCTAAAATAGATCTGGACTGTAGACTTTGAATCTTGTCTTGCTTTATTATTTTAAATGGTATAGGATAAGTCAGCGGAGCTCTCCCAAAAGTACAGATACAGTGATGGTTCTTATAAGCTTGAGGAATTTAAAAACTTTACTTTTTCTTCAGCTACTGAGCCGCCGAAATGCCCTTCATGAAAGAGCTATGTACCGCCGTGCTCAACTGGCAGATTCTTTCCATCTGCAACAGTTTTTCCGAGACTCTGATGAGCTAAAGAGTTGGGTTAATGAAAAAATGAAAACTGCAACAGATGAGGCATACAAGGTAAACATAAAGACCAATATTAGAATAAATTTAAGGCAATACCAGGCTTAATGTAGTCAGTCTAATGATATGAAGCAGTGTCAGCCAAAATGTTGCTCATAGTTTTAGTGCCAGAAGGAAGAATTGTAATTTCTCCCTGACCCCAAGGGGGGTTTTTCATCATGTTGTAATCATGTTTATTCAATAGCTTAAATATTCTGATTTAAGGCATATTTTTGGTACCAAATCATCTGGTGACATTTTGGTATGTCTTGGAATGTCATCTAATTTTTAAAATTCTTCAGAGACCTATAGATGCTAATGTTAGATTGAAAGGTTCTTTTTCATTCTTCATCTGTAGGATCCTTCAAACTTGCAAGGTAAAGTTCAGAAACATCAGGCCTTTGAAGCAGAGCTTTCTGCTAACCAGAGTCGTATTGATGCACTGGAGAAAGCTGGCCAGAAGCTGATCGATGTCAATCACTATGCATCTGATGAAGTGGCAGCTCGTATGAATGAAGTTATCAGCTTGTGGAAAAAACTTCTGGAGGCCACTGAGCTTAAAGGTACGACTTGCTCAGAAGAATTTGGGCAATTCTTTTTTTTTTCCTAGAGAGTTCAGCTGGCAGAAGGCAGGAAGTGAGATAAATGAAGTGAAAACCTGAAGTCGTCTTTTCCTCTTCCCTCTGTCTCGGTCAGGTATAAAACTGCGTGAAGCCAATCAGCAGCAGCAGTTTAATCGCAATGTGGAAGACATTGAGCTGTGGCTGTATGAAGTAGAGGGACACTTGGCTTCTGATGATTATGGAAAAGATCTTACTAATGTTCAGAACCTTCAGAAGAAACATGCCTTGCTAGAGGCAGATGTTGCTGCCCATCAGGTAAGAGAAATGATTTTTCTTCCTGCTCTTTTAGGCCAGCTTACTCAAAAGTATTCACTCCAGAGACCTTAGCAGATCTGTGTTTTCATAATTTTTTTAGCTTTAGCTTTACAATTTATTTATCAGAAATAATTTTGAACAGAAACATAAATTATGTGTCTCGAAGAGCAATCTTCTCATGACTTTGACAAGAATGAGCTTTTTGAAACAGTAAAATAATTCCGTGCTGTTCTGGCAGCAGTGAGTTTTGTGCTGTGAGTACCAATTAAATAATTCCCCTTTAGACTCTCCATTTGCAAACAGCTTGTTCTTGTTCAGTTTGTTTTCATGTAACTCTTAAGAAATTGGAGGAGGGAGAACAGATGAGCTTTTAAATATAGAACTTTACAGCAAATGGTTCCTTCATTTGCAGATGATCTCTTGCCAAAATTTCTGCACTGGCAGTGTGCAGCTGAGGTTCTCTTCTTCTGTCACAATATCTTACTAGCTAAGACCTGAAAATGTTTTCACTCGCAGCCATCTTACAGAAATTCTGACACAATGGTATTGCTGAATTAATTTTAGGATCGTATAGATGGCATTACCATCCAGGCACGCCAGTTCCAAGATGCTGGGCACTTTGATGCTGACAATATCAAGAAGAAACAAGAAGCTTTAGTAGCTCGTTATGAAGCTCTGAAGGATCCTATGGTTGCTCGCAAGCAGAAACTTGCAGATTCCCTTCGCCTGCAGCAGCTTTTCCGTGATATTGAGGATGAAGAGACTTGGATTAGGGAAAAAGAACCTATTGCAGCTTCGACGAACAGAGGTTGGTCCATCCTGATACCTCCAGGAATTAGATGTCCGAATTGCTCTGTTATAACTTTTCTCTTCATGGAACATTCCCTGGAAATTTTTAAAATGTTTATTGTCATTAACATTGCCTGGAGTTGCATACTTGCCATCACCTGTGGTTCTTTAACTGTTTTGTCACTTCTACAATTCCAGTGGGTGACTTAGCTTTCTGAGTGCTTTGTCTTTATTGTGATAGTACTTATTGTGCCAGTTTGCCTAGCGCTGGTTGCAGCTCCCTTGAAATTTTTGTTAAGTCTGATGACTTTGAATTAGCTGATTAACTATTTTGTATCTTTCAGGCAAGGACTTAATTGGTGTCCAGAATCTGCTAAAGAAGCACCAGGCTTTGCAGGCAGAAATTGCAGGCCATGAGCCCCGCATTAAAGCAGTCACACAGAAGGGAAATGCTATGGTGGAAGAGGGTACGTCCTGATGTTTTTTAATTCTTTTTCTTTCAGAAATCAAAAAGTCTTAGTGCTGGACTTTGTTCTCTGTCCCTGTACAATTAAGAATTACTGCCTGTTTTTATCCAAGAAATAGACAGGTACCTGCTGGCAGGGTGAATTTCTAGTCATTCACCTGAAAATAAAAATAGATTTTTTGCTGGGAACCTGTCACGATTTTCACAGACTTCCATCTATTCTTGAAAAACACGAGAGCCCTGTATTTAACAGCTTTGTGCCTATGATATTTATTCTCCATTTTCAAATCTATGAAAGGCTTGTATCTGACATAAATAGTCATGATGTGAGAGGTGGTCCTACACAAAGACAATAAAAGTCATTCCTGCTTTTAAATAAGCATGTATTTTTATTTCTGACTGGATGCTCTTAACGCCAGAATACTAAAAAATATTCCCACGATTGCAGGGTTCAGAATGCCTGTCTGAGATAATATTTGTCTGTTACCAAAACTCTGCCACTGGAAAGACCTATCCTGCTTTCCCTATTGACAGGAAATGTTATTATGCGGCTTGTTTTGTTCTTAATGATTCAAATGTTCCTAGTACAGTTTGACAGGTACAGAGCTTCCAGTTGGAGGCAAAAGGACAAGCTGAGTTATGCTTTCATTATTCTACTCAGAATAAGCTACATAGATTTAAATGGATCTAACTTCTGTGACTTTGAAGAAGTACAAGTAATCTTTTAGTGTGTATTTGTCTCCTTAAGTCCTTCAGTTCCCTCTCTTTCTGTTACCTAGGACATTTTGCAGCTGAGGATGTGAAAATCAAATTGAATGAGCTAAACCAAAAATGGGACTCTCTGAAAGCTAAAGCATCTCAGCGTCGACAAGACTTAGAGGATTCCCTACAGGCTCAGCAGTACTTTGCTGACGCTAATGAGGCAGAATCCTGGATGAGGGAAAAAGAGCCCATTGTAGGCAGCACAGACTATGGAAAAGATGAAGACTCTGCTGAGGTATTTGAGATTGCTGTTTGAATCAGTTTTGTATAAACACAGGGAGGATTTGTCCAGTGGTAAAAAAAAGTAAGGAGCTCTGCTAATTTCAGGATTCTTAAGAAAAAAGGCAGAAGATTTTTGCATCAAGCTGAATTTTAGCTCGGGGTCAAAAGACCCCGATTTTTTTTTCTGTGTCCTAGTCATTGCACACAAAATTTTTCTCTTCAGTATACTAAACCAAATTTGAAGAAACTTTATATTTAAATTAATTTTTATAGGGTTTTTGTAAAGTATAACGAGACTAATAGCAGCAAATTCCTCATTTGATGTTGCATTTCAGCAGTTCACTGATCTGGAAGTAATTTTTTGTCTAGAGTTATTTTACTAATATTGTTCTGTGGCCAAACATGGAGGCCCAGGCAGTGTTGACTGACATTTCATCAAAGTGAAGTGCATACTTTCAAACTTAATGCTATTTCCAGAGTGATATGTGGTATTCCTGGTCACAGCAAAAGAATGTGTCTGAGATAAGGTAGAGGAAAAGGACCAGAAGCATTCAGTCCTGTATCTAGGCTGTGAATAAATAGAAGGGGTTATTCTCATGAGAGTCACAAGACTGGCAGCTGTGAAAAACCCACATTCCCTGCATATGGAGCCAAAGTATGTATTTTAAGCCGAGTGGTATTTGTAAAGTGGCTAAGGTGTACATGTTTTTATCTTTCACTTTCAGGCTCTTCTGAAGAAACATGAAGCTTTGATGTCTGATCTTTCTGCTTACGGCAGTAGCATACAGGCGTTAAGGGAACAGGCCCAGTCATGCAGGGTAAGGAAAGATGCTAATTATATTGCTAAAATTCTTGGGTCAGCAGAAGGTAAAGACAAAGCTTAATAACAGTTGGGTTTGAGACCTTATTACAGACTGTACTTGATTTTTCTCAAAAAACTTAGTGGTCTGTTTTTATAATCATAATAGGCAGCTGTGTTGCCTTGGAAGAAAAAAGTATAATGTGGTGGTTTTCAAGGTTTGAGCCCAGACAGCACCTAAACTAAGTCCCTCTGCATTACATTTATTTCAACAAGGAACTTTTTAAGGCAATGGAGCAGCTTTAACTAAGGCTGAAGTATTTTTTAGGACAACTACGTTGATTGTAATAAACACGAAGCAACTCATTTCTCTTGTGCTCCTTCTCTGTTAGCAACAAGTTGCTCCCACAGACGATGAAACTGGAAAAGAGCTTGTTCTGGCACTCTATGATTACCAAGAGAAGAGTCCCCGGGAGGTGACTATGAAAAAGGGAGATATCCTCACCTTACTCAATAGCACCAACAAGGTATGCTTTTGCCTTCAAGTTTGCTGAGCTGCTTGGCTCCCTTGGTGCTATGTGTTCTGTGGAGCATTTTTGGTTTTCTTCTTTTGAATAAGAGTATTCAAAGAAGTTAAAGAATTTGCGCATTCAGTCCATGTTCCCATTCAGCACTTTAGCATAGCTCTTCAGCTCTTTCTCCTACTCTTCTATAGCTGCCAGCTTTTCAAAGTTAAATAAACGACATACGCTATAGGGCATGTGTCTGTGAGAAAACTTACTTCCCCACTGTTGAGGAATTTTTGACCAAACACAAGGGGAGACATGGAAGTAAGACCTAGATGTCTTCAAGAGACAGTTTGAAATGATATCCATAAAAAGAGCAAACTGTCGTGAGCATCATTGCTCTTCTTGTGTTAATAGAAGGCTCTAAGTTGCAGCTTTCGGTTGCTCAGCACACTTTATGCTTGGTGCCTCTCTTACAGAGGTTGCTTTTTTTTTCTTTCTACTTTCCAGGACTGGTGGAAGGTTGAAGTTAATGACCGTCAGGGCTTTGTACCAGCTGCCTATGTGAAAAAGCTAGATCCTGCCCAGTCTGCATCCCGAGAGAATCTGCTGGAAGAGCAAGGCAGCATAGCATTGCGGCAGGAGCAAATTGACAACCAGTAAGATCTAACTGATGAGATATGACACCCATCCAGCATTTGCTGCCCTGGCCTTTGCCTTGCATCTGCCAGAAGTTTAGATTGATGCCTCTTACACTAGGGAGTAATTAATTGGAGCAAAACAAGGGGCTCCTTTACCAGGGGCACCATATTGAGTTGTTTTGTTCTTATTCTAAATTTCCTTGTTGCTTTTCCCATTTTTTAACTGTAAAACTCATGACACTAGACTTCAACTTGCTGTCTGACTCCAGTATTTTATGTGTTCCTTTTGTTGTTGTACCTAACAACTTAAACTTGTTTGTGAGTTATATCTGTCCTAAGCAGCTCTTGTATTTGTAGTTGTCACTTCTGAGTGTGTGATCTGTTTTGAAAAGCTTTCTTAAATTTGGTTACATAAAGTACAGTACCCTCCCTATACGGGGCTGCCTCTGGAGGTCACCTTCTTAGGAGCTGCCACTATTTTGGTGCTACCATTACTTTCTTTTGTTGTGCCGTTATTTCTTGCTATTACATGGACTGAAATTTCCCCCCCCTCCTTTTTTTGTTTTTTCTTTCCTCTCTTTAAAAGAGGAACATGCTATTGCAAATAGGGAAGATTGCATGACTGCTTGGTAAAGGCCTCCTGAAGCACATGGTAGTTGTAGATTAGTTCAGGCAAGGGCTGGGGGTGATAGCTGTGAGCTACTGGCTCATCTTATCAAGCCACTTGGAAGCCAAAGCTGAAGGTTTCATGCATACTCCCATCTGTTTGTGCAGCTACACTGTTCTACGTGAGAATTTCTTCCCACTCAGTTGTTTTGAATCACCAGTTATTACAGTGGCATACAATAATTACTAGCTTTAGCTCTAGGATTAAGAAAGAAAAAAACCAAAGCCAAAAATTAATAAAAAAAGCTTGTAACAGAAGAAAGCATGCTGGAAAATTGTGACACACTGCAGGATTTTAATAATGTGTAACTTTCTCTATGGGTTTGCATGCTGCCTTTTAGGAACTGGAACAGGGGTGCCTTATTTTCGAGCCAAGGAGAGGGGGTTACCCTTTAGTTGACAATTACATGGCACAACGGTCAGGGAACGAGGAGACCTTATAGAGAGAGTTCAACTGTACTGCTGAGGTTTCCTTACGTGAATTGTACTCTTGGTCTGATTTGCTTTGTTTGCTTCTGAATGACACCTAATTTTCTCCATTTAAATGTGAACTCTTAACCATCTCCTACCACAGACAACCCATGGATGGAGCTGCTGCTTTCATTATTTTTGTTAATCTGACTAATTTTTTGCATGCATTTGCTGTGCTCCCTCTGTCTGTGCAGGACTCTCATAACTAAGGAAGTCGGCAGTGTATCTCTGCGTATGAAACAGGTCGAAGAACTGTGAGTAGGATTAGCCCTTTCTAAACCATGCTGTCTCCGTACTGTCACTGTTCATTCTCCCTCTGTTTGTTTCTTTCTTTGAGAAAGCTGCTCCAAAGAGACATGAAGGAAGCGATTTCTGCAATGTGAATTATTTTAGTCTAGATGAGTGTCGTGGTGTGCGTTTCGTGTGTTCTTCCAGCCAGCCAGCTGCTTACCTTGTTGGTCACCTCTCTGCTGCTAAATTGGTTGAGGGTGTTATTTTCCATTATGCTGATTTTGCTCACCAGCTGAGGCTTTAGTGATACCTAGACTATTTTCTTTAAAAAGCATCTCTTGCATTTTCTGAGGTGCAGATAGAAATACTAGTTTGTTTATATAAATATGCCTAAAATATATACGCCAAGTATTACGTCACATACAAATGTCTTAGAATTTGGGAAGGGTGGGGTTATGACAGTTTATCATATAAAGTAACATTCACACTTGGTAGTTAAAAAGCATTAGTTTACAGGATGATTGGTTTTTATTGTAACATGAACTTCATTTTCAAACTTGGGTTTTTATCTCCTGGAAAGAATACCAAGTTTGCATTATGGTCTTGGAATTTGCTGGGAGAGCTAAAGCAGTAGTGTTAGTTGGCTGTGACTCACTGTCTTTTCATAGAGAATATATTCTTGAGAATCAAAAGTGAAAGTGTTACATTAATTTCTGAAGTGTTACAAAGCAACTTTGAGGGAAGGTCTGCTTCTAAAGGGAGTTTGCTCCAGATCTTCCCTGAGCCTTGCCGGTATTTAATACCTAGGATGTTATGCTGAGGCAGACATCTGCGGCCGGGCCAGGCTTCACAAGAGTGTTTTCCTGCTTGCAGTAGCTCATTGAAGTCAGGGTAGAATGTTTCCATTCAAACCTAATACGAAAGATTCCTAGTTCTTTCTGTCCAGCCTTTAAACCAGGATAGACAGGAAACTACAAAGTCTCTGCTTCCATGGAAAGACTGATTTCCGTGGAAAGCTGATTATCAGTTTGATGTAAAGACATTACAGCCCAGGATATCGAGGATTTTCTTCAACAGACTTGGTCAGCTCTGAGTTACTGGTTAGGAAAATGCTGCTTCTTTGAACTCTTCAAGCTGGGAGGTGTAATTCCTCAGGATTTGCCTGTGTGCTCCAGTGTGGGAAATGGAAACACTGTAAGGCTGCCGTTTCCCACTTGAGGACCCTGCAGATATCTCAGCAGTGTCTTACGTAGTCTGATTTAATAACATCAAAATGGATATCCTCGTGACTTAATAATGGGAATCAGTTGCTGCTCTTGATCACTGTAGTAGACCGATGTGCAATCTGATGCAGGCTATAAAAAAAGGCATCCAGATGCAGCTGGAATATCTCATCTTCCAGAAGACTTAAAATAGGGTAACAGTAAGAATGGCTGTTAAAGGTGGGGCTTCTCTGAATGCAGGTTTTTTTTTTTAAAGCAGTCATTATGTATTGCTAAAGAAATCTGTAATTCAGTATCAATGACTGTAAAAGTGTTTGCTTTTTTCAGCAATAGCTTGGGAGAGGTCTTGTAGGATGGTCTCTGTCTAGTTGGTTGCCAGGAATTAAATAGGAAACCTCAGTTTGCCTGTGGTTTTAAATACATGGCTGGCCTTTTGAGGTTTATTTGCCTGTTCAAACCAATTTAAATATTTTAGAGGTTCTACTTTGCATTTATTCTAATGTAAATGACCAGTAGTAACTTGTTGGGAATTCCAGAGGTATAAAAGCAGCGTAAATTACGTGACTTTATGGATTTCCCAGTTGAATATAGTTGTGTCATCAAAGAAATAACACCTATTTTTAAACATTCAGCAGATTTTGCACTGAATAATGGCTGGGTAAGACCTAGCCATTTATGTCGCTGGGAGGCTAGTGGGTCTTAGTAATCTGATGGCAAACTTGATGTGCTATAGGAATATCCTTCTCAGAAAGTCAGACCCTATGGGATCATTCTTGCACTGTGGTGCTGCTATAGCTTAAGAGCCTACCTTCAGCTAAGCTGTGACTTGGGTTTGCTTTTGCCCAGTGAAGTGTTGCACGTGGGAGGTCTCATTTTGGTGTGTGTACCCACGTAGGGGAGACACGTGTAGTTTACCTTTACCTGGTCGCATACAAGTAGATCATTCTGTAGAAGAACAGTGAGTAGACTGTGAGGAATTCCCTTGTCTTTGGTGATGCCAGAACTCGGTAAACTACTGTGACTCTGCTTCAACCTGACTGGCCCCTGCTTTCCTTTTGTGCTTGTTCCAGGTATCACTCTCTTCTCGAGCTGGGAGAAAAGCGTAAAGGCATGCTAGAAAAAAGCTGCAAAAAATTTATGCTTTTCCGTGAAGCTAATGAGCTTCAACAGTGGATTAATGAGAAGGAAGCTGCACTCACAAATGAGGAAGTGGGTGCTGATCTGGAGCAGGTTGAGGTGCTACAGAAGAAATTTGATGATTTTCAGAAGGTATGTTGTAATGCTGCATAATGTGTGTGTTCAGCTTTGGTCTCTCCCCTCAGGCTTTCTGTTCATATGTCCATTATAGTTTTTCATAGCTGAGCATAGTTGAGAAGGAAACATAGCTTCGGAAATAAAAAGGTATATTTATTTTGGGTATAAAAAGGTATATATGCTTTTTTTAAAATTTTGGTTTGTGATGACAGAGAGAATCCCACAGTCAAAAGTCTTCAGTTTGGTCACAGTCTCCTGGTTGCTACATGCTTCCCAGCTCCCAGAGAACTGAAACTTTCTTTCAACACATTCAAATATAGAACCTGCCAAGCTTTGGAGGAATTTCATTTTGTGCAAAGCATAACCTTCAGTTAAGATGTTCATCTTCCTCTTAGTTGAAAGGAAAGATGTGTTTTAGTTTCCATCTGTAGAGTTTTTATTCTCAAGATATGAAAAAATAATTCTCTGCTTCAAAATGCTGGTAGGCTTTCAGTTTTGTTTTTTCTCCCTATGTTTGTAACACTAGTTAATTATGGTGGGGTTTTTTTATTTTGCATGAGGTGTGAAAGAATTGCTTTCTTGATAGCACTTACTGGATTTGTGTTCTTTTAAAATAAGCTGATGGTTGAAATTAAAATGTGTCACCTATTAAAATTTAAGTGCTAGCTCTCCACTATTACTTTTTTTTTAACTAGGCTCCCTTTTCTGCCATGTAGAAAGCTAACTGTAAGTCTCTCTGGCTGGAAGCATTTAAGTGTCATAGTAAAACTACTTTTTAAGTTGGCCTTTTAGCATATACGTGCAGTAATAAGGATGATAGCTTTTGATCTTCACGTTGGTAATGTTGTATATTTGACAGCTTAAAAGTTTATCCCAGTCCTAATTGTTAATTAACTTGGCGTATGGAGAGCTCTGATAGTGCGTTTCGTTAATCCATTGATGCTCAGTGCTGGCAGCTGCAGTTTCTTGGCGTAGACTCTGGTGCATTGTATGCTCCCTGGGAACTGTAAAGGTCAAATGTGCTGAATTCTTGCTGTTCACAAACCATCTACTTTTTGGCACCCCTGGTGTGCCAGCTTGTTCCACATGTTTTCCTTTTGTGAATGTTAATGCTGTGATATTTTACTGTTCTGTGCAGGATTTAAAAGCTAATGAGTCACGTCTGAAGGACATAAACAAGGTAGCGAGTGACCTGGAGTCAGAAGGGTTGATGGCAGATGAAGTGCAAGCAGTACAGCAACAGGTCTGCTTTTTTCTGACTTACTCTAATCCTCTTGAGAAGCGAAAGAGGGTTTTTTTTCCTGTCTTCTGCCTGTTGTCTTCTACTTTGTGTGTCATTGCAAGATTCTAGCTTTTCATTTTTGCTCTCTGGTCTGATAATGCTGGTATTTTAACCAGAAATACTTAATGCCTGTTCTGTAGCGTGGCCACAACAAGGGTACCCTTTGAGTTGTTTCTTTTTAAATAGTGCTATAGCAAATTGCCCCATCTGGGGCTTTTTTATTTTCTTTTTTTTTTAGGAATCAAAAGTCTTTAAAATACCATTAAAAGTCATGGAGAATCCATGCATTAGCTTTGCTTCATACAAATTTGAAATGTCAGCCTTCATTTCTTTGCAGGAAAAATGGTGAGGAATGCTAGGGGAAAAGAGAAATAAAAGAGAGCTCAACTTACAGTGGAGGAGTTTTGTGGGTTTTCTGGGGTTTGTTTTTTTTTATTAATAGCATATCTGTTTTTTTCCCTCTTTTCATACTTGTGCTATTTCTGTAAATAATTCTATCTGGTGCCAACACAGTATTGAAGCAGCTTATTTATTTTCTGAGCCCTAGGATGATGGGTTGCAGATGGCTGAATAGTCAAACTCCCATTTTTGCTATGCATTTAGCTTGTGTGAGCACTTTTTACTGAGCGTAATGACCTGCTGGTAACCAATTTCTCAAACATTCTCAAAAAGAGTGAAAACTTTTTATTAGAAAATAACAAGTTGTTTCTGTTTGTCCTTCTTCCTTTGCAGGAAGTCTATGGTATGATGCCCAGGGTAAGTGTTGATGGTCTGGCGATTTGGGTTTGGGCTGTACAAGTAGAATTTCAGCCATAGTAGTAGTCTGTTTCCATGGAGGAACTCACTAGTGACTTTGAATGGACATTAAAAGATTATCTTATCTTTGATCCCTTTGTTTCCTGAGTGTCCTACCCCTCATCACAAATCACTGTGGAATAGGATAACCCAAAATGACAGAAATACTTCCTTGTAAAAGTTCATTTATTCCTTTAAGGATAGACTACGGCAAACTTTCAAAGATTTTTAGTATATTCTGATAGTTTTAGATTTTACTTCCTGTTTTAAGCTGTTTCTTCACATTTTCAAACAGGATGAAACTGACTCCAAGACAGCCTCTCCTTGGAAGGTAGGTGTTGTTACTTAGTAGCACACAGCAGGAAAGTAAAAAACAAACTACACTGCATCATCTGTTTTAGATGATGCACCTTCTCGTATGCTCTTTTTGCCTTTTTTTATCCTCCTCCTCCCCTTTTTTTTAAAAAGACTATTGAAAATTTATTTTAATGGTGTACTACTTTCAGCAGGTGTTTGAGTTTGTATTGATTTACGGTTAGTGACTTTTATTTCACGTTGCTTGTTTATTTCAACAAGCATCTTAGAAAAATTTGTTGAGCATTCGGCACGAATTCACCTTCATATATTTACATGCAGATTCTCTCAGTATATAAGCATGTCATATAGGTACTACTCTTGGTTTTAAAAATAAAAGCCATCTAAGTGAAGTAACAATGTCAGCTCTCTGTTTGCAGGTAAGAATATGAGAATAGCTGAGAGAGGTTTCCAGCAGCATTACTTTAGTCATAGTAATTGCTGACAGTCCATTTATTACCTCTCCACTGCAAAACTCTGTTTTGTTTGGAGTTTGTACTTTAAGACCTATTCCAGGTTTTTATACCAACCATACCGTATTTTTAGGTATTATATGGTCACTAGAAGTGAAATAGCCCCTGTTCACTTGGAATAAATTCTGGTTTTTATGTAGCCAGCAGAAAGAAATGTTTTTATTCCTGAAAGTCAAATCCATTTATGTCAATATTCCCTTAGCAAGGAATATGTTGTGTGTGTACAGCAGTATCTTTGTCTTCCATTATTCATCTCTAGCTCATTTTCCACACTCGTTAGAAGAAGCCTTTCTCCATTCATTGGTGGCTTACAATGGAATAGCTGTCACCTGCTGATGCACAAAAATATCTTGAATATTTTTGACATTATCCAACATTGTGCTTCTGTCTATAATATTTCATTCCCATCCACCCTCTTAGACTTAAAGCTGCTTGTACATCTTTTAACTGTGTGAATGTGGGAGAATCAGATAAGTACGCTATGTATCAACTGCATTGTAGAAAATGCAGCCGTGCCAACAGGAATTGGTGACTTTTTTAAATTATTATTTTTTTTGCACAGATGGTATGCATGTGCAGTGAAACCTAAGAGTCTCATAGTAACTTAGAAAACTATAAGTTTTTCTCTGTCTGCATATCTGCAAAGGGATGAATTTTGCAAGTAATCCATCATTGGCAGAAAAGTAGATTGCATATTGGAGGGAATTGGTTATTATTTTTCTAATTAACCACCCATTCTCATGATGGTCTAGAAATATCTGAATTAATAGCTAAGCTGATTTTGCTAAAAACTCAGCGAAGAGTTAAAACATTTGTGTAATGGGTTTTTTTTTTGTCACTATGACTAAGGGTTTTGGGGTTTTAATTCACTTATTGAATGTTGCCTTTAAAATTTATATTTTCTGTCCTTACTAAGACTATTATTGTTTGTTTCAATTTAGAATAACATTATATTACACACTTGTAATTTTCTACCTATTCTTACTCTGATCTAGAGACCTTGGGTATCACAACTAATTATTCTCAGTTGCTTTTATAATTTACTTGCATTAATTTTCTTATTGGTCACCTTTCTCTTTCATCTTAAACAGCTGTGTATCCAAACCACTGTTCTAAAGTGTATAAAAATTAAAGAATTCAACAGTTTTCATTGAAACCTTTAAAACCTAGGGAGTTTCTCTCTTCTTGCATTGTGTAGAGTTGTATGTTTCAAAGTCTGAATTTTTGACTTGGGCCCAGTCGTTATGGATTTTTAAGGAGTTTTCTTTCAGTATGATTTTTGGTTCTGCTTGGTTAGAGCTGACTTTAATGCAAGATTTTTTTATTTCTGCCTTGTCATACAGTCAGCGCGTATGATGGTACACACAGTGGCAACCTTTAACTCAATCAAGGTAATAATACAACTTTTTCTGAGCCAATTTAAAATCTGAGAACATTTTTGACCTTCCCTTTCTATAGTCTTTGTCTTTTATTACTCTTTATAAACCCTTATGAATCAATTTATTGAGAGAAGTATTGACATATACACAGCGTTTGCTTCTCAGGTTAAGTCAATTTCTTGTTATATACGTATGGTTTGAAATTTCAGAAGAATATTTAACTAGGCTACTTGAATTTATGCATTCTTCGGGAATTAAGCAGAATATAGTAACCTTGACATATAGTTAGAGGCCAGTCTTGACTTCTCATTTATTTTATCGACTGCTTGATGAAGTTTAAATAGTGCAAAAGAAAGAAGTGTAGCTATTTTAGGAAATCTTCCAGCATTGCTATCAGTATTCTCAGTAGACCCCTGAAATAAAACCGATAAGAATGGAGATGAGGAAGGGGTTGTTGGCATGTTTGCCAATGTCAGCAGAGTGGAGGAGGTGCAGGTAAGCACAGTGAACAAAATGTTCCTGGATACTAAAGTTTCCTGTTTGATATCCTAAAGGGTCAGTGAGTCCAGCGGGAGAGTTTCTTGTGTAAAGGGAAATGCTGTAAAACTGCGGTCTGTGATATCAGTGAGGTTTTTTGGTTTGTTTTTGTTATGCAGGAGCTGAATGAACGCTGGAGATCTTTGCAGCAGCTGGCAGAGGAACGAAGCCAGCTGTTGGGCAGTGCCCACGAAGTCCAGAGATTCCACAGGTGAGGCATTTGTAGCATATTTGTTCTTAATTCAGTAAAATACTTTTATAGGAGTTCTAGAACACGGTGGGACCTATTCTAAACAAATTATACTTCAACCCCTGGCTTGTTCAGTGGAAGTTAGACCACCAGGAAGGTGGTCTAAGGAGTAAGAATTCCTTATATTCTCCCTAGAAAAAGAAATTATTATTTTTTAACACAAAAACATGGAATTGCTGTGGGTTTGGGAGTTCTGGACTACTGTCCTATTTTGCCAAAGTCACTTTGCGTCATCTTGGGAAATAAAAGAACCATCAGCTACGTGAGCTTTTCTGGGAATTTGTGGCCTGCTGAGTAACGGAGATCTTAGTATGACCTCTGTTGTAATTCTCTTTTTGCCTTGTCTTTACTTAAATCAGAGATGCTGATGAAACAAAAGAATGGATAGAGGAGAAGAATCAAGCATTAAATACAGACAACTATGGACATGACTTGGCCAGTGTGCAGGCTCTGCAGCGCAAACACGAGGGCTTTGAGAGAGACTTGGCAGCTCTTGGAGACAAGGTGAAATTGCAAGGACAAAACCAAAAGCTTTCGTTTTATCTAGCAGAAATGATGGAGCTACAGAAAAGATTCTTTCTGCCTTTATTGTGTTTATTTCCCTTTCTCTAATTCCAGGTGAATTCTCTTGGTGAAACTGCCCAGCGTCTGATCCAGTCACATCCAGAATCTGCTGAAGATCTCCAGGAAAAATGTACTGAGTTGAATCAGGCTTGGAATAGTCTGGGAAAACGCGCTGACCAGCGCAAAGAGAAGCTTGGAGATTCTCATGACCTGCAGCGTTTCCTCAGTGACTTCAGGTAAAGGTGCTATCCCTCTCCTCCCCAGTTCCTCTGTCTGGTATATTATTGTTCCATAGGGATATTTCTGGAGAGGGTTCAAAAAAAGGACTGTTTTTCCTGTTCTGACTTACTTTGATGGAGAGAAAGAAAAATTCTCTTATCAATGTATGTTTTCAGGGACCTTATGTCTTGGATCAATGGAATCCGGGGCCTGGTCTCCTCAGATGAACTTGCAAAGGATGTGACTGGAGCTGAAGCTTTATTGGAAAGGCACCAGGTATGTGAAAGACAAGTGTGTGTCCTAAACATCAACAAATGCCTCTTTTTCTGACACTTTCCAGTTACAGTTCCAAAAATAGATCAGTTCCAGCTCTGCTGTCTATTTATTTAATAATGAGTCTCTGTACCTTGCAGGAACACCGCACGGAAATAGATGCAAGGGCTGGCACCTTCCAGGCGTTTGAACAGTTTGGGCAACAACTTCTGGCTCGTGGACACTATGCCAGCCCAGAAATCAAGGAGAAACTGGATATTCTAGATCAAGAACGAACAGACCTGGAGAAGGCCTGGGTCCAGCGCAGAATGATGCTAGACCAGTGCCTAGAACTACAGGTAATGTGCTGCATTTCTTCAAAAAACCCAAAATAATTCCTCCTTTCCTAAGACAGTTTATTCTTTCATAGTGACAAGCAGTGCTCTTCCTCTGTCTTTCTCATGCTTTGGAATTTTTTCTGCCTAGCTTTTTCATCGGGACTGTGAACAAGCTGAAAATTGGATGGCTGCCCGAGAGGCTTTCCTAAATACAGAAGATAAAGGAGATTCCTTGGACAGCGTGGAGGCGCTCATCAAGAAACATGAAGATTTTGATAAGGCAATCAATGTCCAGGTGAGGAGTGCAGCTAAGCAAGGGGAAAATAGTTTAGACTTTCTTAGGCAGGTTACTAGCAAAAAAAGCTTATTGTAAAAGAAAGCTGCCTACTTCTATTGAGAGATGGTACTGCTGTAGCTTCAAGTCCAAAAGATACTTTTTCCTAAATGCCACAGGTGAAAGATGTTCTGAAGTTGAAATCTCCAGTCCTGTAGAAAATAGACTTTCTTCATAGAGTCACACTTACAATAATGTATATTTAAAGAAGAAAAAACCCAACCTTGTCCCATTCCAGACCCTGCTCGTCATTTGACTTTAAGGAATCACAATTCTAATTCATGGCTTCTGTTTTTAACAGGAAGAGAAAATTGCTGTCTTACAGTCCTTTGCTGACCAGCTGATCTCTGCTGATCACTACGCAAAAGGAGTCATTGCGAACAGGCGCAATGAGGTTCTGGACAGGTCAGTATTGCCCCATTGCAGGGATGCAGATCCTGACTGAGAGAGAATGCTCTTTGGCAACATTTTGTAGCTGTTAAACGTGATGCCATGTGAAGTCCTCATTTTTCATTCAGTGTATGCATTTAATTACACGCAGATGGCTTCGTCTGAAAGCTCAAATGATTGAGAAGAGGTCAAAGCTGGGAGAGTCTCAGACACTCCAGCAGTTCAGTCGTGATGTGGATGAAATAGAAGCTTGGATCAGTGAAAAGCTTCAGACTGCAAGTGATGAGTCGTATAAGGATCCTACAAATATCCAGGTGAATATGATTCTCAGCTCAAAAAATCAAAATATAAAGTTTAACTTTGCGAAGTGTACACTGGTTTGAAAAATGTAGTCGGGAATTCTCGTTCAGTGATAACAGAGTTACACACCATGTTGGACATGGGCTCCCTTTAACAAGGAGAAAATGGAAGTTACATTATGCATGAAAGGAGACCCAAAATAGAACTCACTTGGTAATTATTGATGCAGATAATTAATAAGATATGTGGTATCTGCAGCAGCAATTTGCCTGAAGAAACCCCTGAGTAGCTATTCGGTCTTTTTCCTGGCATCTAGATAATGAAATGAGGAAATGGATTTCTTGGGTCTCATCTCTGTCTTATGTTCTAAAATGTGACATCTCATTTATTTTTCAGTATTAAGGAATAACTAATTGAAGTTACCACTTATGTTTTAATACTGGTTTATGAGGTAGTATGAATGCACTGAACTACTTCTCTCAATCTGTTTTATAGCTTTCCAAACTGCTGGTAAGTAGTTTGGACTAGCCCTGGTATGTGAATTTGTTTTCCTTCTCTAGCTTATGTGTGAGCACAAGGCCTGGTTGCACTCTGTTGCTCCATCCATCAGTTCATGCAATCTCTTTATTTTCTATTAATTCTTGACCTACATCCAGGTACAGCTGTTGGTCTTCATGTTATGGGTGTGGCTTTTTTGTTAATGCCTATTCAGCATCATTTATTTATGTCTTCGTTTTGCAGGTGTTCTGCATGATCTGTTTAATTTGTGGTGCATTAGTGATGTAGTTTGGGGAGTTTTTGGAGTTAACCCATGGACAAATGGGTTTCGCTCCTCCTGTTTCAGAAATGTGGCTATCGGGCCTGTTTGGATCTGGAGTGCTGATGATGTAACACACATAAAATGCCAGTTGTAGAATCAAATGCTGAAGATGGAAGATTCAATAAAATGATAGAACTAGTTAGCTTAGTTCTTGCAGCAGTAGCACAGAATGAATAATAGAGAAGGAACACTCCAGAAAAAGATATGCAACAGATGGAAAGCTGACAGGACTTATAAAAATCCAAGAAGTGGAGTAAAATGAGGATATATGGAAGAAGAAGACAGAACAAAGAAAGGGGAAGCTGACTAACGTAGGAAAGGAAAGAGTCATTGTTTGTCACTTTAGGCTGTGGTACATGAAATTTTTATATTAAACCATTTATATTGCCTGGGATTTGTTGGGGATTAACAGTTCCCAAAATGAAGCAGTTCATGCAGAATTTCTCATGCCAGCGCTATAGTATTTTCCATCTTTTATTTTTAATCTAACATTTCCTTTCGTTCCATTCTCTCAGGGCCTTGTATCCCCATGTCCATTGTTACTAGCATTTCCAGTTAATACTTGTAAATTCTGTCTTGTCATTTTTGTGCTATTGTTATCTTCCTGGTGGGTGGATGGATCATGTATATATGAGAGAGAACTGCATATTTCCTCCCACACCAAGGCTCCTATTGTTCTCATGGTGCTCTCAACTCAGCAGTGAAAAAAATTTAACAAATAATTCAGTTGGCTTTTTATAGAGGTTTCTGGTTGTTAATTCATTATTTGAATATATAATGTGGCCCTGTATGACTTTGACGAAGATCAAAACTATCCAGAAAGCAGATAGGCTGCAGCAGTGATTTAATTTAATTACCTATAGATTAGGAAGGGGAATAGAAATTTGTGAAATTATTATAGGACTAGAAAGGATCATCTCCTGTGCTCCTGCTTAGGGTATGTAACACTGCTGCTTTTCAAGGGTGATGGCATTGAAAATGAGAAAGCTTTACTTGAGTAACAGCTAAGCTTAATGCAAGGAGTGCTGCAGGGACATCTCTGATGTGGAGGAAGTGTTGCCTGAGTTACACATATCAACTCACTGGCAGTTCTGCTGCCTTAAAGTTTGGTGGTTAGCCAGATTAATGAGAGTTACTATTTGAGTGAGCAATAAGTATTCATACTAAGAGAGAGAACTTCTTCAGATCAGGCTATATACAGACCCCTTTATGTATGTCGGCAACTCTTGTGCTCTCCTCTCAGCCCATGAGAACAATTTTGGAGCCCTCTGTCCAGTCTCTGACAGTTTTGCTTTTGTCTTGTTCAGAGCAAGCACCAGAAACACCAGGCCTTTGAAGCTGAGCTCCACGCCAACGCAGATCGCATCCGCGGGGTCATCGACATGGGGAACTCGCTGATCGAAAGAGGAGCCTGTGCCGGCAGCGAGGATGCTGTGAAGGTACGACAGGGCTTAGCAGATTTGCTTAGGTTTTGCTTTGAGAAGTCTTTGGATAATTGGGGGAGGACAGTATCCCTCAAAATCAAATCTTGTTTTATAGAAGCTCTTCTATTTTAACTATGGAGTAGTAATGGGGGTAATCATTCTGCTTTATTCTCAAGGGTGAGAATTGTTCTGATCAGGATGTAAAACTTGAACTGATTTATGGCCAGGCAGCATGGAGCAGCGACTGTGTAATTTGCGTAACTTGGGTCGGCAGCCAAACTTGTACCTTTTTCTGGTTTTGCATTTATCAGAACTTATGTTTTTAGTTTGTTGCATTTATCTTTTCCATTTTTTAACAGGCACGTCTGGCTGCGCTGGCTGACCAGTGGCAATTCCTGGTACAGAAATCAGCAGAGAAGAGTCAGAAACTGAAGGAAGCTAATAAGCAACAGAATTTTAATACTGGAATTAAGGACTTTGATTTCTGGCTTTCAGAGGTAAATGGGATTTTTTTTTACTTGCAAGACTTGTTTATCAAAGTTTTTTATTCACTTTGCTGATGTTAGATTTTTGGGGAGCACAGCCCACCTTTGAGCAAGTCTTAGATTTATTTTGAAAAAAATCTTTATTGCAAGTAGAATTTTTGTGGATGTTTTTCTGTTACTACTTAAAAACAATAGGGTGAGAAGAAGTATATTTGCATATAATCTGTTAGGAACTGATCAGGTGATGAGGCAAAGGTTTTTCCATGCTGTAGAAAATGGAGGAGAGAATTAATTTGCACAGTTTTAAAGACAGTCACAGTTGTGAGATTACAACTCTGTTCTCCATTCCCTTTTTTCTTCCCCACGCCCAGGTGGAAGCTTTGTTGGCATCTGAAGACTACGGGAAGGACTTGGCGTCAGTTAACAACCTTCTGAAAAAACACCAGTTACTGGAAGCTGATATATCTGCTCATGAGGTATTGCTTTCTCTTTTAGCTTTGGAAGATAAATCAGAGCAATCAGCAAATTCTACAGATACCACTTCAATACACGCTGCAGTCATAGACCTGCTGAAACACGATTCCTTAATAAAAAACTGCGCTGACTCTGCACAGCAGTCAGATTATGATTCTTATACTGACATAACAAGTGCAGAAATGAGATCCAAGCAATTCACACGCTTTTCACCCACCTTTCCAGGATCGTCTGAAGGACCTGAACAGTCAGGCTGACAGTTTGATGACCAGCAGCGCTTTCGATACGTCCCAAGTAAAGGACAAACGTGAGACCATTAACGGGCGCTTCCAGAGGATTAAGAGCATGGCAGCTGCCCGCCGGGCGAAGCTGAACGAGTCCCACCGTTTGCATCAGTTCTTCCGCGATATGGACGATGAGGAGTCCTGGATCAAGTGTGTATTTTGGAAGTTCAAGGCTCTGGCAAGGGGATATATGCTCACTACCAGCTTATTAACAACATTCTTAGTCTGTAGTACAGTTTTATAACTTGCCTTTTCCACAAGTCTGTGTCTCTACAAGAAATCATTTTTGCCCTCCGTTGAAGGAAAACTGTACTCAAACTGGCTTCAGCACTAGTTTGGGTGTAGCTTCTTATCTACAGGGCTTTTTTTGGTCAAACCCCAAGAAGGAAAGCTCTGTACTGGAAGAAATATCTTGGGAGGAGGGAAACAAGTGAGCCTGATAGAAGTTGTTCAAATTCACAGTGCTTTTTTTGTCATGCTTGTAAAATAAAAAACAGAATTGTAACAGAAGCAGGTAAACCTTACAAAAGGTTTCTTAGAAAGAAAACAATACAGAGGGGCTCCACTCTTCGGAGAGAAATGATAGGCCCTCTGTGGCTTGCTTCCTTTCCCCCACACGTTAACTCCTGAACATGCTGCTGGAAGCAGCTGCTGTTTGCTGATAACTCCTGTACACAGCTTTTTACATCCCAGATTTTTGTGTTCTGCAGAGCATTTCCTTATCTACAGTCAGTTGGGGTTGTTTTTTTTTATTTTGTCACGTTTGACCTATAGAAGTAATTTTCAATCTTTTTCTTTCTCTCTTGTCTCTTGAATGTAGGGAGAAGAAACTGTTGGTTAGCTCAGAGGACTATGGCAGAGACCTCACTGGTGTGCAGAACCTCAGGAAAAAACACAAGCGCTTAGAAGCAGAATTAGCTGCCCATGAACCTGCTATCCAGGTAAACCTCTCTTCTTGACAGATTTCTAAGTAATATCTTGCTTGTTTGTGGCACATATGAAAGACAGAACTAGTTTTGTTGCAGTCCAAACAGACTGCATAAGAAATGAGCAAGTGATGTTCCACTAATGGTGTGTTTCTCTGCTTTGCAGGGTGTTCTAGACACTGGGAAGAAGCTTTCAGATGATAACACCATTGGAAAGGAGGAGATACAGCAGAGACTGGCCCAGTTTGTGGATCACTGGAAAGAGTTAAAACAGTTGGCAGCTGCTAGGTGGGTGAGATGTGGTTTTATAAAGTTCAATGTTAATTAAAAGCATTACATGGACTCATAATGACCAGATTTACTGAGTTTCAGGTTTTTAGGATGTGGGTCATTAGTCAGTAATGGGATGTAATAGCATGTGTCACTGATGATGGGCTCTGGAGACTATTGAAAAGAGTTTTAGTGATAATATTCCATAGTAGAAAAATGAGGTTTCTACCTCTTTTTTTGAGGTGTGCTTCTCTTGCACCAGTTGAAAACCTTAGACTTGAAATTAACTGGCCTTAATCCACTAGCAGGGTGGTGTTCTGAGTAGAAACTAGTGGGAGAAAATTATTCATTTTAGTCCTTCAGCAGCTACAGGCTTTGTGGCCTAGAGCTGGAGATACCGCAAGCAGCTGCTGGAGGAGTGAAGTGTGAATGCCTTTAGGGTTCAGTTTCTGAACATTCTTAGGTTTTCTGCTGCTGTAATTTGTTTTTATATTTTATATCTTAAAAACGTAGGGCAACACTGAGGCTAATTTTACCTTTCTTTCCCTTACAGGGGTCAGCGTCTGGAGGAGTCTCTGGAGTACCAGCAGTTCGTAGCAAATGTTGAGGAAGAAGAAGCCTGGATCAATGAGAAGATGACATTAGTAGCCAGTGAGGATTATGGAGACACCCTTGCTGCCATACAGGTATGGAGAAAGCTGTCAGCTCTTTGTTCTTGTTGCATTCTTGTTGGTTAGAGCTTAGCAAACCTTTTCTTTAACTGTCTTTCCAATTTAGAGGTTACTGTTTGTCCCTTTTGAAGGCCTATATTGTAAAAAATGTGGTTAATTTTATAAAAGCATCCCAAGTATGAGAAATCAGTTTAAAAGGCAACTGTGTCTCGTATTTGCAGGGCTTGCTGAAAAAGCACGAAGCATTTGAGACTGATTTTACTGTCCACAAAGACAGAGTGAACGACGTTTGTACTAACGGAGAGGATCTCATTAAAAAGGTGAGCATAAACTGGTAAAGAAAAATAAACCTTCAAAGGCTGCCCAGGACATCTTCATGTCAGTTACTCTTCTTTGAGGACTGATTTGTCATCTCTTTTCAAAGAGCTCGTACTCATGTTTTGCAGCTGAATAAGCTGCTGGTATTAACTGCTTTCAAAGCTGATTTTTGTACATTGAGAAAAAAATCTTTCAGTTGAAGCCCTTGCATCTGTCAGGATGCCTTGGAAGACCTTAACATCAAATGTGTGCTTTTTTTTCTCCTATAACATAGAACAATCACCATGAGGAGAACATTACTGCCAAGATGAAGGGCCTCAGAGGCAAGGTGTCAGATCTGGAGAAAGCAGCAGCTCAGAGGAAAGCCAAATTGGATGAGAACTCTGCCTTCCTCCAGTTTAACTGGAAAGCAGATGTAGTGGAGTCGTGGATAGGTATGTCTTATACTTGAGCGCTGTACCCTGGCACAAACAAACTGAAACTCTCCTTCATTTCCAAAGATCTCAAATAGTTCTCAGTCATTGTAATGAGCAGACCTAAACGTAAAGAAATCAGCAATGCTGTACCTGATTTACGCTTCTAGGGTAACCCTATTTGGAATAGAGGGAACGTTTGAGATAGGTTGACGTTTTTACTGAATTTGTTTCATTTTCCAGGTGAGAAGGAAAACAGTCTGAAGACAGATGATTATGGACGCGACCTCTCTTCTGTACAAACTCTACTCACCAAACAGGTTAGTGCTATGCTGCTGCCACCCCATAAGTGGTGGAGAGAACAGGGCAACTCTTCTGGAATACACAAGAATCTAGTATTTATGTGTGAAATACATGCAATATACTGGAATGGTTAAATAAAAATACAATCTAAAATGTTTTGTTCTTCTTTTAATCCTTCAGGAAACCTTTGATGCTGGACTTCAGGCTTTCCAGCAGGAGGGAATTGCAAACATCACTGCGCTGAAAGACCAGCTGCTGGCAGCCAAACACATCCAGTCAAAGGCCATTGAGGCTCGGCACGCATCCCTGATGAAACGCTGGAATCAGCTGCTTGCTAATTCTGCTGCCAGGAAAAAGAAACTCCTGGAGGCTCAGGAGCATTTCAGAAAGGTAAGTGGCCAAACCACGGGGCTACAAAAATCTAATTGTGCTCTTGGAAAAAAAATCATACAATGCTTGTAACTGCTAGAGCTTTTTCAGTTGTGGGTAATGATTATGGGGATCCTGGAGACGTGTCATAAGAATTTGAGAAGTTTACAAGAAATAAGTATTAAAGCCAAATCATCACTGATGCATGTTAATTCCAGATCAACTCATGTAGAATATTTGCATTACTGCAAACTGACCAGCTGGATTGTTTTCTGTCGTCAAGGTGGAGGATCTGTTCCTGACTTTTGCTAAGAAAGCATCTGCCTTCAACAGTTGGTTTGAGAATGCTGAAGAGGACCTGACAGATCCTGTGCGCTGTAACTCGCTGGAAGAAATCAAAGCACTGCGAGAAGCTCATGACGCTTTCCGTTCCTCACTTAGCTCTGCCCAGGCTGACTTCAACCAGCTGGCAGAGCTCGATCGCCAGATCAAGAGCTTCCGTGTAGCCTCCAACCCATACACGTGGTTTACTATGGAGGCTCTTGAAGAAACCTGGAGGAATCTGCAGAAAATTATCAAGGCAAGTCAGAGAGGGAGACACTCTCTTTGTAGTTTATGAACTTTGGAGTTTTTCCTGGAAGTTATCCTCCAAGATAATCAGTACAAGATTGTCACTACACTACAGATCAAAATATCTCAAAACTAGGGAGCAAAGAAAAAAAAAAATCCATTAGCTTGTTTTCATGGTCTTCCATTTGCGATCTTTCAAAAGACAAAGCACTTGTCCCTCACTTCCAAACTATGAAATATTTAATGTCCACATAAGGGACAACAGTAAAGTAACTGAGAATTGGAATTCAACAAGCAAAACTTCAGTAGGAGTGTTCTGTGTTGTCACCTCAGATGATTTTGTCTAGGTACCCAGGAGACTCTTTGAGCCCTCAGTCTTGTTTGGAGCATCAGACCTGTACTGCTCTGAACAGCCGTTCAGCTCGTAGTTTGGGGGTTTTACTACAGCATGAGCACAATCACAGTATTTGTCTGTTTGAAATTATTTTTGTTTGTTTCTCAGGAACGTGAATTGGAACTGCAGAAGGAACAGCGAAGGCAGGAAGAAAATGACAAACTGCGGCAGGAATTTGCTCAGCATGCTAATGCTTTCCACCAGTGGATCCAGGAGACCAGGTACAGTGTGTCTTCCCAGGAGCTGCCCTTGGAGAGTTTCTCAGCCAATATTTGTATCCACCCTCCATCTCTTTGGTCTCTCTGAGTAGTAAATGTCTTCTGCTGGAAAACAGCTACTCAGGACTTGTTCAGTTCCTGCAGGTGGGATTTGAGGGAGGCCCTGTTAGTCACCAGGAGGAGGAGAGCCCCAAAACACCAGACTTCAGAAATGTTTCTGCTTCTGAATGGATTTTCCTGCAGTAATTCCAGTTATCCAGGACTTCACCCCTTTCCAGTTGCTCCTGAGCTAGTCTGCAGTTCAGCTGGGGGTGGGGAACAAGTAGCTTGAAGCAGAGTATGTGAAATGCCGGTGGCAGTTCCATTCATTCTCCTTTTGTATTGAGCAGTAAATTAGAAATCTCACTAGAATTTCAACAGAGAAAGGAGCCATGAAAAAAGCTTAGGATGACTACGTAATGACTTACTGGGGTGCTGCCTAATGATATCCTTGCCCGGGGAGAGGGAGTAAAAATTTAACCACTGCATTAGAAATATAAAAATGTCAAGGTCAAGAATTGCAGTGAGTGAAGAGCACGTTTGTAGAAAACAGAGGTGACGGTGCTCGGACAGCGCCGTTGGGCAGTGCTGACACTCCCAGGTTGTGGTTCAGAGGGGGTGAGTTCTGGTCTCATGTGATCCTGTGATTCTCTGTCTCTGTGTGTTTACAAACGGTTCTGTATGTGTCTTCATGAAACAATGAAATATAAATATGATTTTTAACTTTTTGATGTTTGCTTCCCACCCGAATCTCTGTCCCTCTCTTACTGTCTTGTCTCTGTCCTGCTGCCTGATGTTTGGATCTTCACATTCCACAGGACTTACCTGCTAGATGGGTTAGTATTGAATTTTATATCCTTAAACGTTTGGTGGTGTGTTCTGCTCCCTCTGTGTGTCTTCTTCTCTCGCTACATTGCTTGTGAAAGCTGCACTGCAACCCCTTTTATTTGAAAAGAGCAATCTCTGCACCAACACAGGAAACAAAATTTTGCAGTAGATGAAGTGTAAACCAAGTAGACACATAACAATTTCCTAGTCAAAAGCAGAAAAAATTGAGGTAGCCAATGGGAAGTGAATGGGTAGCCACTGGCATACCATGGAAGTCCTAGCTTATGTCCTTGCTTTCTCTGAGGGCTTGCCCAAGAAAAAGGCTCTTACTCTGATGAGATTCTTGAGAAATAGAATGGTCTGCCTTTGGGAAAGAGCTGCCATTCCTAGTTTCCCAGCATTCAGAGACTTTCTTAGTGAAATAAACTTCTCTGTTACAACTGTTCTCAAAGCTCCAAAGCATTGACCGTTCCTGGTAAGGAGGAGGGAACATTCCTATGAAGAGGCCTTACTGAAATTATGCGTCTTCAAACCCTGGGTATTGGAAAAATGAACTGCCCATTCATTAATCTGCTGCATGACCATACCCCAGAAAGATTACATTCTTGACAGCCAAAACCTAAACCTTCCAGGAGGACCCACAGACCCACCTGGGTTTGCAGGCGGTAGGACAACTGTTGGTTTAAGTCCACTTTGTGTCCGTGGGGATAGTTCCCCATGAGGACACAGACTGGTCATTCGTCAAGGAGTGGAAAGGAAATAATAAGATCTTTAAATGTCTCCAGACCGTCAAACCCTCTCAGAGTGTCTCTGTCCATTTAAATTTCTTCAGCATTAGGAGTCTGCAGCACAATAGGAGCTTTGTAATAAGACACAGTGTAAAATGCTAACGAATGGTGTCCGGGCCTGGTCAGTGGCCTGTGTGTCAGCCCTGGGTAAAGTGCTGGAGAGGAGGCTGGCCCTTCCTCACAAAGAAAGAAAAAAGGCTTTTCATAATAAAAGGGTGGAATCTTCACTGATAACTGTGCTTTCTATTTGCTCTGTAATGATCACAGCGTCCTTGTTCTGCTGTTTCTGCCAGATAAAAATAATTTGCCCCATTTTTAATGGAACCGAGCAGATTTTCCTGGAACGGATGCTGAATTCTCCGCTCCTTTGTAACGCCGTGTTGTAGATTAGTTCTGGTACCCAAGAACGAGCGAACAGAAAGGAGCCATTTACTAAAAGATGTAGGGTCAGAGTTGGAGATCACCCTGCCAAGCACTTTTGTTGAACCAATTACCAGGAGGCTGCTGATATGCCGGGCAGAGCTTGTCCTTAATTCCGATTGAATAGATTAAAAACGCAGATTTAGCTCCGGCATTGCCCTTCCTTGGCAAGAGGGCAGGCAGAGCCTCAGGGAAGTTTCAAGACGAGAGTTGCCGTGCGCACACCGTGCTTTTCAGCGACCCAGAGCTGCTTGTGTGCACCCGGCGCTGCTGGGGGGCAGAAGAATTTGGAGTTTAGGAAGAAGAATGCCTTTAAAGAATCTGTAGATGAGTGAACTGCAAGGCTTCAATTCGTCTCTTAGTGAGACTCCCTTTTTTGTGGCTTACATGAAAATAACAACAGATTATTTTTGTGTATGTGCAACCGGCTTTCAAATAATTTTCTGTCATTAAGTACTTGCTTGCGTTTGCTGCAAGGTGGTGCTGGCTTGGAGTGTGGCTCCACTGCACTGTGGAGCCATGGCTGTGTTTGGGTGTGTTCTTCCCTCTGTTCTTTTTCTCCCTTTTGGAATTTACTTGATTTCTTTTCTTTGACTAGCATAGCGTATCGTCGTGTCATTCGTGTCTATCAGTATGAAGTTGGGGATGATCTATCTGGAAGGTTTTTTCCTCTTATTTTCTTACCTCACTTTGGTTTTCAAATGCACCCTTTAATTCCAAGGCTCGCTTTCCTTCCGACTAACTCTCACGGCTTAGAGATGCTTGGAGGTTTGTTTCCCTGTTGACTCTTTCCGTGTCACAGCTGGTTCCCAGTTTCCTGCGCAGGGTTCTGGGCGTGCGCTTCATCTCTCAGATGTGTGTTGAACCCGAGCCTTAACCCTGTGGTGAAAAAACAACCAGACCTTTGGTGCCTTTGCATTGCTACAGAGTGATTCAGCGCTTGAAACCCCCTTTTTGAAAAGCTCAAAAGCTTGTAGGGAAGATCTCAGTAGGGACAAAAACCCAGTTTTAGTGGCTTTAAATACTAATGACTTAAGTTTTAGGAACTTAAATATTACAGGATCAAAAGTGAGGACAGCCCACCTGCATGGCACCCAGACGTGCTGCCCCTGTGCCACCCTTTCAGTGTGAACTCTCCCCTTACGTGTTGGAAGGACAGAGGGTCTTAAATGCTGTGGCTTAAAGGTTGCTTGGGATCTTTGAGGGGGGAAAATAAGCGGGATCCAGAGACCTCCTGTAGCTGGTCCGTATGCAGTAGGTCTCGGAGGCCATCACCATGGGGGCTGCAAGGTGCCTAGAAGCTTTGTGTGGAAATCAGACTGAGGAGCGGCCGTGCCTCAGTTTCTCTGGGTGCAGGATGGGAGAGGTGGGGTGGAAAAGACAACCCTCCACCAGCTGCTGCTGTGTAGGAGAGGGCTGTAGTTTTCTGCACAGATCATGCCACATTAAGATTGCTTTTAAACCAAACCATAGTTTTCAAGGTCTTTGTCCCCCCGTTTTATCCCCACGTAACACACTTCTGTACCTTCCTGGTGAATAGAGCCCCATCTCCAGTGAATCACCTGTAGTTGGCGTGTGCGTGTGTGTGTGGGGCACGGTGGGGTAGGGGTGGGGGGGCTGCACTATGTCTAATTTCATCAGGTCCAGTAAAGCGGGCGCTTTGGATCTGGCATGACGTGTGGCTGCTGATCACGTTGCCTTTCAAATGGGGCTAGAAATTAACTACGTAAAGAAATAAGAACCAAACAAGATGTAAACGTGTCAGTCTGAAATAGGATGAGTCAGAATAAACAAAACACACAAAAAATAGTGTTTAAATATCTATATTTAGGGGATAATACTGCTGTAAGGATTTTTAATTTCAAGGAAGGACTGTTAATTTCAAGCCCCACCTGCCATTTTTGATGGGATAAGTGCCCGCTCTCACTGTGGTTCTGTGTTTAGGTCTTGCATGGTGGAGGAATCGGGAACACTGGAATCGCAGCTGGAAGCCACTAAAGTAAGCGATGCTCAGATATTGCTGAAACACCTTTCCCAGCTCAGGAACACAGGGTGGGAATGGAAATGCATGTTATTATATGGTAAAATCTTAATTTATTTTACACATTTTGAGTACCGAGAAGACCTTTGGGATTACCTATTTACATATCTGATGTCTACTTATATCACCAGCCCATTTAACTACGGTCTGATATAGTTTTCCTTTTTGCTCTTTTTTCTGAATAAGCAGGGAAGGGCAGATGGGATACAGTATTTTCAGCACACTTCCTAATAAGAGGGTTTTTTGTCTCAAGAATTGGTTTGCAAGCCCTCTTGGTTTCCAGTAGTGTGCATGAAGAGAAACATTGTTTTGAGTACTATTTTACAAATCCCAGTAGAAAAATAAGAGTATAACCCTTCCTCCCTGCCAGCCTGTGTTCTTACTTGTAACTCTTAAGGGTTTGTTGGTTTGTTGTTTGGTTGGTTTTTTTTTTTACACTCCTTGATTTTTCTCCTCTCTCCTTCCTAACAGCGCAAGCACCAAGAGATCCGAGCTATGAGGAGCCAGCTGAAGAAGATTGAGGACCTTGGGGCAGCCATGGAAGAAGCCCTTATCTTGGACAACAAATACACAGAGCACAGCACGGTGGGGCTGGCGCAGCAGTGGGACCAGCTCGACCAGCTGGGGATGAGAATGCAGCACAACCTGGAGCAGCAGATCCAAGCTCGGTACTGCCCGACCCTCCTGCAGCGTAAAGGGGGATGGAAGAGGGGAGACCCATCAGCCTGTGTGTGAAAACAAATCTCCCACGCTCCATGTTAATGAGTCTCCTGTGCTCTGACAAATGGGCTCAGTGAGGCTGGAAATCCCTGTCACCTCCTGGCTCTCTGCAGAGGGATGAAGTTACCGGTTTTGGAAGTAGTTCCCATTGGCCATTAGCAGTGGCGAGAGCTGGCCCCATCCCTGGAGGGGTTCAAGGCCAGGCTGGATGGGGCTTGGAGCAACCTGGTCTGGTGGGAGGTGTCCCTGCCCAGGGCAAGGGGGTTGGAACTCAATGATCTTTAAGATCCCTTCCAACCCAAACCATTCTATGATTCTATCTTAGAGGAATTGATTCATTCCATTGAGCCGCGGGGATGTAATGTATTGTTTGCTTGTTTCTCCTCACCAATGCATTGGGGCAGACAGACTCCGGCAGAGCACTGCAGTTCAGGAACTGTTCACGAGCTTTTTGCTTCTTCCTTTTCAGAAACACCACCGGAGTCACCGAGGAGGCCCTGAAGGAGTTCAGCATGATGTTCAAGTGAGTGGCAGGGAACACGTGCCAGAGGAACGCTCCTGAGATATGTCTGGCACATGGATGGCTCCCGTTCACGTGATTCTCTGGCCGATGTGTTTGTAGCTCCTCTGTTGCCTGCCCGGTTTGTGCTGAGCTCTCTGATCCCTCAGATGGCAGGAGCCCACAGGGACCCCCGCTGCTGGCTGGGTGCAGCCACGGCCAGAGCCTCTGCTGGGCACAGTGGTATAGGAACTGGGAGCACCAATGAATTCCAGCTGGCACTACAGCCATTTTTTGAATGCTTTTCAAGCAAAGTAAAGAGTTTGTCCTCGCGTTTATATATGTTAGATGAGTGAACAGTCCCCATTTGCCCAGAGCAGTGGCTGGTTATAACCTGTTCTAGTTTTCAGCCCGGTGTGTAGCTTTCAGTTAGATACTTCACAACAGACACTTAAAAAAATATGGGGTTTATTTTTATGTTTTTAGGCACTTTGACAAGGACAAATCTGGAAGACTTAATCACCAGGAGTTTAAGTCCTGCTTGCGCTCTCTTGGCTACGATCTGCCCATGGTTGAGGAAGGAGAGCCAGACCCAGAGTTTGAGTCTATTCTTGACACTGTGGATCCCAACAGGTGAGTGGGTTGGACCTTTTATTCATATATTGTAAAATAGCCATATTCTTTGGTGGGTTGGCTGGATGGTCTCACACCATGAGCTTCCTTCTGTTGGGAAGAGGCTATGGTTGTTTTCACAACAATTCATCTAGAAGAGTCTTTATGAAGGTAAGACTGATGCTCACGAAGAAGAAATTCCCTTTAGAAAATGATCTGGTGTTGACAGTTTCCTGCGTTGACTTTCACTCTTCTCGGGAGGGTTGGGAAGGGCTGTGCTCGGGTGTCACCGGACGGCAGCGCTCACAGGCTGTGTTTCACCGGCAGGGACGGACACGTCTCGCTGCAGGAGTACATGGCGTTCATGATCAGCAGGGAAACAGAGAATGTGAAATCCAGCGAGGAGATCGAGAGCGCTTTCCGCGCCCTCAGCTCGGAGGGAAAGCCCTACGTGACCAAGGAGGAGCTCTACCAGGTAAGTGCTGGTTGGGGCCCAACTGGGAGGAAGAAACGGCGTCTTTTTGGTTACACTGTTCACAAGGACCAGCACTAGTTGCTTGGAGGTTTGTGTCACTGCAGTTGAGTCAGTTCTGAACCTGCAGAGGAGAGGTGTCCTCAGCAGCAAACAGGGATGATGGTAACAGCCCTACCCAGCTGCTTTCTTGGCTCTACAGGGGAAAAGCTTTAACTGCCAAAGAACTACTTGGGTTGAGTAAAACAAGAGCTACTCAGAGCCCTGGGAAGGGGGTGTTTGTCCTCAGAAACTCATGCTTTCCCTGAATCACTTGGAGACTAGAGGGAGATGTTTCTCTAGACAGTGATTCAAAGGAGAAACTTAAGCTGATGCTCAGACAGTACGAACATCTCCTCCCTCTCACGGCCCTGCCAAGGCAGCAAGTTTTTCCTGTCTGAATCCCACCAGCTGGCAGAGAAATAAAGAGGTTGCACCACTTCCTCCTATCAGTTACCTCTTCTGCCTTTTCTTGGTGGGAAGACTTGGGTCAGAGCTCTCAACCAAACAGCACGAACAGCCAAGAGCGTTTCCACGCCGGGCGCAGTTCTGCTGCTCTGGCTTCTGCCCCGAGCTGTGCCCCCGGGGAGGGGAGGGGTCCTTGCGAGTGCCCCATCCCCACCTCCTCCTCTCCTTCTCTTTCAGAACCTGACCCGGGAACAAGCCGATTACTGCATTTCTCACATGAAGCCCTACATGGATGGCAAGGGCAGAGAACTTCCCTCTGCCTACGACTACATAGAATTTACACGTTCACTCTTTGTGAATTGATCTAAAACACTAGTACCAAAAGATGTGAAGAACACGCTCACGTTTGCTGACTGTAGCTCTTGCATGTGTCTCCCTCTCTCTCTCTTTGTGCTCTACAATAATCGATGTTACTTTATGATGTAACCTTAAAGTGCTTAGCTTGAAACTCTTAGGGAAAACAAACATTGCAGTGTGCTTCAATAAAAGTTACTGGTCCAACCACATCATCTTGTGTTTAATGGCTAAATGCAAATGTTATGTGGGTGAAACTCCAGCTGGGGTTAGTTAGGTGTCTTTTACAGGCTAACTCGGTGGAAGAGGTGAGTGGGCAACTTTTCCTGGAGTCAGGGTAGTAACGAGCTTCAGGCAGCTGGTCGTGTGGCTGCCTTAGTCCGTGATCTCGCTTGCCAGCTGCTCCAGGTGAGTCATTTCCCTGGGTCCCTGCTCGGTGAAGCCCGAGCTCAGCTGCCAGACTCTGACGGTACCGGCAGCATCCCCTGCTGCCAGGAGCTGGGTTTGCTTGGGGTTAAATTCCACACAGTACACGGGGCGGTCACCCGCAGCCTGCTTTATGGAAAGGGACGGCTTCTGTGAGCTCTTCTCAAAGTCAAACAGGTGCACGTCTCCTGTAAGACAGGAACACTTATTGCAGCTTTATGGCAATGGACTTTGTGTTTAAAAGCTGATTAAGCTGATTATCTACTTAGTTTGGAAGTTTGTTCTTTTTAGCCTGTTTCCCCTTCCCTCTGATGGTGTCCGGGCTGTGACAGGCAGCCGACAGCACAGATTTATTCTGCCGTCGGAGACCTGGAACCAGCTCGTCAAATTCTGTGAGAGCTCCACTCCTTAACTCAAAAATGTTTGGGCACTTTTCTAAAGAGAAAGTTCTTGTTTAAAACCATTAGCTCTAGAAAATGGCAAAACCAAAGAAGCTGGGAGTAACTCAGCCACGATCGTCTTGCCAGGTTATGGCCCCATGAATGGCACCAGAACTGAAGGCGTCATCAACGGTGAAAAATAACCCCGACTGAAGTGATCTTGCGAGTGAGAAATGACTCCGTTACACTAATTGCACAGCACAAACCATGGTCACTGCTCTCCGCTTGTGGGAAGTGCTAATCGGTACAATTATCTTGTACTAATTAACACCCAGCATGATGTTAATTTTATGTCTAAGAATAGGCGCCTGCTGTTACTTGCCTTCCCCAGAGGCAGCTGTGAAGACCAGTGGTCGAACTGGAGACCAGCGGACACAGAAGAGGTATTTCTTTGACAACTGAAGGGAAAGGAGGGGTTGTGTCTGCAACATGGAGTGCAAGTGAACTTGTCCGTCAGTCCCACAGCTCAGAAAGAGATTCCTGGGGGAAGGAGGAAGCAAAAAAAAAAAAAAATTAGCTTTTTTTTGCTTTATTAAGTTAGAGAACAAAAAAAATCAGTCACGGAGCATGACCCTGGACACTACTGCTGGTTTGCAAAGGTCCAAATGCGTTTCCTAAAGCAGCAATTTCCAAGCCGTAGCCTGGGCTGGGTCTGCAGAGACACAGCTTTGTTACTGCCTTCAATTAAGTTTAATGAGGGACTCATTAAACTTGTCCCCCAAGTACTGGTGGTGGGTTGTGGATGCCTGAGACCCGCTGATCTAGAAGTGGGCGTTGTTAGAGCAGGGTTTGTCTCATGCAAATTAAATGCCAACCAGGGCCTTCAGCAAGACATTTCCTAGAAACACAGCGAGAGATCTGAGCGGCTCATTTCCATTCAGGCAGCTACTGGTAAGCTTTGTGATGGGCAGCTCACTTAAGCACTGGTTAGTAAATTACTTTCTCAGCCCCTCCCCTTGTCTTTAAATTGATCTTTAACATCTAGAATGTTCTAAGGAAGGTGCGGATGTTCTGTGCTGGCCTGAGAGCAGATGCTGTTTGGCGTTGCTCGTGCTGTGCCCACACACAGCTTCACCACAGAATCACAGAATCTTAGTGGTTGGAAGGGACCTTTGAGGTCATCGAGTCCAACCACATTAAAAAAACAAAACAAAAAAAAAAACACAAAAACAAACAACAAAAAAACACACACAAAAACAGACAAAAAAAAGCCACCCACCAACTAAACCCCACACCCACAACCCCACGCACAACACCCCAGCACAAACCAATAATCTTGGCCACCAGAGCTAGTGGACCTTGTTTCTCCTACAATGGGAAGCTCCTTGATGAAGTTTCCAATGCCAAGGTGAGCCTTTTTTTGGAACTGATCAAACACACACCCCGAGGACTATTTGACAAGAGCGCGTTTAGAACCTGGCAGTGATTGTGTCCAACACATGGCACCGGTGTTCACTGGTGGCACTTGCCTGTGGAAGGGTGAGCAGCTCACAGAGTAGACGGGGCCACCGTGTGGGGAGAAGGCAAGTTCTGCCGGTGCCCTGAGGGGAACAGAACTGCCCGTGCGATGGAGAGCCGGTGTGTCTGCTGCCATGGAGCACTTGAGGGAATATCCGCCTTCCACGCCCACAATGAACACGTGGGGATCGAAGTGTGAGAAGGACAGCGAGGTCACACCCACGGCCACCTCTCCCCAGGCCAACTGGGAGAAAAAGGGACAAAGCTGCTGTGAGAGTTGGGCTCCAGTGAAACACACATGTGGTTAGAGCAGCAGGGCCTTCCCTTGTGTGAAGGGCAAGCTCTGCCATGTGGACTCCAGGGTGTTTTTTTCAAATTGGCCCTCTTTGAACTGCTCAACTCACCTTCTTCAGCTGAGCATTGCGTGGGACCTGCTGAGCCACCATGGCAAACCCTTCGGCCAAGACCAGCCGACCATCTCGCTCCTCTCTCCACACCAGGATCCTTCCGTCCGTCGACACGCTCAACAGCCGGTGGTGGTTTCTGTGTCTGGCGTCAGGTAACCAGTCAACCTGTGCCAAACACCACGAGGTCCTGACGAGGGGGACTGTCACAACCCACACTCAGCAGCCTGCAGTCTCCTGACCCGCCAAAACACAGAGCAGGATCAGGTGGTGGCCAGTGATGGTGGCACCAAATCAGCTTCCGCTAGGAGCTGGCACACGGGTGCTGGGAGAGAATTCAGGGCTGAATTCTGTACTGGTGTTTCTGTGGTTCACCAGTAAGGTGAACAACTGCTGAAGGGATGAACTAGAGCAATGGCACCTCTCGCCTCCCCCAGCTGCATCTGCCGTAGATGTTCTCCATTACCTGATAGACTGGATCGGTGTGAGTATCGTCTGTCAGCCCCGTCCTCCAGATCACAGGGTCTTCTGTTCTGCTGGTGTCCCACACCACCAGCTCCCCGCTGAACAGGCCACCTGAAAGGACAAAGATGCCAATAAAACATCTAAGGGGTAACAGTGCATAAACATGAGCAACGCCAGGGGCAGCTGGTGCTGTTACTGCCACAGAACTGGGAATAACTTCTCTTATTGCCAGTGACCATGACCCGAGTTCTGGGACAAGCAATTCCCAGCAGAAAGTGACAAATCCACAGGCCCACCAGCCTCAGAGGACTGGCAGGCAGCTACAGGGCCCAGTCAGCGCTGGCGTGAGAGGATGGAGCTCTCAAAATATGTACTCTCCTCCCACTTACACCCAGGGCTCAATTTCCTTCTACCATCTCTCCCTGAGAATATGTGCCACTGGAAGAGCAGCAAGTCCCAGTCTGGAACCAACAGTTCCACTCATCAACGTTATGAGCATTAGTTCCTCAGTTTGAGGAGCTGCAGCACCATCACTGCTGCAAGACATCTTAAGCTGAGCTGACAGAGATATAAAAAGATGATCCAAGCTGAAGGAAATAAGGGTAGATTTCAGGTAGGATCCAAGGTTAAGAACAACCTACCAGCAATGAGGGCAGGCTGGGAGGGATGGAAAGCCAGGCACATGACAGAACTGGGAACATCCACCACTAGGTCAGGGCGCTGCGGATTCAACCCCCTTCTGTCCAGATTCCAGGTACAGACGTAGGATTTTTCTGTGCTCCAGTCCCCATCATCCAACCTGAAGAGGAGAAAGCTACACCTTGCTTTGTCTGTTCCGCAGAGAGTCCCAGTCCAGCAGAGCTCCAGTGCGCCCCGCTCGTTATTTAAACATGCTGCTTTGTGGCTCGAAGGAAAACTGAGGTGACAGGATCATGAGGTGGTGACACTCCTCTGCAGGCTGGTGTACGTACACTGCGTGTCAGTGTCCTTGCACAACAAAGCAGCTGCAAGTAAATCTCAGAGGAGTCGCTATTCCAACACCTACAAACCGTTCAAATAATGGGGACAATCTGAAGGGAGCACAGAGAAAGCCATTATGAGTATTTGGGAATGAAAACATCTAAAGAGACCAAATTACCGCTGCTTTGGAGACCGGCTGAGCTGCAAACCACCCTCTGCACCGGCAGCGCAGGGTCTGAGAAAGAATACACAGCAAGAAAACACGACCTGGAGGACTGACAGGGGCTGAAAAGACCGAGTAGAAGCAGCATAATTTGAAGTGCAGGTGCCTCCACAGGAACAGAGAATGTTCTCCCCAACCACTAAATGGTGTTGGTGACCCTGCACAAATCACACCACACACTCCAGCTCTAGAGATTTCAACCAGTCCTGTGCCTGTCATAGTTGTTTGCTGCAAGAGGCTCATGAATTAATGGTCTGGGATGCTGAAAGACACCTACTAATCTACTCCCTCTGTGATTTCTAGCTGTTTCACTCGAAACACGTTTACCAGAATGTTACATGGATTCTGTCACTAGCACCACACTGACCAACATGGTGTCCTGTCTTGCTACAGGGAGACAATCTGGACTACAGAGATCTACAGAACAGTCAGGGGCCAGGACAGGAAGCAATTATTTTGAGCCTGACTTCTACGGCCTTTATCTGATGCTCTTAATTCTTTTATTGGACAAGATCTGATCAAAGAGAAGGAGAATTATTTTTTTTTATCCAGCTGATCTGTGAAACTCCTTATTAAAGGATGTTGTAGATGCTAAAAGTTTACAAAGATTGTATAAATTCATGGAAGGGAATTCTACCAAGGGTAACCACAGATATAGAAACCACATTCTAATCTAAAAACAGCTGCCGCCTGGGAGAGCAGAAGGGGCAGGTAACGTACAGGTTTGCCCTGTTTTGCTTTTCCCTGTACATTAAGCTAATGGACCCCCTTTTGGCTGGGGCTCTTAACCTAAGGAAGGAAAAAGGAACAAGGGCAGCAGCGGGGCACAGGAAGGAGAGGCTGCTACAGACATTCACTGGATTAGATCAAAGTTTTGTCCAGCCCTCAATTCAAAAATTCTTAAGTGTTTGTTAGTGCTCGTCCATGGCACCAGGCGCAGGTGTGAACGGGTGCCAGGTTCATTCGAGGTGCCAAGAGACCACATTAAAACAACACGATCTTCAATAAAGATAAGCACGTACTTCCAAACCTCCCCCGCGTATATTTGCAAGCAAATCTGCTCTTTACATTTTCCCTCCAAATAAAATCTATCTAGAAACAAATCAGTAAGAGTAAATGCATCCATTTTGGGGGCAGGTAGAAGAAATAAAACCCGTAATTTAAGATTGCCCTAAGATCTTGTTTCTTTGAATATGAATTATTTAATTTGCTTAAGGTGTATATACAGGTCTAGTTTATTACTACAGAGAAAGCAAACATATGTAAGACTCAGGTCAGTCTGAGATGTCACATCAACCTCCGTTGTGTTCTCAATCCGGTCAAATACTCACCGGCCATAGGAACATGCGACAACGGCTCCGGTTGCATTCCACGAGACGCTGGTAACCTGTAGGTTTTGATCCTGAGCCTCTGGGTATGACAGTGTGTGCAAACACAACACCTGGAACAGATCAAATTCAACCACTGAAGCAATAATCTCCAAACACAGAGAAATGAGATCCACACACACCCCTGTGTGTGATCCTGTGGTTACAGCATTGCCTTCCCCTCTCTTTGGGTAGCACATAAATATCTGTGAAAAAGTTGTTCATTTCCTACTGGGGAAAAAAAACAAAACAAAACAAAAACTACAACACACGACCCTACCAAACCAACTGTCTCCTCATAATTCACTTTTACAAACTACACACTTCAGGAGCTGCACAACAGCTCTGACAGGCTGTGTCCCAAGGATTTACAGCAGCCTTCCCCAGCAGGAGTCTAGCACTCACCCAGCTTCACAAGGAATGGTTTGAAAATGACTGTACCAACACACACCAACTGATACAAATTGCACCCACTCCTGAGCACTGTACGCTACACAAACATCGTCTAAGTAGGAAGAGCTGCCAAATCACTGACTTCAACTGTTCCTAGATAACTGCTAGGCTAGGATGCTCCAAAGGGGCTACTGGAAGCTGAAGATAAGCCTACACCAGCTGCAGGCTTCCTTCTCACAAAGCTGCTGCAACACACGAGCAGGAAGAACAGTTTTACCAAGCAAGGCCAGGCCACAGGCAAGGGAGGAAAAAACACCCAGTAATTTCTAATTATTAGAATCTAGCAAGAACAACCACAGCAGTAAGAGATAGAACTAACGAGTTAGAGCTGCTGCAACCAGCTCTGCTTGGGTGCTCAGAAGGATCTGAATTCTGTCAACTTACTGTTTCGTTCTGATCTGTCCAGTTCACTGCAAAGCCATCAAAGGCACGGCTCTTCCAGTTCTTATTTAGCTCTTTGATAATGGCATCCTCCACTCTCTGAAGGAATGACAGAAGGCTAGTGTAGTCCACTTGGACTTCTTGCTGGAAGTCCTGGACAGCATCTTTACTTTGATCTGTCTGCACACCAGCATCTCGACTACTATGAGATTGTACTGCTGCTTCTACTGTCGAAATTTTCCCCGTCTGGCAGCTTTTCTAGTAAAAGAAGACAGAGAGCCTATAATCCAAACAGAAAGAAGAGAGTGCTGCACAAAACATTCAAAGCATCTTCCCCTTTTGGGCACTTCATAGAGACATTCAAGCACATTTGCACATCTCTGATTCATGGTTAAAAGCAGGGTGTCTACGTAACTGTCAGGGCGTTGGTGATTTATTTGTGACTGTCACGCGATCTGACATGAGGCAAAGATGCCTGAACGCCAGTCGAGTCCAGGCCAGGTGCTCTACAGCGTGGGACGGGCTGGAGGAGAGAAAGCAGAAAGGCAGAGAGCCTCCTGAGGTAATCGCTAACACGGTGACAAGCGCAGTGTTACCAGCTCTCAAACTACTAGTTTTGTGGCAGCTGCAACGTGTGTTTCTTTGCCGATTTGTATAAAGGGCCTACACCAGCCAAACGCTACAAAAGGGGCAGAGCCAGCAGACAGACACCGGCACCTCGGGCCCACCCTCCACAGGTTCTGCCACCGGGCACCGGCACTGATGCAACCCCCCTCACCCCTGCGGGGGAAGGTCTCTGTCCCGGGCCGCGACAGAGCAGCGGGACCCGCGGCGGGTTCACCGGGCTCGGAGGGGACGCGCCAGGGCCCGGCCAGCCCTTCAGCA
>JAOQGH010000007.1:6400549-6505640 GCA_025769975.1 Gallinago jamesoni | reverse complement strand
GCGACAGAGCAGCGGGACCCGCGGCGGGTTCACCGGGCTCGGAGGGGACGCGCCAGGGCCCGGCCAGCCCTTCAGCAGGGCCAGGGAGAGGGAAGGCGCAGGCCGCCCCCGACGGCCGCCCCCGGCCCGGCCCCTCCGGCGGTATAAAAGTGCGGGGCAAGGCCGCAGCCGCCCCGGGGTCCCTCAGGGTCTCTCACCGCCTCGTAGTGCGCAGTCCGGGCGCTTCTCCACAGCGACTCCACCTCGGCGCCGGCCACCGTCTGGTCCGCGAACATAGCGGCGAGCGGGGGTCGCGGCCCGAGGAGTCCCACCGCCCGCTCCGCCGGTTCCCATGGAAACGGGGTGAGGCGCCGAATGATGACGTCACCAAGCGACGGAGCCGCCGACCTGCGGGCGGGTGCCATATTGGGGAAGGGTGTGGGGGGGTTTGTGCGGTTTTGGAAGAGGGGTGCGGGGCTGGCTTCAGCGGGGGTCGCCCGGCGGGGGCTCCTCCTTCCCCTGCGGCCGCCACAGCCGTTCCCCCGCCGGGCCCCGGCACGTCCCGCCGAGCCGCTGAGGACACGAGTGGCGGCGGAGGCGACAGGGCAGGGGGGCTGCCAGGAGTTAAGATGGCGCTGGGGGGGGTGGTGGGGGGGGTTGGGTTGAGGGGAGAGGTGTCGGGCGGCGCAGAGGGAAGAGAAGGGAAGGGAAGGGAAGGGAGGGGAAGGGTGGGCCGCATTGTGAGAAAAAGGCTTTTTGAGGAGAAATGCGATACTCGGCGACTGGCGGCGCAAAGCTCCCGCAGCGCCGAGTGGTGCGAGCTGCATCCCCAGCAGAGCTGCTCCTGGGTGCAGAGCTGAGAAACGGGCCTGGGCTCTGCTCCGCAGCCCTCCGCCCTCGGAGGAGGAATCGTTTATAATGCTAGAAACGTGATTTTTAAGTACGGCACTTTGGTTAGCGTGTGTGGTGTGCGCTTGTTGAGGACATGGGGTAGGGGACTAAACTTCAAAAATAGCCTGATGTGCGTTTTTTCCCTTGCTTTTAGCGTTTGTGGGCGTGGATGAGGGAATTATGGTCATTTTGTGAATTACTGTGGTTGAATTACTGTTTAATCTTGCCCTGAGCTCACCCTGTGCCGGAGCACCGGAGAGCCGTATGGAACCGGGCACAACATCTACCCGTTGTTGTGGCTGCAGCTGGATAACGGTTGTGCGGCATTTACTGGTGTCGCAGCTTCCTTCAGCACAGTCATACCTGTTGGGAGCAATTACTTAAAGGGTTTTTTCTAATTGTAACTCCACTGGAACAACTTAATGATGAACACACAGGCTAAATTTAGCGCTGGCATCAGCAGGCACAGATGCACGGACTTCAGCGGAGTTATTCCTGCTGCTTGGGAAGGAGCTTGGGCCGCATGTGAAAATCCAGATTACAGCACACGGGGTGGGCACTTGTGAGAACGGACGTAGTGCTGCTTTGGCGCTTGTGTTTATGTCAGAGCTGAGTGCAGCAGTTCTGCTGAGGGACTTAAAGTACTTTACAAATACTAGTGAAGTAAGGTTCCCTAGAACTCGTGATAAAGAACTGTTACAGCTCTCTTACAGGTAGTGAAACTGGGGCAGAAAGAGGTTCAGTGGCGCCTCCTTCAAAAGCAAGGAAAACAAGTCCGATGGAACTGAAGCCTCTGGATTTCAAATCCTGCACTGTGTATCTGCTGTGGTTCTTCCCCTGGCTTGTGCAGACTTTGGTGATACTCCGTACAACAGCTGAGAACATAAAGCTGTTATTGGGTTGGACTGATGGTGCTGTTAGCCCTGAGGTCTCTCTCTGATCAGCACAGGAGTTAATCCGAATTTCCAGAGTTCAAGTTCGGCCTCTCCTGCGGTAGGAGGTTGCCGGTACCTGTGGAAGCTCTAGCAGTGTCAGGAGACAGCTTTTTTTAGTGACAGGCTGTGAATCTGACCACTTTCATAGTCTACTTCGCTCGCAGGCAGGCCCCTGGCACCTCTCTTTTGGTCACTGCTATATGGAGTAGATTGTCCACTGGCTTGACCATGAAGAGTATTTTTTTTAATTTCCTTTTTTTTGTGGTATGGCTTATTTTCCATCAGGTCAACTGCCAGGACGTGAATTACAACACTTAATGACTAAGTATACTCTGCTGGTCTTTTTCTACTAATTTTAACACACACGAAACATCTCAAAAGCCGCAGTTCTAGTACTCTTTAGTTTAGATTTTTAACCAGGTGTCTATAGCTGGGGGTTTGAGATGACTTTATTTCTCATCCAGCTTTGTTTCCACCTTGTTTTAAACATCCATTCACAAAGCAGCTTTAAATACGAGTATTGGAAACAATGTACTGGTTTTTGTCGCAGCATGATTCCAGTCCCTCCTCTGGAGGAAATACTTGGTGTTCTGCCTGAGTGCATTCATTCGAGAACTCGACTGCTATATCATAAACCAGTGCTCTGCTGCTGTTATTGGTGGCATCCTAGTACAGCGCTTACTCAGAAATGCTTATTTTTTAAGAGATCAGCAGATTGTCCCGCTTGAAGATGCAAAATGGTGACAAGATAATCTGTCCCTTAAAAAGGGAAATAAATATATTTTCTATTCAAATTCAACAACCCTATTAAAAGTACATAAAGTAAGCATTGTTAGGTAAGTTTTTCTACTGCAAATAGTTAAATGCAGGAAGTAGGGGGATTTTTTTATCTCAATTTACTTTATGTTGAAAAACTGATACTAAATATTTGAGCCCAATAGCAGTGTTTTTTAAGAGGTTCTTGATGTTTAATATTTATCATCTATAAATAGATCATCTTAAGTCATCACTAAATTATATTTAATTGGTATGATTAGAACTGCCAAGGAATATTACTGTTTAGAAGTAGAGTAAATATTGCAAGTGTGAATTTATATAGTCTGCATCATAAAAAAAATCACTAAGCACAAACTGCAATTTAAATAATTTAAATAACTTGTCAGAGGGAATTCATGGAGAAAAGTTTGTGGTTTATGAGATAGTGAAGTGAGATAAAAAAACTGGAATTGGAATATGTGAAACACCAAAAATAAGTCAACGTGTTTTTCAGCAAGTAACATGCAAAGTTCCTGCAAACGTAGCACAGGTTCCCTGTCTCGTGGTGCATGTCTGGACTTTTCCTTCCCTGAGGATGAGAAAAGAGCGAACAGCTCCAAAAGATGACTCTTCTAAGAAATTGCATTTTCATCCTTCTTTATTCCAATAGCTTTGATTTGCCAGGGTTTCAATATGTTAACAGTATTTCAATAAATCATACCTTGCTTTTTCTTTCTGGCACGGCAGTATAAGATACAGCGAGATTTTTTGTTTGACATAGTAACACTACGTTAGAAATAAGGTAAAATCAGGGATAACTGGGGGAGGGCTGTTAGTAGCTGGAGGCCACTAAGTCTGTCTAAAGTGACTGTTATCATTCAATGCCGATCTGTGCTTTTTCTTCTGTTTCATGAGACAAAGTATTAATAAGTTTTCACTTTCACGTAGTAGAGCAAATCAGCATCAGAAACCAAGAACAAGAGAAGCCTGAAGTAAAGAGAGAGCAGGAGAAATTATCAGGAACAAAAAACAGTGAGCTATAATAACAAGAATACACAGCAGGGGGGTGATTTCTAGGACCCGGAGCAAAACAAATGCTCTAAGCTTGGTAAAATACACCCACTAGTGGGTGCAGTAGCTGCCCTTTATTTGTGATAAATGAAACAAGTGAGTTCTGCTGACACTCCAGAGCTGAAACAGCAGTCTCTACTCAAAAATAGAGATGCATCACTGTGCCTCCCCATTCCCTCCACCCCAAACGGATGCAAGTAAGGATGAAGAAAACAACATACATGGTTCAAACCAAGACAGAGTGTCTGGCCATGGGAGAGAGCTCTTGGGGCTTAGATTGGCAGCAAGAGGTGATCAAAGTCATTGCCTTCTACTGATTGATGGCTCTGAACTCTGAGAAACAGAACTTACTGCATACTCATTTATTAAAAACCAAAACAAAACGCAGCCAAACAACAAAACTCTTTAAATAAAAGGGGTTTGTATCAAAGAATTGTCACTCCAGAACTTACTTGTCTCCCCAATGAGTAGAACCAGCAAGACCCAATTCTGTTTCCCTGACCATTCATTTCAAACCTGTGCACTCCTCTATTGCCTGGCAGATCAGGTTTGGATGAGGCCTGGGTACTTAACTGCACTGCCCCTGAATTAACACACTTTGTGCTTGTTATTTGGGTACAGACAATATCTGATCAGTTACTCCTATGCTGTTGAGCTTTGAACTAGGCCTTGAGTGTCATTTGCTTTAGAATGAGGTGGTTTGCTCTACTGATCTAGAAGTTGGTCTCACTGAGGCTCAGAGGTTTGGGTTAAATGGAAATATCTCCAGAGGAAAATAATTGAGGTACTACCCAAAGGAAAATTACTGGAAACCCCCTTATATCTGCAGCATTATTTAAAAGGACACTGCTTTAGTATCATCAATAGTCTGAGTAGCTCATTTTCTTAGTTTTTTATCAACAGCAGAACCCTCTTGTGCTAGTGTTCGTGGTGACTGGAGTTCAAATGCAAGCCCAAGAAGCAATGAGTTGACTGAAGTCCATTTATCTGCAGTGCTGCCAGTGATACCCCTCTCATCTCATACTCGGAATATACCACAAGAATCTATTTCACCTTTCCCAAGGTAGAGACCCGTTGGTACCGTTTTTTGACAGGGAAAATCTGAGGTTTAAGGGTTAGATGACTCGCTGTATCATGCTGGGAATTTATAGCAGAAAGAACAGGGTCCAAGTTCCTAAAACTGCAGAGCGGTGCTTCAGCCGTATCTGACACACATTTTGTGGACGTGTTGATAATGTTCACATCTTATTTCTTTTTGTTAGAGATCTGTGATTTTAAAACATCAGGTATTCACACACTTCACCAAACCTGAAGGAAAGAAAGGTCACCATGACTGTTCTGTGCGGAGAACGCAGTGTCCGCGTAGCCAACCAGATGCTCAGTAGCTTAATGAGGGTTCAGGCCCTTGTGCGCACTCAGTGTTTCCTGAAGCTGTGTGAATCTCCAGCTCTTGCTTCTCCAGTGCCATTTGTAAAGGGCTTACGCATTTTTTTCTCTCATTTCTTACCTCCTTTTCCCTGTCCCCCCTCCCAAATGTTCCTGCGAATCCTCTGTCCTTTTTGCTTTGAAAACTCTTATTTCCAGTTCAGGCAGAAAACATGTTGACTCATTTCTGAAGTCGTGTTACACCTGGAGACATGATACGTTATACAAATAATCCACCTCCATTAAAATCATAGCTCCGGTATGCTTTGTAGAGTGAACAGTTTGGAGGGGTGTCCTTATTAAATATTATGGGTATGATTTCTTGCACTGTACAGGTATTGCCTATCCCATATTCATTCCTACGTTGATAATAAGAGAAAGATTTTAGTCAATTGTAACCAGAACGGGAAGGAGCAGGGGAAAAGCTTGCTTTGTTGCGGGTGTCAGCAAGCTGCCGCCCCACAGGGGGGCAAAGACGCCCGTGCGGTGGGTTCTGAATGGCAAGTGAGAGCTGGCACAGGGCCAGGAGCCAGGGCACATCGAAAGAGGCATCTGTGACGGGCTCAGGATCCCCATGCCTAGTGCTCCGAACTCGGGGTGGCAGCTGGGAGCCTCTGCCTTGGATGGAGGCTTGATGGTGTCAGCAGGGTGACTGGCAGCGTCTCTCTCCCTTTAGACTCAGCAGCCTCCGGTTCCTGCTGAGTTTATACCGGCGTGGCCAGCAGCTCATCTCGGAAATAAAAGTGCAATCTGGCATGCTACTCTTAAAAGGTAGCTGACCCTTTGCAGTGCTGACAATGTGGAAGAAAATGCTGAGAAATCCCTGAAATTAATCCCCTATTCTGTAACCATGTATGGCTAAAAATTAGTTATCTGTTCTGTGCATCAGAACTTCCATCAACTCATACGATGCCAACAGTTGTTGGAATTTTAATTGATATGTATAAAGGAGCTCTGGCTACCTCAAAAAGGAGAAGTATTATTAATCTGACTAGAATTGCCCATCCTTTGCAGAAGTGTTGTTTCAAAAAAGGACATTCAGAAATAAGCCATTACATTCCACTTAGTACTATCAGATTTGTACTTACCTAAAGCAAGCAGGCAGAATTTGCATGGTAGTTCTTGATCACTCTTCAGAAATACATATTTTTTTATTTAATTTCAAGCATGCTACTTTCATTGCTTCTATGTGGTTTCTATGAACAGTGAATGATCAATTAATACATCATAGCTTTACCAGGGTACAGGTATGTAATGAGTGGAGAATAAAATCATGTTCCTACCAGGTTAGCTAATATGGTAGGAATGACAGATTTGCAAGGATTCCTTTTATTGATATAACTTTCAACTCAATTTAGAGAGTTTAAATATGGTCAGTTTAGCAAGACCTGCAAAATCATCTTACACTTGGTGTGAAAGCTACTTCCGAAATGACAAATAAAACCACCCCATTTTGATTTGGTCTGTTATCCCACAAATAAAAAGGATCCTGGAGCATATCATACAAACACACAGAGAGTTAAGTTTACAAAATTATGCACTGCAAAAAGATGATCATCTTCTGAAAAGCACGTGGAAGATAAAGGGAAGCAGAGTATCTTGTACAGACAAATTGGATCTGTCAGGGTGAGTGTTTCGACTGCTGCAGAAAATGCCAAGTGATTTGTAATGATCACTTTCTTTTTATCGCCTCTAAAAGACGGCACCTTTATCTTTTAGGAGAATGACAGGATAGTAGTCTGGTACTCAGAAATAACTGAAAGAACCACCAACATAGCCAGTTTGTTAACGTTTTTCTTTAGTGTTTATGTAGGGTTCCCAACACAAGTATTGATGCTGGTCTCACTTAAAAAAAAAAAAAAAAGTGGGAGTAGGACAAAACAGGGCTTGAGAAGGCATGAATGTGGCGCTCTGTGGCGAAGTGTAAAAGACAATTGCACCAATTACATGCTGGTTTTGGAACTCCATGTAGCCTAAGTCTATTGAAATATATATTTGTAAGCGGGAGTGGTGGGGAGGGAGGCTGCCCTGGAATGAGGCCTGGAGCTGAAACGCTGTCGTAAAGGCACTAGGAGGGGGGAGAGCTAGAAACCAGCTGCGATCCTCAAATTTAAAAAAAAAAAGGTTCAGAAACATTTTAATGCCAAATTATGTGACACCTTTCATTCCTGTTTGGTTTGGTTTATTTTTTTTTGGTGCTTAATTTTCCCTTTAATTGAATGAAACTTTTCCTATTTTTGCTACCAACTGGGGAAGCTGGGTTTACTAAAGGCAGTTTTATTTTGCTCTATTCTAGCCCTAAAAACTCCTGCTTATGCAACAGCCTATATCTTTAATAACCCCAGTGTAACTGCATCAGTACTAAAAAAAAAAAAAAGCCCCCAGATTTCTTAGCATCAACAAGGCCTGAGAGAACTTGCTGCCCTTCTGGGATGTGACAGGAGGCAATTTATAAGGAATTAACTCTGACAGTCACTTTATACAGCTGATTTTCAAAGATCTAGGCACTAAAGATGTGTTAATGAGGGTACTGAGGCTTCATAATTAATTATATTAGCATCTCTTTGTTACTCTCTACAACAGTAGTGCCTGGTTGACATTTCAATAGGAGTCTGGTAGTATTCTTTGTTATTATTATCCAGGAGTACAGTTATACCTTGGCTCCCAGAGGGCAACATTGCATGTAAATGCCTCTGTGAATTGCAAGGGCCTTTGGATCTCAGTAAAAGCCCTTGAAGGAGACCCTGCTGGATACTGAATGGATGTCAGTAAAATTTCTCTAGTCTGGAGTCTCTCTTCAGATATGGACTCTCCTCCCCTTTCATTTCTCCCTTCTCTTCCCTCCCCCCTTCCTTTCCACTGTGCTGGTCCTTCTCACAAGGCTTAAGAACAGCAACATCCAGCACTTTCTGAATGTTGAGTTGCAAACCTCTACAGGAAGGAATACTGACCTGAACGAAACAGTGAACAAAGTAACCTGAAAACAGGGAATATTTTCACATGCTTGAATTTTCAGTGCAATAAAACCAGTGCTGCCAGAAGGAATCCCAGAAGTGGTGAGTCAGATAATAGATATACGACTGCGGAGGGAGGGAAATGGTCTTTACTTTGTTTTACATTCTCCCCCCTGCTCCTTTGTAAAGGCAGATGAAATTATTTTTCAGTCATACCACTGCAAAAACAAACACAGAGTTTAAAGGTTATTTCCTTTCTGTGCTTCTGAGAGACATTTTGGAATCCAAAAGGGGAAGGATGATTTTTTGTCAATGGTCTCAAATTCTACTCTGAAATCTTTTACAGTATCACCTGAGGTGGCAGATCTGCTATTTTTTTATTTATTCATATATTCCACTTGTTTGTGTTAATTTAAACAAAACTTATATAAAAATATTGCTGCTTTTCCTCACCAGTTACAGTTGCAACTTTGTCATGGTAAGTAAGGGCACAGTTTGACAAACACTTCTAAGTAAGCAAGACTTAGGCAACTTCTTCCTTACCCTTTTCTTGTTCATTCTTGCATTGATGGGACCCTCTTTCTTGTAACATTTTTCATGCATCTGCACCAGGGAAGCAGATCTGAGAACTCATCTGAGTTAAAAATAAATGTTTTTACGGGGACTATTTCTAATTGAAATGAGTTTCCTGATTCAATTTAACATGGGGTTACACAAAAAAACCAGCATTGGCACAATTCAGGGCCAGTGTGAAGGGGAAGAGGGGAGGAACGCGTGGTGAGGAACGCATAAATAGCAACTTCTACCAAAAAATAGTTGATCAAACTATGTCTTGAAAAACTTTACATTCTTTCAGGCCAGAACCACCTCTTTTCTTTGTGTTCAGATAGCACCTTGTGCGAAGGGATCATAGTCGCAGAACTCTCAGGACTCAGAGCTATTGTAATACCAAAAAATAATAAGCGTTCCTACAGACTGACACAATTAACCAAATTCCACTTGCAGATCTTCATTGTTGGCAATTTGTGCAGCATTTTATGTAGCCAAAGTTGGAGACTAGTTCTATTCTTGAGTTCTGTCTCCAGCTTTAACAAGGAATAACTCTGGTATTTAGTTAACCTAGCAATAAAAGAATTACTTTCCTCATAGAGCTTTTTATATTTAATTTTTTTTTTAATGAGCTTTGACATTCTCAGATAAAAGGAATAATGTGTACAATGTATTATTACAGCAAGAACCGTATATGACAGACCCCTACATATTTTCCTCTCTTTTGTTTCACCTTTTCTGTCACTATACTCCTACACAAGACTCAAGACACGCTGCAAATGTTTGAATAATGCCAACTTGAAACTACAGAATTGTAAATAACGTACTCGCTCTTCACTGAGCAACGTTGCATGTGTTTATTCTAATCTGGTATTTTCTGGATAGAAACAGAAGTTACTCCCCCTGAGACTTCAGATATCGATAGCACTCTCCATAACAAGGGAAGTTTTTAATGATTCCCACAAAACCAGCTGCCGCTTGGTAACAAGACAATGGATGGAATACACATAATGTAAAATTTTAGTCTCTACTGCTATTCCTGAGGGACCAAATCTCAAAGTGTTACTCAACTTCGTTTAGGATTCAGCAAGCATTTTCCTGCTGTAGGACTGAGGAGATGGTAAAGAAGAGTTTCAGGAATTGGCCAGAGATAAAATCCTAGAAAGCAAATGTTTATAAATTGTCTTTGTAGAAAAGCTGGCTACCTCTTAATCTTCCCAAGAGTGGAGAGGAGGGGGAGGATCATCTGAAAGTCTCCTTCCAGGAGAACCCAAAGAAGCACAAAGTATGATTTTTCCTAGTCCTCAACAGTGCCCTACCCCTGCTGCTTAGATATCCTAAAACTTCCATTCAGCATTCATATAAATTTATAATACTGTAACTTCCAGGAATTTTTATCTACCTCTATTGTGTCTCATTAGGAAGACTCTATCTAGAACCAGAGCTTCTGGCCTAGCTGTGAGGAAATTGTAGCCTTTCTTCAGACAGAGCACCATCAAAGGAAATCTGAGACTAGTAACTACTTCCCCTATGAATTATTTCAGGATCTTCTACATAAAAATCTGGTTGGCACAGCTATTCCAGAATAACAGCCAGCATTAATACTGTAATATTCCGACTTGAAAGTACCTTTATTTGTGACTGATCATTCCACTCAGGAATACTTCTTTTAAGTGGTCAGTTTTTCCAACAACTTCTGTTTATAGCTTTCATTAGCCAGGAGTGTATGCAGTAAAATAAAGCCTCAAAGGTAAAAACAAAGCCAACCACAATATATATAATTTAATCACCATATTTGAAATAAATATCTTGTTTTTCAGATGTTTTCTGTGACAGTGTAGCTCTATTAAGCTTGGTTGAAAGTCTTCCATTGCCTCAGTGCGAGATGGATGGGCTCTAATACTGTCCTGCAAAACTAACAATTTTGTATCCCTACATATAGCTTTTGAACATTGACTGGTGTGAATGCACCAATGAAATCTAAGTAGCTGCCTTTGTAACACTCTGCAGGTGTTGCAGATAGTGAAGAGACACGTTTGCATACGCCAATACATGTTTTCAAACAAAACTTTTGCACATTTTAGATCCTATCTTGGGCTGTGAACTCCTCAGGCAAGAGGAGATGGATATTCACATCTGGAAGCAGTAGTAGCGTATCTGGACAAGTTGATTTTTAAACATTTTTTGGTTTTAGAGACTGCAATTCAGTAGTTATGGATTTAAAACAGCATCTAGTATGTGTCAGCACACTTTATCAGAAGTGTGCTTTATCTAAGCCAAGGAATGGGACAACATCAATGTCTGAGATAGATATAAAATCTGAATGAAAGTCAAGAAGGGCAGGAAACTTCTCCAATCAAATGTGTCTTTGGACAAGGACTCTTAGTTTCACAACGCAGAATGTAACTACAAGAGAATTTTCCAATAAACAACTTCCCCTGATACTCTGGAAGACACAGGTCAGTTCAGTTCCCTACAAAATTCCCAACTGTACACCTTATGTGAAAAATATGAGCAAAACATTCTTAACCACCAACATATGTGAAAAGCTTATGTCTCTGTTGAGAAGTGTCTTAGCTTTTATTGACTTTGAATTTCATTTAAGATTTTTAAGAATATTTTGACTGTTTCTTTGTCTCTAGTATCCAAAAATGAGCACAAATGTAACATCACCATTCAGCTCTGCATAGATTATAAGCAAGTGCTCCAATAAGTTAAAAACATTGATATAGGGAAAAAAAATAAAAATTTGTGAGTTTTAGCAACTATGCCTAATGGGAACCATACCAAAAATAAAGTAAAAAAAAAAAAAATCCAAATAGATTCACTGGCTTTATTCAACTGTACACTATTAGTCACTCCCTGTCGTCTGTGTTACTGAACCACCATCCTGCTTCAAAGGCAGTTATCAGCCCAGAAATATTTTCATCCAAGGGTTTAAACTGCAACAACTGTGAGGACACGTGGAAGATTCTTCCGTCATTATCTAACCATTCAGTTCTAATGTGAGCGCTCGACTGAGAAGGTCTGTAAGTAGTGGAGCTGGATAAACAGTTGGAGGGGAGGCATTTGACTGTTTAATATATGTGCCAAACTGTCTTTCTAGGGTCACGGAGACTCGGTGATTCCTGGGGGCTGTCAAACTGATTACACGCAGCAAACTAGCCGGTGTGGCTCTGCCTGCTGCTCAGAGCAAGCACTGATATGCTAGTCAGACTTTACTATCAAGTACAAGCTTATGTGTGCTTGAGATGTTGGGCAGCCTTCAACTCGCTGGTGTGTACTCAGTAATTTAAAAGCTTTCACATACGCAAAACAAAATTTTGTCTTGCACTCCAAGGGGGATCTTTGTTCCTAATACAGAGCCCAAGTCTGCAAGTTCTTTTGGAAGACCAGGCTCCCAGCATAGATGTACAATTGTTAAGCAGTTGGTTGCATTTCAGCAGTGGTAAAATGATCCTTGTTTTATATTTCTCTACAATAATTTCTGTAAAGGCTGCGAGATTCTTTGGGATGGAAGGCTATAAAAACATAAGTTGCTATTAATTATATTGACTTGCATGATTTTATGTATGCCCATTTTGCACTGCAGAAATACTTAGAAGGAAATGTACTCTTCTACTTTTTCACACATCATTACATTGTATTTGAGAGGATTTAGCACATTTTCTGATTTCACTTGCCAAATCGGGCGTTCGTGTTTAAAATTTACAGCTGACTTGACATTCCAGAAACTAAGCATGATTACCAATTATGTCTCTGTCTTGCAGTAACGTACCTCACTAAGGAAAGAAATATTAGGAGATCTGAACTTTTACATCAAGGAGCAAATATGAGCTTATCTTTACGAAGAAGTTCTCTTTAATCAATTCTTGAGAAAAATGTGCAGTTACTGCTACCTTATATGTAAATTGTAAGGCCATTAATCTTTATCAGCTGCTGCCAACCCCCCATACGTCCAAATACACATACAGGAAAATTAACACAACTTTTCTTCATTCATCTGACAAAGTCATTGCCATCTGGAAGGCTGCAAAGACCTAACAACTCCCTTATTTGTCAACACCAGAGTACTTGCGCACTGAGTTTGAAAGATGCCACATACAGTATAGTTTTGCAGCTTGAACTGTGCAACCTGAAGTTCCAACAAAAGCAGGAATAGTAATGCTGATATATGGGGGGAAAAGAACTATTTGTGATACAGGCAGCATAGCTACTTGGACAGTATAGTTCAGGAAAACATGTTACTATTCTATTATATTTGATGTAAATAGAGCTGAAAAAAGTCGTAGAAGATGAGGAGGATATCATCTACTCTAAAAACATTCACACACACACCCCTATATCATAGGATTGTAACTGTACATTTTAATCCCTCAACAGTTACTCAGGGCTAAAACTGCCTTAGAGGTTAGTTACAGATAATGAAAAACATTAGAAAGAAGTGATGGGAGGTAACTGAATATTTATCAATTAAACCTCTATTTATTTTTTTTTTTGTTATAGTGTCAGGGATAGTTATAGTGTCACAGTTGCTTAGTAGGTCTAAGCTTCACATGTAATTTCTGAAAGTAACAGCAGGTAACTTGTGTAACAATAATGCTTTATACCACCTAGATGCCATTTGCCTTCCTTTGTAATGAAACTACATTGGGCTTGGGGTACCTGAACAGAGGAACAGTTTCAAACCAAGCTGAGAGTTGTGCTGCTACTTGCTCCTTCACAAATATTTGAGTCATGTTCCTCCTGAGCGTACATGTTAACCATTCAGCAAGAACAAACAGTAAATCAATTCAGCTCCAAAAGCCGCTGGGTGCTCTCCTCTCACCCTTCCTAGGGCTCAAAGCTACTCTAACTCAATGGCTTAATTTTACTTCTTCATTTCTCTGTAAAGCAAGGAGGAAAGTGCAGAGAGGGCATCATCCTGTGAATTGTTGTCAAATTCTTTGAGCCAAGCCCCAGAAGCATGTAAGCACCTATTGTTTTGCGACCTTTTGTGAAACATACCCTGAAGTTAGACCACTGTTGTACTGTGTAAGAGAGTCTCTCTTTTGAAAAGCAGTAAAGAAAGGCTGCTAACACAATTGTACCTGGTCAGTTGGGAGTGAAACGACGTATAATTGGAGAAGAAGTGCTGGTGCTAACATAACTTTTCTAACAGGAAAAGAACTGAGGAAGAGTTAAGACAAAAGGCTTATTAGGAAGCTGGGAACAGCACACCACCACCACTAAATTGAAGAAAGCAAAGAAAGAAAGGAAAGGAACTATGTGAAAGAACACTACTTCCTCAAAAAAAACCACCCTGAACTCTCTGCTTTCTCTTTTTGCATGAAAGGATAGGTTTAGTCTCAAAATTAAATAAATTTTAAAAGTGATTCTTTTAATATTAATATATAATTAATGTATACTCTTTGTGTGTATATATGTATATATACTTTTTTGGTATAATAGCTAGTTTTAGGGTAGGATAAGCAGATTGTGGAAATGTTCTTAACAGTAGAGCAGTTAAAATTCATGATTACTTGACTTCAGATACATCAGCGAAACACCTTAATCATGTACTTCAGGAATACCTAGTAATTTATAGACTCAACAAGGGATTCTAGTGGGGAGCAGGCAGATGCCGCGTGGATCATTGTGTTCCTGCTTGGAACTGGCTTTCAAATATGGCCCATATTTTCAAATTGTGGATCTCCAAAGGCTAATCTAAAGAAAGACAATATAATAGTGAATTACAGGTGAGAAAAAGAGGAGGAAAAATCAAGCAGATGGATACAAGTGTGTAGTAAAGAGACTCAAGGGCTAAAGAAGGAAGAAAACCAAGCCAGACAAATGAGCTTACCTTGTCTGAATATGAAGACATCCATTATTAATGGATCTTGGGAGATGCAGACAGTGTATGAGGGAAGTCATCCTCACTGTGATGGGCTTCAGGAAGACCTTGAGACATCCCTCTTGGGAAGGATTTTATAATCTTGCATTTATAAAGTTGCAATGCTTTCCTTACCTTTTGTGCCCAGCAGTTAAGAGAGCTCATTGCTGTACGTGAAAGCAGAGGACGAACGGATGGCAGCTCCTCTCCTGCTGTTTGCACGGGGAAGCACAATACAAATTGTGGACATTCAGCAGCAGTTGTGGGTGGCAACAGAAGCAAGGACATAGTTGGTGAGAAGTGACAGCTGGGAATACAAAAGAAAAAGCAATTGGGATTTGAAAGCAATAGGTGGGAGCAGGAATCAGAAAACTATAGTGAAGACCTCTGTGGAGATAGGAACTAATCCAGGCCTTGTTGAATAAATCCATTGGAAGGGCAACTTGAAGAGACAAAAAAAGAAAACAAGCAGGGAGAACATGGTAATATCGTGTGACTGGAAAGCAAACACAAAAGTCAAGTCCTTAATTCATTAAAGTTGTACTTGTTTCTTAGCCTGATCTATATCATAACATTCATCTGTGAATAATATGCTGTGTGTTTTGTTAGAAAAGAGTGGCTCAGCTGTTACTTTAAGAGCGAAAGAGAGCTTGCTGTAGCTGCGAAACTGCAATGAGTTCTTCCATGACAGGTGGACAGGAAAGGGACAAAAAGAGTTATTTAAAGTCTGCTTGCTCTTGGTGCAGTGGCAGGTGTGCTGGCAGACGGCTGGGCTCAATGACCTTCTAGAGTTGTGCTGCCACATTAACCGAGTGGGCTGGGTATGACTGACAGGGCCTCTGTGCCCTTAAAGTGTAATGTCTGAAGTTAGTGCATTGGGTCATGTTCCAGCCAAGGGAAGCTGTGCGGTGACATGGGGGTCGCCACGTCCCCTGAGCAGGGTAGGGTGGAAATGCGACCTCGCCTCATGCAGCCCGTCACAGAGAGGAGGCTGGTCTGCAGGGGCCACCTCAGGCAGTGGGGCTGCTCGGGATGGCTGCTATTTCATGGAATCATGGAATTGTCAGAGTTGGAAGGGACCTTCTAGAGATCATCCAGTCCAACTCCCCTGCCAAAGCAGGGTTGCCCACAGCACATCACTCAGGACGGCATCCAGGTGGGGCCTGAAGATCTCCAGAGAAGAGGACTCCACCACCTCCCTGGGCAGCCTCTTCCAGGGCTCTGGCACCCTCACCCCAAAGAAGTTCTTCCTCATATTTGAGTAGAACTTCCCATGTTCCAGCTTGTGCCCGTTGCCCCATGTCCTGTCACTGGGAACCACTGAGAAGAGTCCAGCTCCCTTTAGATACTTGTCAGCATTAACAAGGTCACCCCTCAGCCTTCTCTTCTCCAGGCTAAAGAGTCCCAGCTCTCTCAGCCTTTCCTCAACAGGGGGATGCTCCAATCCCTCCATCATCTTTGTTGCCAGTAGTTCCCCATCTTTCCTGAACTGGGGAGCCCAGAACAGACGCAGTATTCCAGTTGTGGCCTCACCAGAGTAGAGGGGCAGGATGACCTCCTTCCACCTACCGGTCACACTCTTCCCTACGCAGCCCAGGATCCCATTGGCCCTCAGCGACAAGGGCACATTGCTGGCTCATGGATAGTTTACTATCCACCAGGACCCTCAGATCCTTCTCCTCAGAAGGGAGGAGCCATTTCAGACCCATCTGGCGATCGGTGGTCCCAAATTCCACCCTGACCCCCCCTATTTCCCCTGGGCGACCGTGCCCACCCCTACGCGAGGCGAGGGACCGATCCTGTCACTGACCGTGGCTCCACACGGGGCGGGGAGGGTGGCCCTGAGGGGACGAACTGGCCTCGAGTGCGGCGCCCGCGCTCAGGTCGCGCGCGGCCACGTGCGCCAGGCAACGGCCGCGGCGCGCGCGCGGTCACGCATGCGCGCTCCCTGGCACATGCACACCTGCGCGCGCCGCCGCCCTACTCTCCCCCTCCCTCCCCCCCCACCCGCTTCTCCCGCCTCTCGCGCCGTCCTCTGTGTCTCCGCGCCGAGTCCCGCCCCCCGCTCTCCCCGAAAGGCCAATGGGCGCCCGGCGTGGAGCGCCCGGAGGGGGCGGGGCCGTCCAGCCGCCTCTCTGCGCTTGCGCGCCGGCCGCCCGCGGCGAGGAGGCGGGGCCAGCGCCTGCGCAGAGCGGCGCCTTCCCCTTCTCTGGCGGAGGGGAGCGAAAAGCGCCTGCGCATCGTGCCGCCCGCTGCCCAGCGCCCGGGAGGGGGGCTCGGCGCGCCTGCGCGCTGCGGCCGCCGTCCCCCCCGTGCCCCGGAGGGGGGGGTTGCTGCGCATGCGCGCCGCGCTGCCCGCCCCTCGACAGCAGCAGGAGGAGGAGGAGGCGGCGGCGGTGGTGATTCTGGCTGTGGAGAGCGTGAGGCAGTGTGAGCGCCGCTGCCGCCCCCTGTTATCCGGCAGCTCCAGGTCCGGGCGGAGGAGGCGGCAGCGCCCCGGCGGCGGCGGGAGCCAGAGCGGCGGCGGTGGTGGCAGCAGCGGCAGGAGGAGTCTGTGCCCGGCCCCCCTTCCCCCCCCCCCGCTCAGTCCCGTTACAGCCCCCCTCCCTTCGCGCTCCGCTCTGCAGCCACCAACATGTCGGCGCCGGCGGCCAAAGTCAGTAAGAAGGAGCTGAACTCCAACCACGATGGGGCCGACGAGACCTCAGGTGAGGCGGCGCCGGGGGCGGGAAGGGAATGGCGGCAGCCGCCGCGGCCTCCGCCTCGCACCGCGCCGCACCGACCGCCATTTTCCCCAGCCACACGGGCCGCGGCCGGGCCGGAGGCGGGAAGAGCGCGGGGTCGGCCGGGCGGATGTGCAGGCCCCAGCAGCAGCAGGAGGAGGCCATGTTAGCGCCCTTTTGTCTCCGCTCCCCGGCCCGGCCTCCTTCCCCACGGGCGCAGGCGGGGCCGGGCGGGGGGCGCTGCGGCCTTGGCGGAGCAGCGGGACCCCCCCCGCTCCCCCCCTTCCCTCCCTCCCGGAGCAGCATCCGCGGAGCCTCATTGTGCTCCGCCGCCGCCGCCATGATGCTTCGCCGCCTCCCGCTCTCGGCGGCGCCGCCGCGGCCGCGTGGTGCTGCCCCGCCGGGCGGGGATGGAGCGGCCGCCGGGGCCCTGCCCGCCCGGGCGGGGAAAAGCCACGCGGTGCTCGGGCGGCGCCGGCGATGGAACCCGCCCGCCCCGTCCCGTCCCGCACGTGCGATCGCGGCAGCGCCGGGATTTTTTTTTAAAGGTCGCCGCGCCGTGTGTGTGGGGGGGGTTCCTCCCGGCCGCCGCGGGAAGGGCGCAGCGCTCTCCTTCCTCTCTTCGCTGGGTCGCGCCGGCGCCGGTCACACACGTGCTGCCGCGCTCCGTTAACGCCGTGGCGGGGGAGCGGGACAAGCCCATCCACCCGCCCCACCGGGCAGAGCTGTCCCCGAGGGCGGGCTGAGCCTTACCGGGGAGGCGTGAGCGTCCTGCGCCGCGCCAGCCGCCTCCCGCCGCTGCTCATTCATCCCCCCGGCGCGGGGGGTAGACGGTTCTCCGGTAACCCGGGCTTCACCGAGGAAATACCTGCCAAACGGCGGCTTTGAAGTTGGTTTTTTTTGCTTGTAACCCTCCTTTCCGAACGGTTTTTATTATATTTTTTTCGGTGGTGCGTTCCTGGTGATGCTGTTTCTATCGATAATTCTGTCCGATCTGAATTATTTAGCGTTCCTTCAAGTGCGTTGGTCTTAAGAGATACGGCTCGCAACTTTTCAATTAAATTGTTATTAATCTCTTATGATTGACTTATCACTGAAGCCGACCTGTAAAACTGTGGAGGGGAGCATAAGCTGTGATTTGTAGGGCATGAACTGGCTCTGAGGGCTGTTTTGTCAAACTTTTCTGCACTTCAGCCATAAAACACCCTGGAAGTAGCAGAAGCTTTAAGGCCTGGTAATACTTAAGACATCTAATGGAAATACCTGCTTGCTTCTAAAGTAGATGACTAGAAAAAGGTCTTAAGCGAAAACCCCGGGTGATTTGTTAGAATAAAGGGATTTTGATGCATTTTCGTTTGTTTTTCAGAAAAAGAGCAACAGGAAGCAATTGAACACATTGACGAAGTACAGAATGAAATAGACAGGTAAAGGAACTTGAAATGTTTTAGTAGCAATTAAACTGTAACTTTCAAAAATAAATATCTCTATTAAAGTAAGCACTCGGGAGTAGTTCTCACTCCCTTGAAACTCCACCAAGATATACTTGTGTTCTGACTTGATTAGATGTGAGAAGTATTTGTGTGTGATAAAAACCCCTGAGGTCGTATGCTGCTTTCTTGTTTAATTGTGTAAAATTAAAACGGTAGAAACTTGAGTTTAAAACTTTAAACGAATTGTGGAAGTTTCGCTAATAGAAACTTATATTGTTTTTTCAAGTTAATGCGTTTGCCATTCTATGAAAGTATTTTCGTGTTTGTAAGCAGAACCGGGAACTTGTTAGAAAAGTTCGCTTTCATTATGCATTTTTTTGTTATATATCCATGCGCTTGTAGGATAATATATAGGAAGTGTCGCTGAAACATTAGTTTCGTATGCCAAAGTCTCTGTAGGCTCTGTCCGTATTTGCCTGGATCTTTCCACCGTGCTCCAGAGCCTGCAGGTGAGTGCTGAGGTTCTGGCCAGTGAAGCTGTTGCAGTATCAGGGCTCTGCCTGTTTACAAAACCAATTAAATGTGATGTCTTCAGATCTTACTTGAGTGGGGCGCAAAGTTGCTTTGCTGTAGCTTGTTTGCCTGCTCAAAAGTTACAAAGAGCAGGTCATGGTGTTAGGTGTTACCTGTCTTCAGGCCTTTTTAGAAGCAAAATGTTTAAGAGGTAAAATACTACTTGGCTTTGTATAAATAAGGGACTGGTGCATCGTGTAATGCTGCAAAACATACAGTGTGTTAAGAATGTTTAATTTGTTTCATTAAGATTGGTGTGATTGTTTCTGGTAGGGTGTTTCTTAATAGGCTTGGGGGTCGGTTTTGTGTTAAAAAGCTCAGTTGTTGAATGTGGCAGACCATAGTCTCATCACACCCGTTCAGTTTGTAGTGAACTACTGATGATGCGGCTTTGAGTTTCAGTTCTCCCTCTCATGGTTAACGTGGCTCTTTCTGTTACAGACTGAATGAACAAGCCAGTGAGGAAATTTTGAAAGTAGAACAGAAATACAACAAACTCCGCCAACCATTCTTCCAGAAGAGGTCAGAATTGATCGCCAAAATCCCAAACTTCTGGGTAACAACATTTGTCAACCACCCACAAGGTACATTCTTAATAGCCCTCTTTTTTTTCTGTAAATTCAGCGTTTGCTTTCTTGTGTGCTTTGCAGCTCTGAGGGTTTTCTAGAATTTTGGTTGGGCATACATTTAAACAGAAGCCTGCTTCATGTGCAAACACTTGTGTTTTGTCCTAGAGTACATTTTAGAAGCTTTTTCTTTCTTGCACTTGTTGACCAAAAGAACATCTCATTCACTAAAATCTCCTGGTGGTTTTATTTCCTCATTTTAAACAATAAGTTTCCCACTTTTTTTCAGTTAATTGGGCCTTTTAAGCTGGGGGGGAGGATTTTGGTTTCTTTGGGTTTTTTTAATTGGGGGTGAGCTCCTTGGGACTCTTGACAATGAAGTGTTTCTACAAAACAAGTTTGTAGACTGCTTAGATTGGGCAAACTACATGCATGAAAACCTGCTTCAGAGAGAAAAGCAGATATAAACATTGAACTACAACAAGCAAACATAATGTATTCTCAGCAAATGCAAATCACACAAAAGCTAATGGTCTTTTGGCTGGTAACTTGAACAAAATGGGCCACAAGAATTTAGCCTGGAGAAATGCATTGCTTTTCAAATCTTTCTTTCAATTTCCTGTATTTCACCTGCACAATACACATTTTGTGGCTTTGTTAATGTGGGATTCCTGATTGTCTTAGTATCTGCACTGCTGGGAGAAGAAGATGAGGAAGCACTGCATTATTTGACCAGAGTTGAGGTGACAGAATTTGAAGACATCAAATCAGGTTACAGAATAGATTTTGTAAGTACTTTAATTCCTTCACTTGTGATTTTTCTGGGATATTAGTTAAATGTAATTGCATATTGGGTTGTAGTTTGTAACTTAATCTCTTCAATTATCCATTTAGTGCTAGGTTTAACTTGGCACATGTGTTTACGTGGTGTGGGTTTTAATTTTTTGTTTTCAACTCCACAGTATTTTGATGAGAATCCATACTTTGAAAATAAAGTTCTCTCCAAAGAGTTTCACCTCAATGAAAGTGGAGACCCATCTTCAAAATCAACTGAGATCAAATGGAAATCTGGGAAGGTATGAATATCTGTGCATCTGGGAAAGATGATTGCTGCTTTGTGTGATACCCTTTACTTGAATTATGTTCCTTTTACTTTTTTTCCTTCTGTTGGAAATTGCTTTGTCCTTCTTCTTCTTTCTCTCTCACTCCCCTTGCCGCTTCTCTACGTAGCTCATTCCCATCTTGCAAGGTTTGGAATACCTCCTTTACATGGAGATCTGTTGTGAATTACTACAAGTATGACCAAATAGAGAGATTAACAAGTGCATTGGCTTGTCTGCCTCTGGTGTGGATCTAGACTGTGTTTTGTTGTTTTCTTAAGATAACTATTGAATAAGGAATTCCAAGGACAGCAGGGTTTGGGGGATCAGATAGAGAGGTGGTGGTGATTATTTTTTTTTCTCTTTATTTCCTCAATTTCATTTCCAGATGTTGTATCTTAGCAGAAGTTGCAGCCACACAGTAATGTGAGCATATCTTTCATCCAGACAGTATTGAAACGTAATTAATTTTCTGTAGTTTTTATAAAAGTTGGAAGTGCTTTAATGTTATCCTGAAGATTTTGTAATGAGTTAAGTTGCTGCTTGTTTTGTCATCCTTGGGTTGAGAAGAAAACAACTTTTTTTCATTGAGAACTAGAACTCTTCCTCCTGTACAAGAAGTTATGGTCCAGTACAAACTAGCTGAATGCGATCTTTACAACATACCACAAAATCAGTGTGAATTCTGGTGTACTTCATTAAATGGTCTAAACCTATAAATGTTGTGATTCTATCGAGAAAGCAAATACTAGAAGTTTGGAATTGCCATGTGATCAGAGAAAGAATGCATTAAATAGTAGATAGTAATCTTCTTTTTAAACTTAGCAAATAGATTGTTGCAAACTTCTTAAACTTCTGGGGTAAGGGGCTATATACAGGACTTGTGTATGTTCTTGTACGTTTAGGAGTTTGTAGGGTTTTTTTTTTTCACTTTACTACAAAGAATGGCCTGAAGACACCTAAAAATGGGAAATCTTGCTTAAAGAGGCTAGGCAGTTTTTATCTCAAGTTAAAGACCGAGCGTTTCTTAAATTGTGTGTATGTAGCAGTCATAACACTTAACTACAATTACAGCCATTTCCAGAGTAGCATTTAGCAATTGTGAGATCTTTTAAGTTCAGTGCATCATTAAACACTTGTCATATTTGTGCTTCCCTGTGACAGGGGAGCGTAAGTCAGATGCAATATCCTGTGAATTTTCAGTATTTCAGTGGAGGTCATTAAAAGAAACGGGCAGTTTTACTGTTTTCTCATGTCCATGAGAAATGGAAGTGACTGAGTGGTATCTTTTTCTGTAAGTCATTTGGGTTCCAAATGTTTCTTAAAGACTTCTCCCTGAAAGAGGGAGTAGTAAGTGATTTCTTGTAGTTGGTTAGACAAGTATGTTTCTAAATGGTGCTTATTTAAAAAAAAAAAACAAAAAACAAAAAAGGCTATCTAAAGAACATTTACTTAGGGAACTCAACTTTCTTTTCAGGATCTGACAAAACGTTCAAGCCAGACACAGAACAAAGCCAGTAGGAAGAGGCAGCATGAAGAGCCAGAAAGTTTCTTTACTTGGTTCACTGACCACTCCGATGCAGGGGCTGATGAGCTAGGAGAAGTCATCAAGGATGACATTTGGCCAAACCCATTACAGTACTACTTGGTGAGTGTAGCACTCAGTTGTTGATCTGTCCCCCTAATGGCACTGTGCAAATGAAAGTGAATTCAATCACTGTTGTTAACGTTGCATATGTGTTTTTAAGGTTCCTGATATGGACGATGAAGAAGGGGAGGGAGAGGAAGACGATGATGATGATGAAGAGGAGGAAGGATTGGAGGATATTGATGAAGAAGGAGATGAAGATGAGGGGGAGGAAGATGAAGATGATGATGAGGGAGAGGAAGGAGAAGTAAGTAACCTTCCCCCTTCCGTCTCTGGTGTATGAGGATCAAAAGAAATTTCTAAGAGGGATTTTTTAAGAATACTGAGCCATTGCTACAATGGTAAAATAGTACTTTTCTGTACAATCACTGACAGCGGCTGGAGTGGAGAAGCAGAACTGTTACTACCTTAACTTGTGGAGTGGTTCTAGCATAGGAATGTCTGCGTATATGAGAGACAGTGCAAATAAGTAGTTTTAGCAAACTTGTAAGAAGTGCTCTAGAAGAACTAGCATATTAGCATAACAAAATTCTCATTTAACTAGTGAACATTCTAGCAAGACTTGACTTCTGTTGATACATCCAGTTCTATTATCCTCCCACTTGTTGGTTTACTTCTGCCTACAGCCAGCTTAGTTAAGACTCAGGAATTACAAATTTTCTTTAGTGGCAAGTGGGATTCCAGGGCTAGTATTCAGGGTGTTGCTAACTTAAAAAGTTTAGAATGTCTTTGGTTTTGGTAATTGGGTGTGGTGTGTCTGAATTTCAGCAGCAAAAAAACTTACTTGTATTGAGGTAGGGCTGTTGTGGGCACCACAGTACTGGGCTCTATTATGTCATCTGGAACTTAGTATCTGAAAAAGCATTTTGCTTTTGAAAGTTTAAAACGAGGGGGGGGGCGGAAAAAAGATGACCCTTTCACTTTCTGAACAGTAAAGTTCTGTAAATGTTTGTAGAGATTCTAAGTCACAGTTGTTCTTCAAACTTGATGTTTTTTCAACAGGACATCTGATTATTAACTGATTTTTGTGTAGGTAGGAACTCACAGCAAGTGTTACTACTCCTTAGTGAAGAGAGAGATCATCATAGAGCATGTCATGAGTAATGCTGTAGGGCTGTAGTCTGCAGGGTAGTAAAGCAACATTCTAGTTAACACAAACTATCAAATGTTTTATCTGAAGTTTAGTGATTAGATTTTTTTAATTGTTGCTTATCTTTCAACAGGAGGATGAAGGAGAAGATGACTAATTGAACACTGATGGATTCCAAACCCCTTTTTACCTTTTTAATTTTTCTCCAGTCCCTGGGAGCAAGTTGCTGTCTTTTATTTCTTGTGCTCAGTCGCCTTGTTCTCTTGAGGTCTCTTTTTCTCTCCTCTACGCCATGGTTCACAATTTATTTTGGGGGAAATACCTTGAGCAGAATACAGTGGAAAAGAATCTCTACCAGTTTCTGTTTCAAGTTCATTTTTATCCCTTTCTGTCTCAAAACAAAAACTGTTTATGGAATCAACACACCATGTTCTGTGGGAAAAAAGAAAACCTTCTGCTCCCTTCACTCTGCTGGAAGCTGAAGAGTGCTAGGCCCCTGTGTAGTAGTGCATAGAATCTAGCTTTTTTCCTTCTTTCTCTGTATATTGGGCTCAGAGATTACACTGTGTCTCTATGTGAATATGGACAGTTAGCATTTACCAACATGTATCTGTCTACTTTCTCTTGTTTAAAAAAAGAAAAAAAAACTAAAAAAAAAAATAAAAATAAAAATAAATGGGGTTATAGAAGGTCAGCCGGGGTGGGTTTCAGATGTTTGGGTGGGTTAAGTGGGCATTTTGACAACATGGCTTCTTCTCCTTTGGCATGTTTAATTGTGATGTTTAACAAACATCCTTGCAGTTTAAGATGACACTTTTAAAATAAAATCTTATCCTAATGATGACTTTGAGCCCTGCCACTTGATGGGGGAATCAGCAGAACCTGTAGGATCTTATTTGGAATTGACATTCTCTATTGTAATTTTGTTCTTGTTTATTTTTAAATTCTTTTTTTTTTTTGTTTCACTGGAAAGGAAAGAAAGATGCTCAGTTTTAAACGTTAAAGTGTACAAGTTGCTTTGTTACAATAAAACTAAATGTGTACACAAAGGGGCTGGTTGGTCTTCACTGAAAGAAACAGTTTTAATATCCCATTTTGAACTTGCTTGTAGGTTCTTGGCATTTTTGGGGGCATTTGGTCAGTATTTATGTAGTGCAATGCAACCTTGTGGCTGCGTGGACTGATCATCAGTTCATTTAGTTTCCACTAATTATTTCAATACTTGGAGGATGTTTCTTTTGGTAGTTCCTGCTGCACACTCCATTTCTTGAATTACCTGTGTTCAGGGCTGTAGGGTGCATATGCCTTGTGTGAAGACAGAGGTTTATATTGATGTTTTGCAAAAAGAAAAATCACTTGCTGCTTAGATTTTTTTTTTAATGTAGTAATGTGCAGTACTGTATCTCCAGTAAATCAGTTTGCATGAAAATATCATGCAAGCTCAGAATAAAAAGACCAAGGGGTCTTATAATAAGATTTGGGTGTTTTTGTAAGTCTTTCCAGTTGAAAAATAAATCTGAACTGCAAGCTAATTTTTGGACTATTTCAAAGAGCAAATTTCTTAGCAAAGCTCATGTATAAAAAGTTGCTACTTCACTGCTTTCTTTCCTTCATAGCAGCATGTATATATGCTTTAGATATACTCTCCTCTTTTTCATTTTAAGAGACTGCATTTTGAGTAGCTTGTAAGGATTTCACATAGAGGTTGTTGGTACTGGTATCCCACAAAGTGTAATGAAAGTTGTTTTAACATGCTGTGCTTTTGAAATATTTAAAAAAAATGTTGTATCAGCTAATCTAAAATTCAAACAGCTAGTTCTCTTTGGATGTGTAGAAAAGACTGTCTTCTGGGAAGACTTGCTGTTTTATTCTCTGATTCCTTTTCCTCACAGAATTTGCTATAGTCAAATTCAGCTTTTTTTTTGATGCTTAAGAATACACTTAGCAGAACAAGATTAATCTCTATTTGAGACATGCCCAAATGACATGTGTGGGATGAACATTCTCTTAAGTGTCTGGTCCAGCTTGGATTCAATCTAGTTATCAGAGACAATGCCACATCCAGTCTGCATGTGATCAACGCAAAAATAAGACAACCGTTTACTTTATTCCATCTCAACAAAAGCTGCCCTGATCCTGCTTGCGGAGCAAAGTAAAATGTAAATTGCTAATGGTTTCTTACCATCTAGAGAAAAGGAATAAAACCTATGAAGTGTATAAATTCTAGATTCTTTTTCATTTGATTCCATTTTGTACAACTGAAAACTGCTTCCTGTTGTGGTAGAGGGTCAATGTGCTATTACTTGCCATGAAGCCTCGTTACTTAATTTTTATGTAGTCCTAATTGATTGTAGTTCTTCAAGGAAAATAGTATTTTCCTAGGCTTTAATGCTTCAGGAAAAATATTGTGTCATTGTTATACCCCTGTTGGGTTACTAGCAGAAAACCTATAAAAACTGTTTTGAAAGTAATCAAAGCTTCAGGTTCTGTAAAGTCAAATACCATGAACAAGAAATGAGAAGTTGGATAATGAAATGCTACTTCTGAGCTTCTGAGATTTTTTTTTTTGTTGCACATCCTTTAGGATTTTACAGGGTGCCAAAACACTCTTACTACTGTACTGATAATAGTGAATTTTCTGTGAAACTTAAGGGCTTACTCCTGGCAAAGGCTAAAGAGTGCTCCTGGCTAACATGCTAAAAGAATAAACTGTATTTGTTAAGTGTAATCTTAATTTTTTTTTTTCCTAGCAATGGAAATGAGTAGGGATTAACATCTCTCTGCAACACTGAAGAAATACTACAGATGGCCATTGTGTGCTCTGACTGTTCACTTAATGTCTCTAATTTGGCTGATAGATGTAATGGGTGTCCATTTTTACTTGATTTAATTTGTATATGCACGTAAAGAGCATTTAGAGGTAGGCATCCACCTTGGATAAGAATGGGAGATTCATTCTTATTAAATATCTATCTGTATCTCTCATTAATTCTCCACAGCTGCTTCATCTTGTATCCAGTTAATCCTGCCAAGTGAAATTTGTCAGAAGTGGAAGCTGAATTCGGGCTTTGCAGCCTGGATTTCCAGGGTTAGAGTATAGACTTGGCAGCAATTAAATAAAGGTGAAGCTACTGTGCTGGAGTTGTATGACTTAAATGACTCAAAGCTTATTTTTATTTTGTTTGAAGTTTAATTGCTATAAAATGGCATCTTTTGTCTGTAATTTCTAGAGCTAAAGGAAAGCAAGTACATCCATGTGTCTGTAAATACAGTTAGAAGGGTTTGGTTTTTTAAAACATTATCTGTGTGCTTATTCATACTTGTCAACATAGTTTTTGTCCCTGTAAACAAGCATTATCTGAATTGATTTCTCAGTCATTTATGCCATTCATTTGAATCTGTAAGCTTCTCTTTGTACTGCACTAAAACAGGCGCATAACGATAGTACTTCTGTTTATTGGATACTGTTCCTCAATTTTGAAGCCATGTTTTTTTGGTTTTTTTTTAAGAGACTGAAATCAAGGAAATAATTTCTCTGATGTACCTTCAAGATATCCTTCTGTTTGAAGGAATTAAAGTACATTTAACTGTTACTTATGTTACCATTTCTAAGAGTCTTTTTCAAAAGAATCAGTTATTAGTCCCAAACTTGGCACCGTCTTTCATGAGTGAGGTTGATAGTGCTCCCTTCTCTTATGGATATCAGTGACAGGAGGTCCTAACTGACCTTGGGACAAGATGCTTGCTTCCTCTGGGGAACAGATTTATGCTTAATCTCTTGCCCTCCTTCTCCTAGATTAAAAATGGAAACTTCTAAGGCTTTCCTCTTGATCCATCACCTCTGCTGGAATGTACTCTAGTGGAGAGAGCCCTGTAAGACATACAACTCCCGGAGCCTTAGCAGAGCCGGTGAGGCTCCGACCTCCCCAGGCAGAGCCGTGCCCGTTGGGGCCGGCTCCCCGCGGCACCGTGTCCCCGGGAGCTACCGGGAGGGTCCCTGCAGCCCCCGACACAGACTGTAGCAGCGCTCCCCCGGGGTGCTTCTGCCTGCTGACCCGGGAGGGCTGTTCCTCTAGCCGGGAAAGAGCATAAAACGGGAAAGGTGGCCACGGTGGGAGTCAGAGGGCTCTGGGAAGCGAGGGCATCCTTCCCCCGCGTTTCTTTTCTCCCCCTTTTTAAGCGCTCGCACACCCACAAGCATAAAGAGCGAGAGGCTTTCCCGGAGCCGTAATTCGCCTACGAGCCGGTGCCGCATACGTTCCCTTCTCCGCGGCTTTAGCGGAGGGCAGGGGCTGCCGGTTCACCGGTAGGGCATGCCTAACCCCCCCGGCAACCCCTCCGGGAAGCGCCCGAAAGAGACCGTACAGCTGGATTCCGGGGGGCTGGGAAACCGCAGCCCGCCCGCCCCCGGGGCCGCTCACACGCTCCCCCTTCCCGGCAGCGGCACCACCGCACCTGGGGGGTTGCTGGCCCGGGCCCCGCAGTGTCCCCGGTGCCTGGAGGAGTCGTGCCCTGCGGGATCCTGGAAGGGTTGGACGGGCAAATTGTGTGCTCCCCTCTGCGACACTCGTTTTCCCGCGGGACAGAGGTTACCGGGTGGGCAGGAACTGCTGATCCCACGCACTGGCCCCCCTCTATCCGCAGGGGATGGCTGAACCATGCTCGTGGGATGGGCTGAGGCCCCATCTGGGATGCTGGTGGCCAGGGACATCTCTGACTGGAGTGGAGAAAAAGGGCTGAAAGTGAGGATACATCGTCCTCACTCGGGGATAGATCTGATCCCTCCAGCCTGGGGAGCTCCTTCAGCCACATGGTCCTTAGCCTGCTCCAGCTCCCCAGACTCCCTGAGCTGCCCCCACAGCCCTTTCTCTGCCTCACCTGGAGGGGTATGAGACCTGAAGGAAAGAGGGGGAGTCCCTATGTGAACCCCAAGGGCAGTGGGGTGTAAACCAATCTCTGCTGAAGGCTCCCACCAAACCCCTCTCCAGCTGACAGAGCCCTGATGGCCATCTGCTGGGCCGGGCTTTGCCCGCTGCAGGTACAGTTGGTGTCCCCGCTCCTCCCAAACTCGATCCACACCTACTAGTTTGCCTTTCCCCCTTCCAGTATTTCCACTGAAAGAACGGGCTAATTAAAATCATGCCTTAAACACGGCCTGGACCATGTTACAAATAGCAACAGGTTTCAGAAGAGTTTATATTAATAAAGCACTTGTTTTATTAACAACAGGAGCATGTTCGAGGTTTTATAGAAGTTTAAGGCTTTATTGCTTCAACTCAGTGAAGCTAGATTTAAATTTTACATTTTCTGGTGATTTCCTTTTACTAATTATTCAGTTGCAGATCATTTACAAAATGTTTATGCTAGGAAAAAAACCAACAAACTGTTCTAATTAAATAAAAGGAAAACATTTCTGTTTATTATTACAGTTCTAAATTTGTATGCGGGAATACTATTACGTCTAGATGCCTTCTGACTCAAAGCTATGTATTGCTCCAGGACTGAAAAAGCGTAATAGCACGATAATAATATTAGGTAATACTGCCAAGGAGGGATCTTACAAGCGGTGGTCTTTACCACCTGAAAGCAATAATTATCTTTTTCACTTGTTTTAAACACTGGGCCTCTGGCATGCAGTGTTATCGGTTCTGGGTGACATGATGGCAGTACACGTGGTTTTACAGGGTGTTTTTTCCCTCATGAGAGCTGGTGGATTACTGCCAGCTTTGTCAATGCATTCGGATTATTTTTTTCACTCAAATATTGAGTAGAAACCCCAGATCCTATGTGTAGAGGGGCAGTTCTGCAGAGAAAAAAAGTTAGTCAGAAACCAGCAGTGGAGATGGAGACAGCCCCCTTTTCCAGGGATGCATCCTATCTAAAGGGGAGTTGCGGTTTGCTCCTTCCCTTTCGAACAAACACCGATTGCGATTCAATCTGGAGAACTAAAATTAGAAACCACCTGATTGACTCACCACAGCAAACTGGGCCCAGGCCCGGGCCAGGCACAAGGATTTCTCCTCACGGTGCCCAGCTCCCTCCGGAGGTGTTGGGAACCGAGCCGGGGCCCGAGTCACTGAGATCTGTCACTGTGTTCGTCCCCACACCGTCCCCTTTGGCACAAACCCACAATTTTTGTGCCCATAGATGACAATCACCCCCTAAAGCCCGAGGCGGACGGCGATGTCCACGCTGGGAAGCGGGAGGTACCTCAGTCTCCTCAGCGTCCGGCCTGTCGCGCCTCTCTCCCGCCGCCATCCCGGGACCTCGCCGCCAGGTCTCGAGCGCGCATTTCCCCTCAGGGCGGGCGAAGGCAGAGGGACGACCTCCCTCCAGGCAGGGGCGGGAGCCGCGGTTAGCCCAGGACCCCGCGGGGCAGGGCCGGGCCGGGCCGGACCGGGCGACGTGTGGCCAAGGGAGGCTGCCCGCTCCCTCAGGGCCGCCCGCCGGCAGCTCTCCCGGGCCCGCACCCCGCGAGAGGGCGCTGGCGGCGGCGGCGTCGGGCCGCTTCCCGGGGAAGGCTGAAGTTTGAAAAAAGTGCCGGTTGCTGGCGGTGCCGTACGGAGCAATGGCGGCGGGGACCCCGCAGGTGAGCGCCGCGCCGAGGGCTCGGAGGGGCCGCCAGCAAGGCCGGGGGAGGCGGGGGGGCGAGCCTCGCCTCAGGCGAGCGGGCTCCTGGGTGGCCCCCTCTGCCCTTTGGGGGACCCCTTCATCCTCCTACAGGGAAAGCACCGCTGATAGCCCCGGGCCCCGGGGAGGGAGAGGGCGGTGGCGGGGAGAGCGGGGCTTGCCGCTGTCTCCTCCGCCTCCCGCCGTGGCCGCGCCCCGGGGAACTGGGAGAGCCTTTGCGAAGCAGGTGGGATCCCCTCAAAATGTCCCTCCTCGCCTCAGGGGAAATGGGGTTCGGGCCAAGTTGGTGCCCTCTGAGGAAAATCCCCTCTCGGCATCGAGGGGGTGTGGGAGGCGAGGCAGCTGCCGGGGCTGGCAGGCGGGAGCCGGGGGAGGGCAGCCAGCCTCCGTGCTTGGGAAAAACACTCATTTCTGGAATAAGCACCCTGGAGCGGAGGAGATGCCCTGCCCTCTTTCCTTGAGGCGTTTCAAGCCTAATCTGGGAAAGAAGGGATGGAGAGAGCGGCACAAAGAGCGCTCGCTGCCAGCCCTGAACACCAGTTGGAAAGGGGAACTGGCTCCAGACAGGATTGCAGTTGCTTTTTTTCCAAACCTTGAGGTGACTTTTTTTTTCTCATAAAGAGTGAATGTGGCTAGTGTGAGTCTGCCCGACTCTCCCTCGTCCCTGCAGCGCAAAGTTGCTGTGAAATCTGTGATTTAAAATGTCCTGTGAACACACGTGTGGGCTGCCAGGGGGGAAGGCCTCCTTGTCCCTAGCTCATTAAATTGAATCGTAAACCAATTTTTGTGTCAGTGGTGAAACTGTAAGGGTAGGGTTGACTCTGGGCTTTGTGCAGGTGAAGCTCGTTACCAGGCCGGGTATAATGAGGGGATGGGACGTCCCTGGGCTGCAATCCAAAGGACTGAGCATGACTTTGATACCACTGAAATTTTTGCTAGTTAGGAAGCAGTCTAGACACTTTGGTACGACGTGAGTCCGGCGGAAGCCCTGGTTGAGTTCTGGCAGCCCCACTGTAAGTACCAAAAGCCAGCTAATTTAAGCTATCCTGGGTATTTCTCCTCAAGCTGTGAACGTGCTTTGGGATTGTGTTGGAGACATACCCTGAAGGACTGACCTTCCCGGGGAACCCAGGAACAGCTGCAGCATGGGCTGGGGTGGTATCCCGACACCCCACTGAAATTCCTGAGTCAGAATGCAAAATGCAAAAACCCAAATGTAAATTCAGCTTTCCCATCCTCCTCGATAATAGAATATTTTATCTTCCTGGTACAAACAACATCAATGTTATGTCACTCTCTGAACTGTAGAGGGGAAGAAGGGTCTGGTAAAAGATTACCATGCTTACATTCTAAATATATTTAGAAAATAATGCTGAATACTAGCATTAACTAGTATTCAGACTAGCTTTTGGCAGAGAGTAATGTTGGGAACAATTGACCTGAAAACCACCCAGACTGTACCTGTTCTCTGAATCAAAGCCGAATTCTCCATATTCAGCACTTTTTATCAGTGTTACTGTTGCATCGCTACTCACTCCATTGCTCTGGGTGGATCCGAGGGGTGGATTTCTTGCAGCCATTCGCATAGTTTGGATGGAAAATAAATCTGTATGCTTTTTTCCTAATTATTTAGGAACCAGCAAACTGCTTTTAGTCACTTGCTATAGACTGGATAAAGAGCTTTCTGATTTTCCAACTTACAGCTAGTAAAGGTTGTCTGTGACTCAGGAACTCCATGATTCAAGTTCTTCCTTAGAAAACTTGGGATGTTTTTCAAAGCTCTGGCTTAGTTCCTGGCTTTACTAATTGGGCGAGAACTTCCTGAAACCAGGATGTTAATCTGAACCTTTTTGTTTTGTTACCGATCTGAACAACTCCTATTTTGGTTATTGCGTATCTGTTACAGACCCAGCTTGGTTTTAGGCCAACTTTAAAATAATGTTTTTCCTCCTTCTTTACTTACTTTGCTATTAGACTGAAAGCATAGCAAAAATTGATCGAGAATGTTTAGTTGGGTCTTTGAGGTGTGAAACAAAATACACAGATATGATTAAATAATTGTTTCTGTGTGCGTGGCACAGGCTTTGGATGCACAGCACACTCTTAAAGTGCAGTAATGCACACAAATAACACAAAACCAGTGTGGTTTATTGTTGGAAATGTGGTCAACCGATGAAAGAGTGTGAAAACAAGCTGGGATTCCTGTCTTTAGTCACTGATGTGATGTATGACATTAAGTCAGTTAGTGTAGTGGAGTTTGACTGTGCAACCATTTCTTTGACATTTAAGCAGGGACTATGATGAGCCGTTAATGTTAGGTTCTTAGTATATTAATTGCTCTGAACAATTAAAGCCTTAAAGCCACACTGTTGAAGAGAAAAGCATAACCTCTTCCTTGGATCTGTTTGTTATGGTGTAAACATCTTCGTGCTTATTTGATCAGTGAGATGTACCTCCACTGCTGCTGCTGATACTGTGTATGTCCAGAGTCTCTAAAGAGAGCATCTCTGTCCGGAGCTATTGATGAGGCACACATCACTAGAACAAGTAGTAGTGAAAATGATGCAGAACAAAGCCCAGAACAAGCTTGAATGCTGCTAAAGCAACTCAAAATAATCAGTGCTTTAAAACAGCCTTATTTCCTGTAAATCACAAGAGGAATAGAGATTGAGTCAACAGTTTGGTTCCCTTTTCAGATACGGCAGAAAGTGCAGCTTACTGTTTTACTTGTGCATTTTTAGAAACAGCTGTAGGTTTTACATTTTATTTCTTCAGGGGTAACAGCTGAGAGTTAATGCATGCTTGTGACATTCCTAAAAAGCCCTAACAGCTAATTGAGATGTGTCTTTGAACAGTTGGCATCAAGACACGTTCAGATAAAAATCTGTATCTACCACAGCATACCAGTAAAAGTTAATGTTGATCAAAACAAGGGCAAATATTGTCTGGGCTTTGATACTTGGAGAACAAAGGTGTGCGTAGACATTAAATAATGAGGAGACGAGTTAAGGTGAAGGTTTTTCTCCAGTATGGTTTGAAACAAATTCAGGCACGTTAAGATCGAAGTTATATTCTGTCTTCTGCAATTTAAACGTAGGTGTCGTCTTCTTGAAAATTTAGTGAAAAGGTTGGCTTCAGAATTTGTATGAACCAGTTTCTAAATGAAATGAAGGAATGGAATCTTACGAGGGTATTGCTGTATCATAAAAATGATTGAACTGTGCTATCTCTGAAATCCTCTTGCCCAATGCTGCTTGATTGCAGGGCAGCTGTCTCTTGCAGCTGGGCAATGGTGTGAACTTAATGGATCCAAGCTTCCAGCAAAAACTGGAGGGTGAGAAGGAACTGCTTCGCCGCGCAATACAGAAGGAACTGAAGATTAAAGAGGGAGCAGAAAACCTGCGCAAAGCGACAACAGACAGAAAGAATCTTGTTCATATAGAGCATGTGCTGAAATCTTCAAACCGAAAACTGGAGCAACTACATTGGGAACTTCAGGAACTTAATGCAAGGATTGTAATAACAGACAAAGAGGACAGTAAGACAGGTAGGTCTTGGGTCATGATTGACAGGAAAATTGTGTTATAGTGCTTTGGTACTTACATATATTAAGTTGATATACATATACATATATTTTTCTGTTGAGGAATCACAAGCAGTTGGAGTTTCTTCTGTTGGTATTGAGCTGATGAAATGATTTGTGCAGTGAAAAATTGAGAATGGGACAATAAAGGTGAGAAGAAGCAACAGGAGAGATCAGTGTAGGGAGAAGACCAGCTGAGAGTGCTGGGTATGGACAGTATTCAGGAGCAGGCTGTAGGTGGAATTGAAGAGATTTTAATAGAGTTTCTGGGCAGTTGAACATCCAAGTATTTTACAGGATGAATAAGTATAAAATTGGCAGACTGCTTGTTAGGATGTTTCACTGGTAAACTAAGAAATACTTATGGCTATGAGCTTGAGTTTAGTTTGAAAGTGTTTTGCAGTCAGTTTTGTAGACGCGATCTTTTTGTACTTTTATAGACCTTATAGAGTCACCCATCTATAACCCAGTGAAATGACATAAGAAAAGATGACTAATGGTTTTGATTGTATTGTTTGTGCAGATGGATCTGTATCTCCAGATCCTTGTCTCTGGGAAAGAAACCCAGACCCCATGGCAAGGAAAATTGAAGCTCTGAAAAAGCAGCTCCATGTTGAAATGAAAGTGAAACAAGGAGCTGAGAACATGATCCAGATGTATTCAACATCCAAGGTAAGCAAGAATAAGCATCGTTTGGAAACATGGACTCCTGGATCAAAATTTGCATTTAAAGTCCATACACAAAAACTCTGCTGGTTGGTATGTGAAGGAAATGCATTTGCGGAGCTTACTTGACCGAATCCTAGCTGTGCATTTTTGTGCTCAGCATGACAGCTGGTGACAGCATGTCATGTTACTGCACAAGACAGCCAATACTGTGACTGTGCATTAGACTTACTGCAACAGGTTACAGATTCCAGGAATCAAAAAGGAATTGAATGGAGCATGTTTCATTTGCCAAGAGCTTGAGCCAATCTGTAATTACTGGATGTTAGGAAAAGGCTTTTCCGAAAGTGTAGTTTATTTCAGTTTGGCCCATGATGAAGTTTCCTGTGTCGTTTTCTGAAGCATCTGGTGGTGATCACTGTTAAAGGGGAGTTATTAGACCGGACAGATGGGCATAGTCTGGTAGTTTAGGTCCTTTTGGCAATTCTTACTTGGCAGATGCTGATCGTGCATCTGTTCTTGAATGTTGCTTAGTGGTGTTAATGATAGAGTTGGGAATCAAGTTGTTTTAACTCAACCATGTCAATTCTTCTCTAGTCTCTGTGGAAAGTACCTATAGAATAGCTCGTGTTATCATTCTTGAACAGATGAATGGCCCTTTGGAAAGACCTACCTCTCTCTACCAGCTACAGACTCTATGTCACTTCTTTGATCTAGGTGCTTAACTTAGCTGTCTGAATGCCAACGCGGAGGTGTTAATGCATCAAACCTCAATGCTAATGGTGATTTTAGAGGCAGAATTGGAGCCAGAGAAAAGTATCACATAGAAAGTGGTGACGTAGAAGTGCTATCTCTAGAAAAAGTGTTGCAGTAGTGTGGGTAGTAGGAAAGGTACATGCAATCACTGACATGAGGAAAGAAAAGTTAAAAAAGCATTGGTACTGCACATTGAGTTGATGTGATGTTTTGCTATCATTAGGTTGCTTCGGATAGAGCACAGCACGTGATACCTTCACGTGAGAAAAAATTTCAGAGGTTTACTGGTTTTATAGTCATCCCACTTTTAAAGTTTGGGATAATCATATTTAAAAGTCAAAGGATAATTAAAAAAAATATCCAAGCTTATTATGAAGCTTAATTCAGTAAGACCAGCAGAGTAGAAGGTTATTATATTTTTATTTGTTCAAAACCTCTGTGCTCACAGAACAGTGTAGGTACAGTTGACCAGTGAACCACAAGTCTCAGTGACTGTAAAATTTGGTATTAACTGGACATGTCCTTGACCTGCCCTTTCCCTTTACAAATAGAGATCATGATCTCAAAGTCCTTGATCCTCAGCGGTGTCTCCTTTACAGAACTGCTTATTTATGCCATTTCAGAATCATTTATGACCCTTCTTACAGTTACCACCTCAACCTCCTATGTGAACACATCATTGTAATCCATTTTTAATGAGTGTGGTTCTCTCTCTGCATATGCTTTCATTTTGGCAGGAGCGGAAGCTGCTGGCTACAGCTCAGCAGATGCTTCAGGACAGCAAGACAAAGATTGAAATAATCCGCATGCACATTGTGAAAGTATCTCAGTCAGCAGTAGGGATGGAAGATACAGTGGATCCAGCAGGTAAGGTGTTTTAAGTAACCGATACAGCCCGGAACAGATGTGGTCAAAGCCACAAGATCCAGAATACTCAGTCAATTTTCACTCATGCCATGTTTTATCTCCAAAATGGCCAGTGAGGATGGGGACCACCATCAGTACTTTGGAGCTGCGTATTGAGGAGCTGAGACATCACCTGCGCATTGAAGCTGCTGTCGCTGAGGGGGCAAAAAATGTGCTGAAGATCCTAGGAGGGAGTCGGGTACAGGATCGCAAGTTTTTGGCTGAGGTAAGCACTAACTCAGGCCTTTTTGAGAGAGTGCTTTCTTGCCTCAACATTAGTGGTTTAGCATGAATGGAGTTAACCAAGAGTTATTAATTTGGGAAGGTCCTGTCCCTCTGTGAGGAAAATTTTTTATCTTGTTCCTTTATTAGTAAAATGTTATCTGGTCTATTTTATATTTTTTTTAAAGCTTACTGTAGTAATTCATAAAGGATTAGTAGTACCTGGTCTGGGGCTGTACATTGAAAATTTCTACTTGCTTTCTGTTCTACTTCATATTGCCAGGCTCAGGGTCGTTTGCAAGAGTCCTCTCAGAAGATTGACCTGCTGCGCTTGTCCTTGGAACGTCAACTTAGTGAGCTTTCTCCAGACCACCCAAAAAGAGCGCTCATCAAGCAGGAGCTAGTAAATACTTCCTCCCTGGGAGCTCAGCATGGCAGCATCCAGCCCACTTCAGTCATCAAACCTACAGCCCTTACAGGTACATCAGTCCTGCATGGCGTGTTGTTGTGAGGTCAGAGGCGGGGGGGGGAATTAGAGCTGCATTTCTTTTCATTGTTATAATGCCTGTTGTTATATGGACATTTGATTTTCTAGGAACTGGATGTATTTCTTCTAGGCCAGACAGAGCTTTCTGATCATATCGATTTGCAGTCTATTAATCTGGGGTAGATTTGAGCTGTTAACCAATAAATCCTGAATCTGAGAAATTGTTGGACCCCTGTGAGGACAAGCTGACTGGAATCACTTTATCTAATATTCTTCACTCTCCTCAAATTCCTCAGGAACGTTGGAAGTGAGACTGATGGGGTGTCAGGACCTACTGGAAAATGTTCCGGGACGTACCCGAATGACTAGTTCTTCTCCCATCAGTGGCAGCCCCAGTGACTTGAGGTCTCTTTCCCGAACACGAGTTGGCCTGGGCATCCATGGCCGTAGTGTTACAGGAAAGTACCTGGGGAATGAAGAGCCGTGTAGTGAGTATGGGGTTCCCTGTTGAATTGTAAGTGACATGTAGGGGCTTCTTATCAAGGTGCTAGGGTTAGCCTGGTATGAGTGTAATTAAAAGAAACTTGGTTTCTGCAAAACTAAGAGAAAGAATGAATTGCATTATATGTGGCCCTCCTAGTGCTCTCTTGGAAATTACATTTGATTGGGATATTCGGCTTCAGCATAAGAGATTTTCTGTGGTAAAAGATTATAATCCATGTTTTCTCCTTGTTCAGATGAGGTCCTTGCTGTGCTCAAAGTAGACAATAAAGTGGTTGGCCAGACAAACTGGGGACCAGTTAATAACCAGGCATGGGACCAGAGCTTTGTCATTGAGCTGGACCGGGTAAGTCTGCTCCAGATTCCCTGTCTTGTGTTTGTCTTTCCATTTCACTTTACCTGATTTGCTCGTTTAGCTGCCATTCCACTTGATTCAACTGTGTATTGCTGCTGTCCTTTTATGTGCCAGTTATCGTAGTCTTCCCCTGAAGGCAGTGCAGCTCTGGCAGATTCAGCCTGAACAGCATCTGTTGTCCTTCTCTCCTTATCTGAGCAGTTTTATTTCATCTTACCAGCAAAGTGGCTCTCAGGGGTTTCTGAAATGAGGAGCCAAGACAGCCATCTCCACTGGGACTTAGCTAAGAAAACTGGAAAACACCAGAGAAAGCAAGGAACAGAAGGATTAAAGAAGTTTCTTATGCATACTGTTTAGTTTACTGATTTTATTTTATTTTTTTACAACAGCCTTGTGTGACTTTTCCAGAGCATGGGGCAGCATGTAACTCTTCTGTTTTCTTTTTTCTCCCTCACCGCTCATGCATCCCACCAGTCTCGTGAGCTAGAAATTGCAATTTATTGGAGAGACTGGAGAGAACTATGTGCAGTGAAGTTTTTACGTTTGGATGATTTCCTTGATAACGAACGTCACGGGATGTGCCTCTTGCTCGAACCCCAAGGAATGCTTTTTGCAGAGGTATGAATGTCAGCTTTGTTTCTTTTTCGGAGAACTCTGCCTGCTTAGGATGCCTGCCCTGAAAGCAGTTGTTCAACCCAGGATACAAGGAATGGAAGGAACAATAATCTAGAAGGGTAGAATGACACCTGAAATTTTTTTGCATCAAAATCACACATAAGAATAAGGAACAACATGATATAATAGATGTGCACATGCCGTAGCCCAGGGTGACTCTTCAGCTGCTCTTCTGTAATTATGTGTGCGTGCTGTGAAATCCGTTGGTTTTTATTTGCTTTCATTATGACTCATCGGTGATACTTTAATTAAGCATATGGCTTAATGGTCACATTTGAATCACAGAGAATGTAGAATCAGAGATCCAAGTTCCCTTAGGGTATGCTCATTTTATCATCTTTCTGAGGCTAATAATAAAGAGTTTGAAGTACCATCAATGAAGAGATCATCCAGATAATCCCTTAAAAGCCTCATCACTTTCTCCTTAGTGTTGTGGTGAAAGTTCCTGTGGTTATCTTTCCAGAAGTGGGATCTTGACCTCATGTACCCAGATTTGCCTCCTCTCCCTGCCTTCTTGTTTTTATTGTGGTTTGGTGTTGTGAGGGTAGGGTGGGTTGCTTTTGGAGTTGGTGTTTGTTTGGGGTTTTGGTTTTTTGTTTTTTACTTCTGCCATGGAATATTATTTTTTTTTGCCTTACAAATGGCTATATTCTTTATGTATGGTTTTACAAATTAGATTAATTCCGTTTGGGATATAAATTGGTCATAATTTGGGGGGGTTTTGCAGTTCAGGTAGCAGAAAATTCCCATGTTTAAACCCACAGCTGAAGTATCAGGTGTTTAGAGGGTGAAGCTAGAATAACTCTGGAGCGTGTCTGTGGGAGTGACTCCTAACTTACCAAGCGGGTACGAATGGAGAATTTGATTAGAGAACAGGCACGTGTGAAAGTTTTTTGTGTTCACCGTGTAAACAAAATATCCTGACAAATCCTCTTTGCTTCTCTGACAGGTGATGTTCTGTAATCCTGTCATTGAGAGAAAGCCAAAACTGCAGCGACAGAAACGCATTTTCCCCAAACAGAAAGGTAATCAGCTAGAGAACCGACTGCTTACTATCTAGTGTGTGTAGGTGAGGGCACTCCTATCCTGTTAAATTTGTGAGACATTAAAATGCTTGCTAATTACTGTAAGTAGGTGGGCTTTATTAGAATGTGAATATTTGTTCAGTCACAAAAAGCACAGGCAGCCTGGCTGCAGAATGGTGTGTAATGTAATATTGTTGCCAGTGTTTCTAGTCACAATTAACATTAATAGGAAGATATAATTTTTAGTTATTTAACAGGTTTCTCAGCCAGATCCAGGACTCAAGCTGTACTAATTTAAACAGCAATTGGAAAGTTTTCTGGAAAACTCTGAATTATAGAAAACTATAGAATGAACAGGGTATTGATTGTCTGTCAAGTCTTTAGAGCTGGTATATCATGTGAATAGTTTAGCGACTGGAATAACCTGCATGTTTTCTTTTTTTCTCTGCAAATTCTTTATTGTGAAGTTGAATAAGGTAAGACCTTACATACCGAGGACCCCTAGCAGTGAGGATAAATGAGATTTTTGTATTTATATTCTTCAGGAAGTAGTAAAAATAATGAAAACATCCCAAATGTTTTAGTCTTTTTAAAGACATTTTCAGAAACTTTCTGTTAACAGGCTGTGTGATTAAAATGCAGTGTTGAAATAACCCAATTTAGGAAAACCTGACATAATAAAATACATTTTTAATGTTTTATGAAATTTCTACTTGAGGATTATTATTATGAGGCTAATGTAGGTGAAATAGTATATCTGTTTCATCATCATCATCATTGTTAAACTTTCTTCCCTGAAATAAAGCCCATTCTCCCTAGGGTGGTGTACCTTTATGAGTAACCCACAGGTGTTTGGGTGAAAATGATAATTTAACAGTGCATTAGATTGTAATTTGTGCATTGTAATCTCAGAGGTGTTTTAACTCTGACTCCTCCAGGGAAGGAATTTCTCCGAGCTCCTCAAATGAACATAAACGTTGCAGCTTGGGGTCGCCTGATGATGAGTTTCCTCCCTCCATGTAGTTCCATGAGCACTCTGAGTCCCCCACTTCACGATCCCATTCAAACAGACTTCTCTCCAGTTCCCCCGCAAAGTCACGTTGATTCGGTGTCCAAACTGAGTCGGTAAGTTGTGTTCTGGGTATTGCTGGATGGCACTCTGCAACGGGTGTATGATAGACCTTAAAATCAATGTGCACCTTACTAAGGTGGAAGAAGATATTGATGTGAAGATTGTATCTGTGGAACTTAATTAAGGATTTTAAGAAAAGCCAATGCTGCCTGAATTGGTGTGGTTTTAGTGGGGTGTTCAATACTCTGTGGCTGGCTCTGATTTATTGTTAGCAGTTGGACTGATTTCCAGAATTGCTCTCCTAACAGGCAGTGTGTTCCAGAGTCAGGGAAACTTAATCAGCTTTCTGCAATGAGAACTGTGGGCATAAAAGCGGTGATAAGTAAACACCATGATACAAAAAAAAAAAAACAAAAACAAAAAAACGAAAAAGCAGATTTTCAGAAGTTCTTTTATATACACAGAAAGATGTACTGGTTCTACACTGTAAAGGAAAGAAAATTCCACTCATTTAATGTCTCCGCTAGTACAGTAACTGAACTGTAATCAATGTAACAATGTGATTGTTGTAAAAATGACTCTTCTTTCATGAGGTTACATGTACCCTGCCCACCCACTAGTGTAATGTAGTGTTCAGAGGGTTGATAGATAAGCTTTTAAATATGCTGTAGAAGAAAATTCTCTACATAATAATTTTCTAAAATTGTGTGAATTATTTTTTAGAGAATTAGTCATTCTCTAAAAGAGAGTATTCCCTGATTCACAAGCCCTAGGGGAAAAAAATTATCAAGTCAACTATTAAAATCAATACTTCCTTTAAATTCTTGATCATAGTGATTTATTTCTACAAACCTGTGTGTTTCAGAGCTAATGTTGAAACGTGATTCCATGACTCTAACCATCGCCAACTCTGCTTTTCATTCATTTTGGAGAGCATGTGTCTTGTTGATACTTCACAGAGTTGTGGTGTGAATCAGAGTTCCGATGTCTGGTGTATTGGGCTGAACTAAACTTTGCTTAGGTGATCCAAAGATGTCTATGTACAATGTTCTGCCCTAAGGTGATCTCCTTCAATTTTGTCTTACAAATGCAGTGACTTTCCTGTGGCTAAATTTACATTTGCTGATGAAGCACCACCCAAGCCCCCACGACTCTTTTTGCTGGCCAACTCCAAAGAATCGACACCGTCTCCTGCAGATTCTCCGGTAATAGGGAGTCTAATGGGCTAGTAGGGAGATTTTTTTTTTTGTTGATACTCTTTCAAGCCTGGTTCTTCTTATTTGCTTATTACTGGATAAATTAACTTTAGGCAGATTCCTCCTTACTAGCTGGCTGAGCTCCAGAGATTCAGAGTCGAGTGAGCTATTTTGGCATGGAGTCTTCATGAAAGTGTTGCACCAATTATTTTTTCCTTTCCTTTTTTTTTTTTTTCTTTTTTTTTTTTCCTCGCCCTTTTTGTTTTGGTTTGTTTTTAATTATAAGTTCCTTTTCTTGGAAAAGCAAAATGAGAGGTAGGTCAGCATTGGGAGTTCAGGCCAAGAGTACAGAACACATGAATGCACAGAGAAAGCAGGGAAGGAGGGTTAGCAGGCTTTTAGGACCAGATGAAGTTCTCTATCATTACAGAAACTTGGTAAAACCAAGAGGAGCTCTACTCTTCTGACAGGAAGGGGCAGGAAAATTGTTTTGAGCAGTATAATGGTTAACGACCTGTGTTCTACCACTTCTTACCCTTTCTCCTTTGGCTTTGGTGATTGAGGAAACTGCATTCTTTTATCATTGTGGCTCTTTAAGATGTAAGAAGTTGTCTGTGGTTATGCTGGATCATGACAGAGGAGAAAATTTGGATGCAGGCGTTCAGGTCTGGCGTGGTGATTCTAGAGGTTGACACACCATAATTCTCTTTCTGTTCCTAGTGTCTGAAGAGGCTGCATGTTGAGGAGAAGTCTTGCAGCTCTGTGCTGACGGAATTTCCAATCCCGGCATCTCCAAGGTAACTATGGACAGCATGGGCTGTCTTGGGTCACAGATTAAAGCAGCACTGGGCTGAAATTTTTGAGCATGTGGTCTAAAATCATGCTCCAGGTACGCTTTGGTTTCTCAGCAGCAGAATCTTAGTGTTGGGTGGAGACAATACCATGAAAAGTCACTCTGAACTTCACTGGTCAAAATGCCTGCTTCGCCTTATCTGCTTATTAACCCCGATACTGAGCCCGTTGATGGGCTGTACACTGCAATATAATAGATGACTTTAGTAGAAGGTAAAGTCACTTAATTGTCTTCAAGTGCTTCCTTGTTTGAAGTTTTCCAGTGTAGCATATTTAGATGTGTCTGTGTTCTAAGTAACACATTTCAGAAACACTTTTGGCATCCCTCACACTTCTGTTTCTATTGATATGCAAGATACACTCTTTCATTATGCAAGAAGGCATAAAACAGTAGGTTCTTTATAGTCCATGGCAGTTGTAGGTACACAATTTGTATGTAGCAAGGATATACAGTAGTGAGTATACCAAAAACAAGACTAGTAAAAAAAATAAATAAAAGATTGTTGAACTATTGCTGACCAAAAAAGCACAAATAGCAAATTCTATCAAAGCTGATCTTGCAGGTCAGATGATAGAATTATGTTCATAACTTCATCATCATTTTTGAGGGGTTCCATGTTCAAACCCCTGTAGTCAGGACGCAGTCAGACACCTCCCTGCCTTTTCTCCAAGAAGGTTGAGGAGGGAGTTGAGTCCTTCACGAGTAGATACTTAGCCCTTCATTTCACTCAGTGGTGGAGTACAGAGCGTGTGCTGCCATTTAAAGATGATTCTGGACTAAAGTGTCTAGGGTGTGGGTTGTTTGGGATTTTTTTTAAATTCTTTTCAAGCAATTCTGTAGCCTTAGTTTCCTTGGTAACGGTTTGTGGCTGACAACATTTTATAGTATCTCTTTATTCAGCTACTTATTTTCCAGCAACATCTTATGTCTGTTGTCTCATCGCATTTCATTTCTAATTCCTGTTTGAGAACTTATCCTTATGCCCTTGTCTATGCACTAGGTGTGTTCATGTCTGATTAACACAATTGCTGTTGAGCCTGCAGGAAGGAGTGTTGGCAAAATTGAATTTTACTACCCCAAGGATGAGGTTAGAGGGGAACTAATCCTGTTATGGGAAGCAACAGAGAGAGCAAGCCTTGGAGAGTCAGAAGTGTTGCTCCTGTTGCCAGCACAGATGGAAGTCACACAGCTGCCACTGAAAGCAGTTTCCTCACTTTGTTGTTACCTGCTCCTTTCTTCAGTGGCAGAACAGAGCTGCAAGCCTAAGTTTTTGTGATCTTTTGGATGCTGTCTCAGGAATTCTTCTGTGTTTGTTTGCAGGAAAAGGACAGTTCAGCTTGAGGATTTTCACTGTATAGCCATGCTGGGACGCGGTCACTTTGGGAAGGTAGTGTGTAACTGTACACTCTGCAGAGTAGGGGAGTAGGACTGTGGATATGAAGGTGGGCTTCTGCCTCAGAGTCTGTTAGAGTCTGAATAGAACTATTGCAGTATGGAAGAGATTTATTGTAGTGCAGGTATACAAAGCAAACCCAACCACATAAGCAGCTGATAACTCCTGTTAACAATCAAAACTCCTGAAGATTTATGGCTTCAAAGCTCGGAGAAAACCATCCAGGGAGTGCTAAGTCATTTCATAAAGCACGTTATTACCATTCCTTTCATTATCATTATGATCATTAGTGGAATAGCTCCATTCTCAAAAACCGTGTGCGTAGTTACATGCTGTGAGAGCTCTGAGGTGCCCATAAAGCACTTGGCCAGCTGCGATACTACCATTTCTGAAAATAATAGAACTTACACTGACATCCTTCTGGACTGTTGCAGCACAAGGAGCAGAAATAATGTTCTCCATTTCTGGAGTTACTTGAGCTTGGTTTTGAGAATGACTGTCTGGAGTGGATGGAAGTCCCTTGTGTCAATGGGAGTCAAAGTAATCCAATAAGGAAATAATGGATTTATTTGAAGCACAGCTTTTCTGTTGTCTTTCAGGTACTGCTGGCCCAATACAAGGCAACTGGGAAGCTGTATGCTATCAAAGCCTTGAAGAAAAAAGATATTATTAGGAGAGATGAAATTGATAGGTGAGCTTTGTTTAGAGATGGTACCATCTATTGCCAGAGGCTACATTAAGACATCTGTAATCAAGTGTTAGTAGGTATGATGTGTACCGGTCATGGCACTACTAAGGTTACACATGACCTTAAGGCTTGGGTAACTAAAATCAGGAATAAGGAAAGTTATAACAGCGCTGCTTTCTCGCTTCTGGTGGAGTAACACCTGAAGAACCTCTAAACCTCAAGCTTTGGAAGTATGTAGGTTAAATATGCATTAACCCTTCCTTTTTATTTCTCTAATTTAAGATGTAAAGATTTCCTTCTTCATCCTGTCTTTCTCAAAACAGGTTTTTCTGCCAAGTTTTAACGTTGACGTTTTCTTTCTTTGAATCCTGGCAGCTTGAACTGTGAGAAGCGAATATTTGAAGTGGTCAATTCTTCTGATCATCCATTCCTTGTGAACATGTTTGCATGTTTCCAGACACCTCATCATGCTTGTTTTGTGATGGAATATACCCCAGGTGGTGATCTTATGACGCGCATACATGAAGATGTTTTTCCAGAGCATACAGCACGGTGAGTTAGAATTAGTCTAGTTTCCAGGGATTGCAAATTTATAACTTGATTCTCATAGATATTTCCTGATAACTGTTTCTCTCTTACAGATTTTATACAGCCTGTGTAGTCTTGGGGCTCCAGTTCTTGCATGAGAAGAAAATTGTTTATAGGTAACGCAGAAAAGAATCAAGTAAAAGACAGTTCAGCAACTTGAAAGTTTATATTTTCCTGTAGTTGTATGTCTGAAGGTCACTATCTTGCTGGGGTTTCTAATCTTTCTGTCTGTCTTTATTTTCCTCGTCGACTGTTGCTATCAGCATGTTCATCGTGCTTACAGTAAAGAAAGTCATCTAGAAGCTATTCATCTGACATGTTGCAGGTGATTAATCCTCTGTGACATGTCAATACATTTCAGGGGGGCACTTGTAAGTCACTGCTTTCTTTTTTTTTTTACTGTGATAGTCAAGTAATTTGTCATGCTGTTGTGGGATGCTCTTCTCGAGATGAATAAGCCCCACCCAGCTCAAAGATGCTTTGTGAGCCTTTCATTAAGAGGAAAATATCAATAAATTAAGGTGACTCTTCCAAATAAAAATTATTTAAACTGAGTGTAAACTTTACTAAATTTAGATTTTATTCTCTTTTAACATTGAGTTTCTGCCTCTTGCCAAAAATGATGTTGGATGACAAACCTTAGGCTTCATCCACCATTTACTTTCCTTTGCCTGCAGGGATTTGAAACTGGATAATCTACTTTTAGATGCTGAAGGATTTGTGAAGATAGCAGATTTTGGATTGTGTAAGGAAGGTGAGTGACTCTGGTGAAGCCAAAATTGAACCATCAGAACCAGTTTAGGATGTGGGCTGTAGTAATGTATTCACAAATACAGGTGCTGAGGTGGCTGTGTGTAACTTGCGTTCATTCCCATCTTAAAAATAAAACAAACCCCACCAAAACCAAAACATATACACACCCCCCAACAAACCAAACAACAAAAAAACCTCACCTGTCTGGCCATGATGAATTTGGAAAGAATACTTTGTCCTTTAATCTTCAGGAAACTTATGAAGGTGTTTACAATGTGATCCTTTGCTCAAAGGAGCCAGTATAAAACATATACTTGAGTAAATGAGAACTGGAATCTGCAGGAAGTTTCCATGGTTTCGAATTTTTAGGGGCCTCATGTTTTATACTTCCTTATTGGTATTTACAAGCATTGCCCAGTTAACAACATTAGACTCTCAAATGGTAATCTGTGGCTTTCAGAAGGGGAGACTACACGTGACCCATTTAGCAAAGTGCACTGAATTTTGCAAGTGTTCTTTTCCTACAGGAATAGGTTTTGGAGATCGCACAAACACCTTCTGTGGCACTCCTGAATTCCTGGCTCCAGAAGTCCTGACGGACATCTCCTATACCCGGGCAGTAGACTGGTGGGGGCTGGGTGTGCTCATTTATGAGATGCTTGTTGGTGAGGTAAGACCACCTTCCTCTCAGAGGGTCTCACTAAGCAGTCTTGGGGAGAGTAGTACTCGACCACCCAAGATAAAATTTTGCTGAATGTAGCCAACTATTTATTAGTACTTAAATTACATTTTTCTTATTCATAGTACTTGCCAAACTGTAGTTAATTCATACAACTCCCTGCTATTCTCATCCCTATCTAATAGTGAGAAATGGGTGCAATGTGGATTAAATAATAAAATGTCACAATTGCAGTCACCATTCCCTGGAGATGATGAGGAAGAAGTCTTTGACAGTATTGTCAACGATGAAGTCCGGTATCCACGATTCCTTTCGTCTGAAGCGCTTGCTATAATCCGTAAGGTAATGGGCTTCATGGGTCTCTGGGAGCCTGAGGAATTTGCATTTACGGTGTAAGTGGATCCAGAGGGACTCTATTAGGATGGAATAGCATTTGTGTGTATAATCTGGAGCTGCCCACACAGTCTAAGGAAACATTTACAATTTACACATATTTTTCCTTTCTCTTTACATGAGTGCTGTTCTTCTGTCCAGGGATGACTAAGCAGGCTTCTTACTGAGGCCTGTTGCTGCTAACTCTGAACTGGAGCAGTGTTTATCCAAGGGCAGGAATGTCAGTCATTCAGCAGAGATGGCTTGATTCAGTTTTTGAATGTGACCCAGCAGTCACAGGTGCACGGTTGAGATGAGATGCTTCGTGCGGTTTAGAGCAGGTATCTTATTCATGTTGGCAAGTTGTTTACAAGGAACCAGATCTGAGCTATTACTAACAGATAATGACCTTACTGCAAAGGGAGAATGAGAAGATACTGAGGGGTCAGTCTATCTCCTTCCTTTTGCTTTTCTCTCGGAACATTATTTCTGTCCATCCTTGTTCCAGTTGTTTAATGTGAACTGGTATTTCCTGCAGCTTCTTCAGAAATGTCCAGAGCGTAGACTGGGAGCAGGGGAAAAAGATGCAGAAGAAATTAAAATCCAAGCCTTTTTCAAGGTAAGAACTCGTCTTATTACTGCCCCTCATCTCTTTTGTTTGAGCTCAGAGTGATTTTGCTTTCTGTTGGTACTGAGGCCCATTTCCATTAGTTACCAGTGAGATCTTAGTGTTAGGTTCTGTTGCACCTCATTGCTTTATTCAGGAATATGGGTTTCAATTAATGTTTGAAATTACATCCCCCATGTGTGTTTTGTGGGATCTGTAAACTTCCAGAGCCAGTTTGTTATTTCTGATTGTGCTGCTTCTATTTACAAATATACCTACATTTTGAGATGTTGATAGACATCCCTTTTTAAATCAAACTGCAGTGAAGACGCTGTCTGGTGATGGCAGTGATGGCCAATATATTTGATGGCACCTGCACTTGCAGGATACACATGAATTCTAAGAGAAATTGAGGTTAAAGACACATTTGCTTTGGGTCGAGGGTTCCTGACAAAGGTGTTGCCATTCTTCTTTGTCATTACCTGTCTGCCAGAAATTATTAGCCTTATAGCCCCTGGCTGGCTTTGCACTGGAGTAAGAAAAACAAACCTTGGATGTCAGCAGAAATTGATGGGAGGTCCACAGATCCACCTGGACGCAGCTGCACTTTGGTTTTGTCCCTCCTAAATATAGTTTGAGCTGTAACTTTGTTTCTTGGTGCCATTGGCCTTAGACTGTATGGAATCTCTGTACTACCCAGCCTGTACCCAACTACACTGGCCTTTTTTCAGTTCTCTCTCTCAGTAGAAATCAGACATGTTGCAAGGGAGGCTGCAATCCTTCCTCTTACTTTCACATTTCATAAATAATCTTAGTGTCAATCTGGACTGTTCATGTCCTTCTCTTACAGGAAATTGATTGGGATGCCTTGCTTGCCAGGACGCTGAAGCCCCCTTTTGTGCCCACTCTAAGAGATCCCACCGACATCAGCAACTTTGATGAAGAGTTTACATCACAAAAGCCAATCCTTACCCCTCCAGAGGAGGTTGCTCTCCTGACCCGTAAGGATCAGGCTGTCTTCAAGGACTTTGACTTTGTCTCCAGACACCTTTTAAATGTTTGATTCCTGTGCTATAAGAAACACGAACAGATTGTTACCACCTTGAGAGAGTGTGGAGAGGACTTGGCATGGGCAATGGAAAAGTCAACAGAATTCGCGGCACCAGGGCTGCTGAGGAAGAGAGCGCTCTGTAAGCTGAGTTAACTTACTGCAATTTTATTCAGCCTCATTTGTTGGAGGGACACAGGATCTCAATTATTTTTATGGAGCAATTATGTTTCACTGGATGTATCTTCTGCTGGCATTGAGTATAGATGGAAATTTGGAATTTAAGCTGGACTTAATGAAGTCAAATAATTTGTGCAACCCAGGTTACTCAGTGCGAAAAGCCTAAGTAGCACAACGTTTTAAAGTTGCAGAGTAGCAGGGGAATGGCTGCTTCTCACCTGTTCTCTAGAAAAGATATGCAGCATTCCCTCTGTGTAATGATTTTATGCCCATTCCCACTCAGAATTATGTACACCAGGGACAGAATGTATTTTAACACAACCAAAATAATGATGTTGGGGTTTGACAATGATCCAAGTGATATATCTTAAGGAAAAAGAGTCTTTCTCTACTTCTTCAAGGATGCTATATCTTAGCTCTTGTTTTTAATGATATGAAAAAGCCACAGCTTTGCACATGCATTTTTTTTTGAAAATAAAGATACCTTCTAACAAAATTTCAGCTTTTCATCTCCTTGGTGTTAGCTGAATGTTTCCGATCAGGGATAACCATATTCTGCTCAACAGGCAGGATTTTAGTTTTCTCTGTAAATGTCAATAACAATATTTTCTTCCTTCATTCCTTCTCACTCAAGTTGTCTGTGTACATACTATGTGGTGTCATCAGCTGTCACATAAAAATGACTGCAGTCAAGTTGTCTCCCCACAGATTTTATCGATGTGTATATCCTGTATCTTTTTTGGGATGGCTAAATAATGACATTTTTAATATTGGAAAATCAGTAAGTTAAAGGTGATTTCATTTGCCTGGTAACATATTTTGTAATTATACTTGATAAGATAAATTTTCTTCTCTTAAATTCATAATGTTAGCTTGTTGGGCAAAAAAAGGAAGGGTATATTTGTCCCTGATGACAAACAGGGATGCACAGCTATTACTCTTCCAGTTTGTCTTCAGCAGAGGTAGACAGTAGTTGAACTAACACGATGGCACTGTCCCTGGAGATAAGGTCTGGGTGCAGCTCAGAGAGGTAAGAGTTTTGGGGTTTTTTTTGGTGCAAAACAGAAATAATTTATACCAAAACTGGATTTCCTGATTTCAGAGCCAAGTATAACTCCTGCTGAAAGTTCCCGCGTGCAAATATCCTTTCAACCTCCTGCTCTGCCTTGCTGTGTAATGCCCAGTTTAAAGCAGGATACGCATTTTCCTCACCCTTGTTTGAACAGTAGCAGTTGGCTCGCTGTTGGCCCCTAGCATGGTTTGTGACTTTTCTTAAGGTCAAGGTCTCTGTAAAGTGGCAAGTAGCACCATGGATTGTCAGCACAGGTGAAACCTAGCACTTGGGTTCAAAGACAGAGGCATAAAGAACTAAAAATGCATGTTTAATCTTTTAATTTATAGTAAATTAAAAAGACTGTAAATTCTCATCTCAGTGCATTTAAAAAAGAACTACCAAACAGAGCAAAACTGTGTGGTTTGAGCTGTAGCAGCTGCTGACAGATTTTTCTTTGATACCTGAAGAACCAGAAATTGCAAAGTGGCAGATGAGCCATACTTTAGCAGGCACCACAGTGACACAAACAAACTGCAGAATCCTTTCTGGATGGTATAAAACTTATGAAAACAATTCTGAGTGTTCCGATATCCCTCTGATAGGAGTTTATGCCCTGAACAAACCAGACTGGAGACAGGTTACCAACTCTGGTGTGGGTCAAAAAAGGGATCCTTCTGCTGTTTTTGGACTACAATGCTGCATTAGTGACTACACTGTCCTTCCGTGAGTTCTCATCAACTGTAATCCCTGAGTGCATCCTACCAGTCAGATGTGCTCTTGAGCTGGTGTTAATTCCTGAGCCAAGGCAATTAAGGCACAAAACAATTTTAACTAAGGTTTTGTTGTGATGCTGTTTTTTGGTTGGTTTGTTTGTTTTTTTAATCTGAGAAGGGTCAGGACTGAAATCCACAGCACAGTCTTTTCTGTTTTTAAAGCTAAAACTGGTCATCCCAAACTTCCTTTGAGTTCCTCATGGAAACGTAAAGTATGATCTTTTCCTTGCAATGAAAAACAAGCTTGCTGCTATCTTGGAAAGCTATGGGCACCCCCTAATCCTAATGAAACAAACCAAACCTAGAATCCTTCCTCTTGCATTGAAACTTTGTATTCTTCTATTACACTTTCCCTAAGTCTATTGAGGTAGCAGGATGACCAACGGCATTACTGGAGTGGAGAGATGTGGACACAATTAGCAAAAGGAAGCAAATTTAGAGATGTGTTTGCTCAGGCCAGAAGTCAGCCCTGCTGGCCTTCCCAGAACCAGTGTCTCCCCTTTAACAGTGTTATTCCTATATATATAAAAAATAACCCTGGCTATCCTCAAAACGTAGTTTGCAGGGTGAACCAGCTATGGAACAGGTTGCATAGTCCGTGATGTATTAAAGCTCCATGCGAGGAAGTGGCAGCAGTTACATCAGCAAAGCTTTACCTGACAACCTGCTGCTGTGCTGGCGCTCCACCAGGCAGCGACTGCTGTGACTAGACAGGCTCACTGTTCCTCTGGAAATAGATGTTCTCCCATGCAGTGAGGTGGCTCGAACAGAAGAATCTCCAGAGATTGAGGATTACCCCTTGGTCAAAGGGATTCTCCAACTCAGACTGTCGCAGGTAGGAGATGCGATGGTGTGACATGAATTCCCAGGTGGTGGTGTTGCACGAGATCAGATAGAGGTGTGAAATAAGCAGCAGCAGGACAACAACGGTGAATATGACTATCAGGAGGAAGGACAGGAGAAGGAAAATGTTGTGCTGCAGCCAGTCCCAGGACTGTTCAAAGTAGAGGCCTGACCTTACAGTTCAAAGAGAAATAAATTCATGGTTAAAGATGCAGAACTAGTTAACTGAGCCAAGAAAACTTGATGGCACATTTCGTTTCTGTTTCTGAACAGAAACCCTAGTTTCTGATAGTCATGTACTACAGGAAGTTAAAATACTACACACTCTCTTAAGAGACTGCACCAATAGTAACTTAGATTCTAAGAAGTTTAGGAGATGCTGGTTCCCCTGACAGCTGAGAGAGACAGTCATCTTTGGTTAACTCCTCTGCTGTACAGGTGCACAGTTGAAACCACTCTGCAGCTTCCAGTACTTTAGTTTGTAAACGAAGATGCTATGACAGTAACTGAAGCAAAATTAGTTAAGCTTTTTTTTTTACTGTTGTTAATTCTGTTAATTTAAGCTTAAAACAAAGATGAACAATGAAACCCAAATGATGAGATTCTGCTCCACCACTGATCAGCTCTGTTGTCCCTCAGCAGATCAGGGGGCTCAGAAGAGCTGATCACCAGGGTGCAAAAGAGGGTGAAGATACAAAGCCAAATCTAGCAATCTCAGAGGTCAAAGTGCTGGCTCCAGGCCTTACCAGGCAACGTGACCTCCCCACAGCAGAACTACAAGCTGCACGCTCAAGTAGGCGATGAAGAGGGGGTGATTCTTCTCTCCTACACAGTTCTCAATCCAGGGACAGTGATGGTCGTAACGCCGCACGCAGTGCTGGCACAGCTGGCAGTGCCTGGCCCGCATTGGTTGCTGCAAAACAAAAACCCAACAAACACTAGAATAGTGCCCTGCTGTTCTACTCCCCCTTTGGTAGAACAGAGCACTGTGCAATACCATCCTCCTCCACAGCAGTACTGTCCCAAAACCACTCCATAGTCATGGAAGGGACCTTAAAGATCATCCCGTTCCAAACCACCTGCCCTGGACAGGGACACCTGCCATGAGAGCAGGGCTCAACCTAGGCTATATGATGTTATCTTAGTCTAGATTATATTAAGATACTGAACATGAACTCTCCTAAGACAACTAAAGGGGATCATGATTCCCCTGGTACAGACCCAAATGACTGAGATTCAAATTAAATTACTCTCCCACACTACTTCTATCTATACATTTTCTTTACTATCTACCTATTTATAAGAAGCCCAGTGTGCAAAGGAGGGAGATAGAGCGAATCCGTCTATTCAGGAAAGCATGAGCAGTGCTGAGGTGAAAAACTAAAACCACAGCTATTGAAGAAAGCATGCAGGGATGGGATGTCTTTATGGGACTAGATAGAGGAGGGAAGTGTCTCCACTTCTGTGTGAATGCAAGACACTTGCACAGAAAGCAGCTCAAGTACCAGGAACAGAGAAGATGAGAGACCTGGTTGAGGGAAGCAGTACGAGTGTGACTCCCAAGGATTTGTTCCCTGAAGCATATATACGTTTTGCCAGCTTTTCCTCTTGCAATAAGCTCACTTCTTCTCATAGATATTCTTCAGGAATTTGTGGAAGCCGGGATAATGCTGGATTTTATTAAACTGATACGGATTGCTCTGAAAACAGGTACTTCTAGGCTTTAGACAAACTGTTTTAAGAGCTAATTTAATTGCTCTATTTTTTCCTTTGTGGTATCTTTTACAATTCATGCTAACGCTTTGTTGCTTTCAGGCCTCTGAACAAGCTCACAGCTACCAATGGTTCTTATTTGTCATGCTCAACTGCTTTTCTAACTCTCTATCAAGATATCTCCAAAATAATCTTTTTGACAATACTGTAAGGTCTGACTGACATGGCAGTAAGAATGTAGAACACAATTTTCCCATGGCAATGGAAGATCCCTGTTTCTATGAGCCAGTGAAGACTTGTTTCAACCTTGGAAAACCAGTAACATGCCAATGTCCATCGCTACAACATCTATAGCTACACAACCAGTTTGGATCACTTTTCAATTCAGGACTGCAAGTGAATTCAATTTGCTAGTTGTGTTTACTTTTTCTGTGAGTTTTTCAGCAGGAGGGTGACAGAATTAATCAGATCTGCCATGCCTCCCAACCTCTGAGCAGTGAGCAGTAGTGACAGAGCAGAAAACAAAGCCAACAGCAGCTGAACAAAGACATTGCCAAAAAACGTAAGCTTACGAATCGTTCAATCCCATTCTCCTCTAGATTGTTACGAATGCCTACCTTCACCAGGCAGTAGCCACAACGACGCATCTTAATATTGCTTGGAACTTGGGGTGTCACCATTCTTTGTTCTTCGCTATTGCCTGCCTGCAAAATAGAGAAAGAGAGTGACTAAGGAGGTTTTGTGTGCTGCCATCTCAAGTATAGTGGCTATTAGCCCACTTGGCATGACTGAGCTGCCTGGATCCTTTTACAGTGACACAGTGCTGGCTGTCTCTATCATTAGGAAAGTAAAAATAATTACTCAGAATTCCTCCAGAAGCTGCTACATAAATACTGTGGCATGAAATTCCACTGAACACAGTTAAGGTACAGTGAGAACAGGCTCCTGTAACCATCAAAAGAATGTTTGCACAGAGGTGGAAATAATTGTGGACAAGATACTACACTGATCCCAACATTATGCTTTGGGACAAAAAATAAACAAAGATTAGACTTCACTTCCAAACTCAACAATGATGTCTTCTCAGTATAAGCACTGCTACTTATTCATAACGCAGCCAATATTTACATTAACGGTGGACAATTAAAATCAATAATGGTCTGTCTCCTTTGTCCTACGCAATCTGCGAGGCAGTGAACCCGCAGTCCCTTACCTCTTGGTTACTGTAACTCTGCATCTCCATTTACCTCGCTCTGTTTGTGTATCAGTCCTCCGAGAGGGGAACAAATCTATAAACAGTTCGATAAATAGAGTAGCAGAGAGCATTTTCCTCCAAGCTTGCCATTCGATTCGGGCTTTTTTGCACTTAGCGGTGGTTGGCATAAAATTGGTCATGTATATATCCTATAGGGTACTGCGGCCTTGGATGCAAAGCAGGATTTATGCTCAACAGGGCACAGTTGCAGGTCCAAGGGGAGCGTGGCGTAAAATACACAGTTAAAGTCTGTGAACCCTGCTGTGGTGACAGAGCATGAATCAGAGATCACCCGGGCTAATCCCCCACGGTCTGTGTGTGCTTCCTTTACGCCAAGCGCAACAGAGACCGCTTCAGATTGGTTTTTTTATCGAGCAGAGTGGGGCGAAGAAATAAAGCCTATGGATTTTACAGCCTCGCCGCTCTCTTCCACCCCTCAAGTGCTATACCTCCACTTCCTCTTCAGACTGAACAAAACCCGGATCCATGAGAGACACCTTAAAGTACAGCAGGACAGAGCACAGCACCAGTAAGACGAAGATCAGTGGCTGCAGCAGCTCTCCCCGCTCCTCTTGCTTTTGCAGATCTGGAAGGTACACACAACCCCCCCACCCCCCCCAAAAAAAAAAAAAGTGAAGAGCAGTTCTTTGTGAAATGTTTAGGATTTTTTCTCTCTGGCCTTAACGAAGGGGTTAAGGGGGAGAAAACGGGGAGAAACCAGGCGGCAAGAGGGCACGGGGTGAGAAGGGGAGAAGCAGGCCACGGAAGGGGGTCCCGACGGCCCCGCAGCCCTCAGGGTACCCCCGGGGCTGGGCGAACACCCGCGTTGTCCCCTTCCCCCCCGCCGCTGTCCGGCCGGGCACAGCCCGAGCCCGGGTCGTTGCCGCCTCTCCTCAGGGGCGGGCCGCCCCCCTCCCCGGGGCGGGCCGCCTCCCCCGGCCGGGGCAGAGGGAAAGCCGCGCCTCACCTGTGCGGTGTAGGAAGAGCCCCAGCGCCAAGGCCCCGCTGAGGGCGGTGTGCGCTGCCCGCACCCACAGCCCGCCGGCCCCCATGGCGCCCGGAAGGGCGGGCGGTGCCCGGAGGCGGGGCTGGGCCCGGCGGGCGGTGGCTCGGCGGGGACGGTTGTCCTCGTCAGCGCGGTTCTCTCAAGAGGCCCGGCCATCTGGCCCCCCCTTGGTGGGCCGGGTGGTGACCCCTCAGGGTCGGCTTCCCCTGAGTGGAAACTGGGGTCTCTCTTCTCCCTCCTTTCCTCCCTGCGACCCGCGGGCTCCTTCCTTCCCTCACAGCCTGGGGTTTCCCTTTTCCCTCCACTTTGGGGGCCTTTTCCAGGAGAAAGGCCTTTCCTGCAGCCCCCCCCCACATCCCGGCTTGTCTCCTCAGTCTGAGCCCCCTGGGCCGTCAGCCATTTTTCAGTTTGGTGGGCATTGTGGGGAACGCGGGCCTGGGGTAAAACTGCTACAGACGAGGTGATGGTGCTAAATGTGCGTGTGAGGAACGGAGCGGGTCTTGCTGTTGGAAGGCGCTGTCTGGGTGAGACCCCAGTGTGTTAACTCTGGTCTCGCCAATTTCATTGTTTCAGCTGTTGATTCCCCCCCCACACACACACTCCCAGGGAGAAATGCAGAGGCTGTGCCGGGCTGAGCCCACGCAGACAGCCCGATTGATGCGATCGGAGCTTGTAAATGTCTGACATAACTTCAGTAGGAGGCTGACGGAGTGGGATTTGATGGAGCTTCAGGTGTCGGCAGAGAAGGCGTTGGTGTCGGAGCCAGGCCATTAGATTCCCCTGACAGCCACAGAGGGAAACGGGCACGTCTGGAGAACAGGCCTGCTCATCTGAAAGCAGACATCTAAAAGGAGTTGGATTGTACCCTAGATGTGTTTTTGTCTCTTGCTAATAATAAAAGCCACGAAGACTAGCTTAGATGTACACAAATACACATTGAGTGCCTGTCTATTTAGGGGAGATGAATCTCACCACAGCCCTGTAAAAGTTCTGAAATCGGTGTTTTCTCTTTAATCTCTTTTCAGTTTTAACATAGGTGTATCTTGCTGCTTTTCTTACCTCCTTTCCCAGTAAAAACTTGGAAAGAAAATCCATGTTGTCTGCAAATTTATCCTCCAGCACCTGAAAAGAAGCTGATTCCTTGGTATTGTTTAACCACAAATTTTTGTTTATTTTAGTATCTTTTAAGTAAGTTAGTGGCCTTCTGCTGATCCTAGGAAAGCACCTGGCTGCACAGGTCATTTAAATGGCTTATCTGAGATAGCTGTGTTGAAATGTTAATAAAAATTGCAGTCTAAATTTCCAACAATATTTCAAATGCTTTTTTTTAATTATTATTATTCTAGATAAATGCAAAACCTACAGAAATCTCTCCTCAGACACCTGCCTCGTAGCCTGCATCAGTACTTGTCAAAGCTCACATTTTATATGCAAGATGGCCCTGCTACTGTCTGCCTGCTTTAAATATCCTGAAAATCTTTCTGTTCCTTGAGTTGCAAAGGAGCCTTTCAGAACAGTAGGAAGCTCAGAACATCAGGCTCTGTCTATAAACAGGTAAGAAAAAAAAGGTGGGTAGTGTCTTTCCATTCTTTGCAGAGGTGTAAATTTTAATGCTTAATGAAGGCAATTTGAGTGGTAACAATATTACCCACTTGAAAGTAGACACATTTTGGTATTCTAGACTGATCTGTCCTAAGGAATGTATTCTCACTGTCTTTGTGATTAGAATAATTTGGTGCATGTTATGGTTTTTATCTTTTCTTACAGTTTTGAAACCTGTTTTACAGAGATCAGAGCTTATCTCTGTCTCAAGGGTTTCAACCTAAATGACTGGTTGAAATTAGGCTTAGTTCCAAAAAGTCTATACTAGCAAGTTTCTGAGTGGAGAATCTAGATTCTTATGGCATTCCAGCTAGGAATTTCATGCTGCTGGAAGCCTAAGGTATCTCTCTGTACTCTTACAATGCAGTACATCTTCAGCTTCTGAGAGGCAGTTCAGTTTCACACAATTCCTCCTCCTACTTCAGCCACCTGAAGCCTGATCCTTTAGAGAGTTTACGATGACCATTGAATTAATTGGCAGTTTAACCCTTGCAGAAGCAGGGTCCTGAGAAGAAAGTCATGCTGGCCTTAAAGCAGATTGACTGTTTTGAGCTAGAGTCTTTTCTTAGGTACTCAGCTTCTGCCCACTTACTAAGCTTAGGCTGTGGAATGCAAGCTGCAGAGCCGTTACAGAGTTCAGAGGCAAGCTGTACAGTCAAATATTGTTCTGTTTTTTTTTTTTCTCCTCTCACATAATTTCATAACAATACTCTCTTCCTCCACGCCTCTTTTCTATTGACAAACAGTATTGTGTCCCTCGGAGTGATGAGAGGAAAAGTCACTGAACTGCATCATCAACACATGGCAGTTCCTTTCATTTTTAATGAAATATATGACAGCAAATGGACCAGTAATGTATCTAAATAAACCACATTCATAGACCAAAGGAAGAAGGCATTGTTAAGCACTAGGTTTAATACACAGCGGGTATCCAATGGATACAACAGAAAAGTTAATTCATTCAGAATTGTAAGGAAGCAGCAGTTGTGCATTATTATTTTTTTGCTTGGTTTCACCATGTACAAACACTTGAACCAGGCCTCTCAACATCAGGCAGGTCAATGGACAGAGTAAAAGCAGACGCTTGCTCATTGTAACTGAGGTTATTTTCTTTAAGCAAAACAAGGAAATACATATTTAGTTAGCTTAAAAACTTTTTTTAAAACAAGAAAAGAATTACAGAGAGGATCAGTGACAACTATATGAAATCAAAATATTGTCTGCTACAGCAGAAGTGCTTCAGTTCAGCTGGAAGTCTCCCTAATTCCTTTTCTTTTTACGTTCTTTCTCATCAAGCCCCCATGTTGCTTTTCATCCATTTCTGATGACCATTACCCTCTGTGCTTCATACACATGGTTGTCATGGAGACCAGCTGTTTCCCTATTTTTTTTTATTATTTTTTTTTTCCCCAGCACAAGCTACCCCCCAACACCTGAGCTGTTTCAGGCTCCTCCCTAAACAGTCTCAAGAAAATGTATTTTCTAGGGAGTAGTGCCTGAATGCATTGCCCCTGTAGCTCTTCAACTATGGGTAATTAATTGCCGCCTTCAAGTGATGAGAGGGAAATAGGCTCACAGCTCCAAGACTTTTCTTCCCACTCATCTTTTGCAGAGACCAGAGTGACTGCAGCAGAAGCCCAGCCAGGCTGACGAGCCAGGTAGGATTCAGCGCTGAACAGATACCATTTCAGCCACTACGTAGGTGCAGGGTAATCGCAGCCATCATGCAGATGCAGCAGATGAATTATCTGCAGTGTTACTAATTGCTAGAAATATCAGTACTAAACTTTCTTGGCTTGGTCTAGATGAGAAAGCCTGGTGCTGCTGGGTGTTAAAACACCATACAAGCAGATGCCAATCGTTATAAGCAATTCCTCCCACAGATCTTGTAAAATGGAAGCACTTGTGGAAAGGTGCTCACCAATTTGCTCTTATCTATTGCAGAGACAATGGCAGATACCTGACAACCTGCGTGCTGAGGTCTGCTGTGTCATTGACTTGGGCCACCGAACCACAAGGCATCCTTCAGCCAGGAAGGAAACTACATCCAGTCAAGGTAAAGGGTTCCTCTGGTGGCCCAGTCTCTGCAGAGAACTGCTGAGTTGTGTTTGTGCTCTGCTTGCCAAGCTTGTGAATAGTAAAGGAAATGTAGTAGTGAAAATACAAATAAGAATCTTGAGTGGGACAACAGCTACAGAGTACAAGGAGCTCCTCTGCCATATGTTTACACACTATGAACTTCTCTCCTGGTGGGTTTTCATTTGGCAGATAGAACGCTGTTCTAGTTTTCTGGGCAGGGTTGGTCATTAGCTCTATAATTCTGTGTGGAGCTGAGGTCTCCTCGTTCATTCCTTTGCTCCAGCAAAGCTGGAAGGCCTGAGAGGCTTCTCTGTAACAGTCAAGCATTTCAGGATATCCAACTTCTCCTTTCACATTAGACCTTCACAACAAATCAGCCACTTTGCCCTCCTCTCCTTTGCAGAACGTTGGTCCGGTGGCTGCAGACAACTATCCTGTTCTGTCCTGAGTGTTGAATCTACAGCAGCAATTCATTAACTCCTCTTTGCCTCCAAAAAGTGCTTTTGGGTCATGGTACATGCATTATGCCTAGGATGCAACAACACCTGCTGTTTCAGTTAGGGAAACTGAGGTTCAAACTAGCTTCAAACTCCCCATTACAGGAATTCCTGGATTATGCTCAGGTGCTTGGAGGACACCTTTCTCTCTCTTGCTTCCTACTGAAAGAGAAATGTTATTATTTTAGCTCGCAGTTTGTTGGCTTGAAGACACTGAAGCTCATGTTACTCTAGCAGGGATGCTATTTGTTTTAAAATGCTGTCTCAGGAATTTACCTTTCTGGTGGCCTGACTCAAGATCTTCTGTGTAGGCAGCAGTAATAGAGCAGTTAGTTTCCCCTTCCCCCTGGGATTGGTACAGATCTCAGAAAGCTAAGCTTTTCTGGCCGCTGGCCTGACTCCAGTAATCTACATGTTGCTGGGAATTTGAAATCTTTTTGTTCTGGTTCAGGCTGAGGCACAGCTTGATGAGGATATGTGAGCAGTGAGGACAGAGCTTATCTTTACAGCGTGAAACAAAGGTTTGGATCTTGGCTGTTCAGGATACCACAGTCCAGCTTGCAGCGGGGGAGGCCTCAGTAACAGCTGAATTTATAGGGGCACTGGTTTGAAAACCCCAAAACTTTGGCATCTTGAAGCAGATGGAAACAAGCCATCAGTTGTCTGTTAACTTTGATGTAGTTGTGTCAAAATCTCAGGGTAAAGCCTGATTGTTTGGCTCTGATTACAGTGCGAGGCTGAGGTCTGCTCTAGCTGAGATGGGAGCTCCTGAGCTCCCGAGGTCTCCAACACGAGTTTCTGATACCTCTCACATCTGTGACGTGTCCCCTTCTGCTCCACTCCCACCTTGCCAACACAGTCAGACGTTTGAGTGTTCTTTGATTCAAGATTTTAGTGGTAGGAGCTTTTGCTATATGGGCATTAGAAAGGACGAAAGCCTAGTGGGTGGCACTGTCACACGAAACAACTTCAAAAGGACAGCAGCACTAAATGGAGAATTAAACAAGCAAAACCTGACTCCCCTGCCTGACTCCGAGGCAGTATTTGCAGCCTCTCTTAGGTTTTGCATCTAGAGGGAAGATTAGTAAGTGTTATATAGAAAACAGCTCTTGAAATAAGCTTTCCCTGTCTCAAAGCTCATAGGGACACAAATTCTTGGGGAACAGGAATAAGAGAGAGAGAAATACATTTCAATCAAACGACTGCAAAAAAAGTATAATTCATCAAGTTTTGCAAACTGTATGAAAACAATTCAAAAGTGACACAAAAATATATATAAGGTTGAAAAATACTTAAAGAAAAAAAGTACAGATCTCACAATATCAAAACAAATGACGTATGGTTAAAAAGAAAAAAAAGACATTGAGTAACACCATATTGGCAGAAGAAGTAAACCTCTGCAGGGCAGCTGTGTTCTGTCATTTAAAGTGTCAGTTTGTGTATCTAGGATCCGTCTATAATGTGCTCAGCAACGACAACATTAGCTCTGAGCATTAGAAGAACCTCATAGCAGCGAGTCAAATCTGAGAGCAATGTATACGAGGGAATAGAGCAGCGAGGGTTACTGTGCTTGGAGGCCTGAAATGTCCCAGCTCACATGGCCATGCTCTCCTCTTACAGCTACCAGACACAAAATCTTCTAAATCCCTTCAAAGGGAAGATTTCTGAACTGTGAAAGAACCGTGGCAAGCAGAGAACTCTAAGGATGGACTGCACGCCGTGATGTTGAGTGCCTGGTTGTGAGGCAAACCTTGGCCTTTGGCTTCTTGACTCCACAGAGGTCTGGAATTACAAGTGAAGACCACCTTGGTTGGACTCTCAGTGCTGCTGACACAAGCAGGACTGCACTGGTAAGTACTAGTGGGAATCACGTAAGAACAGGGCGTTTTGCATCCCAGAAGAGGGGGGAAGATGTTGGGGTGGAACCAGAGGTGTTATTTTATGGGATCACCCTCCAAAGGGTGCCTGGAGACTCCCCAAACTTTAGCACCTCCAATTGCAGCGTTTGTACTGCAGTGAGCTTCCTGTAAAGGGAGATTATTTTGCCACTGAGCACGGTTTCATAAAATCATGGAATGGTTCAGGTTAGAAGGGACTTTAAAGATCACTGAGTTCCTACCCCCTGCCATGGGCAGGGACACCTCCCACCAGACCAGGTTGCTCAAAGCCCCGTCCAGCCTGGTCTTGCATCTTTTCACTGACGCAGACTGAAAAAGAGCAGAGCAGCTCCAGGTCATTACTGGGATTTGCACAAGTGGCAGAAGCTGCTCTGGACTGGGGCCCAGTAGAACTTATAATGCAGAGGGAAATACGCTCTCTGGCATTTGTAGCCCTTCCCCGTAAATAGAACACAATTAAAAAGGTGGCGAAGGACTGGAATGAAGATGTGTAGCCCTTTGTGAACACACCTTGTTCCTTGTTGCACAGACTCCCTTAGAAAGATAAGCTCTGCGGCAGCAAGGATGTGTAACTGGATTTACTGGTCATCCCTGACCTTACGAAGCTGGGTGGGCTGGCAAGCCCTACTGTGCAGCCAAAGGGGACAAAACAGACCTCTTGACTTTAATGGGAATGTTTTACTTCCAAACAACCCACATGTTTCCATTAATGTGAGTCTTCTATAAAAAAATCCTTAAGGGAGTGAATTGATTTGTAAGATCTTTCTTCCCCGACTCCTCCATTTACAAATATCACTAAAAAGGTCAGTTATTTTGGTCTAACTCTCTGGTATTGTGTCCCCCAACCTCTTTAACCAGATAAATAACTTGTTGCTGCCTGTAACCCCATTGAGCAGCCAATACCAATTCAGGACTGGTGTTCTTGCAGACATGACAGGACCTCATGCAATACAGCAAAAGGGAATTTTCTAAAAAGTGGGAAATAAAAACGTCACACTAGCGATCACACAACTAGGTCTTCAAGCTCATGATCATTTGAGGCTCTCTGTGTGGTCTAAAATAAAAAGGTTAAAAGATACATAATGTACTTGTCTTTGTTTTTTGTTTTCTTTTTATACAGAAATCATACACACAGAACTTCAACCTGAAACTTCATAACAAAAAAGTCCACTAATTTAAGGAAAGCATTTTGTTGTGCAAAAAGTCCCTCCCCCCTCCCCTGTTCACCTTCATCTACTGAGGGTCTCACACACACACATAAAGTTTCCTTCCAACGGGCGAGTTGGTAAGAAAGAGTCCTCCCTATATACAGTGAATTAGAGAGAAGCTGGATACAGTGCTGGCAAGAGGCATTAGACGAGGCCTCTATCTGGAAGTGTCCATGTTCTCCTCCTTAAAGTTACTGCAGTGCTCTATAACTTTCCTACGGATAAAACAAGGACAAGGAAAGAGGATTTAGTTTAAAACTTTTTTGCATGACACCTGTGGGACAGTAACGTAAAGACTGTCCAACTGCTTGAGCTCTATGTAAACGTTTGCTATTTGCAGCAGGCAGTCTCTTTGGAGATACACATCAAACCACATTTGTGTCAGAACCAGTATAGCTTAGAGCTCACAGTTTGTCCCCTCAGAGTTTCCAGTTGTGTTAATACACATTACAGCCACATGCAGCCGTTCCTTCATCGCCCCCATATCCAAATCCTCAGGTAACTCTGGATCCCATCAGCAAATCCCTGCACACAGATGTTTGTCCTTCACTTTGCTGTCCCCTGTCCCTGCTTTTCCTATTCTTTCCTTTTACCATTCTTGCACTGTCCCGTCACCTACGCAACCCTCTAACCATGAGAGCCTCCACAGGCTTGTCACCTCCAGCCACCTTCAGCTGTGGGGAGTGCCTGCTCCCACCCTCAAGGGACCTGATCTTTGCCTCTTTTATATTTATCCTGCAGGTATGAAATTGTAGCTCTCAATGATTAGGAACTGCAGCTGGCTTTTAAACCTCGGAAAGAACAACTCCAAAGAGCAGAGTAAGTTGGGGAAGCCCACAAAGGTGATGGACTCTCTCCACCTTTTGAAAAATCGTTTCGTCATAACTGCACATTCAGGAATTTTGAGGCCAGTATGATTCTGGACAGGGAGCCCACATAAGCAGGGAGAACCATGATGACTGGTGACTGTCGGTGTGAGATGCAAAGAGGCACATGGCTCCCTGGTCCCTAGCCACTTCTATAACCAATTTGTGCCCATCGTCTATCACGAACGATCTGTGTGCATCCCCCACCTGTGAACACCTCTCTACTCTTCATCCTCTTTTCCCTGCTCTTCTCCTGTGTTCACTTCTCACCCCTCATGCACATCAAGTACAGGCCTTTCTTTGGTAGCCTTACTTGATGTAGAAGAATAAAAACTAAACTGAAGCTGAATTGGATGTTTGATGATAGAGCATTGGTTTCCTACCGGGCCATTTCCTTGGTCTCTTGCCGTGCTGAGGCCATTTTGATCATGTCCTTCAGAAGGGGAATCCCACCTTCTTTGATCAGCAGTGGGCAGTACTTGTCAGCTGCAGGGAAAAGAATAAACAGGTCCTTGTGAACCCTCACAGGAGTGGTATAAAGTCGGGGGCGGGAGGGGAAGGAGAAGCCTGTGGCCTGAGAAGCCACAAAACTTTCTTTTTTTTTTAAGGAGGCAGCCTGCTGGGGGTGCCCTGGTGTGAAAACAACAGGCACAAAAGGGCTGAGAACACAAGAGCAAGGCCAGCAGGATCAGAACATCGAAGGAATTTCCTACGCAGTGAGCCTCATGGTTTTTGTTTGGCTGTGCTGCCTGGACATTCCTGCAGCACTCAAAGAAGGTTCTCACCACCCACATAACTAAGCTGGGAAGGCTTTTTCTGCTGACGAGCTCAGAACCACACCCTCAGCTTTTACAGGCAGTGGATATGATTTCAAAAAGGGAACTTACGGTAGACAGAGACCAGGTTATAGAGCGCCCAGGTGGCCCAGTGCTGGCTGACTGGGGAGATCCCTTGTGGAAGAAGTCGAAGGATTGGTTCAAATGACCTGCACAGAAACATTGCAGAAGTCGTTAAAAATCCAAGAGCTGCTTCTTTCAGCACCTTTGCCGCTCAGAGTAATACAAACGCTGTGCTCACAGATACCGCAGCAGTCAATCCTTTGCAAGTCAAAAGATTCTGGCACCAAAGACTATGTCTGTGTCACAGGGCAGGACTGGCAGCCTTACCGGCCCTGCCACTTTGGCACAAACATGCTGCCCGGATAAATAGCTGCAACAAATGCAGCCGAGTCCAGGGAACGATTGCCATCCTCTGCCAGTCATTTCCTCATGACGGCTGAAACTCGGCAGCGCTGATCTTTCTGCAGAGGGGCAAAATTCTACCCAGCCAAAGCTGGCTGCTCATGTGCAATGGTTGCTGCATTTTCCTCTGATGACAATAATGCCAGGCATTGGATGCTGTCCGTTCTGGAGCCCTGCCAGGCACTATGGGAATAGAGAGTACCCGATACCCTCTTACAGGAAGGGCTTTGGAGGATTCCACCAATTACATTAACCCTTGAATGGATTTCTGGGAACTGTGTCTAACTGTCCCCCAGAGAAGAGTGAAAGCTACAGCAACCCATGTGACTTTCAGAAGCCAAAGCGAACAGTCCTAAGGAGGTGCAAAGGACAGCAGCCTCAGAGGAAAATGCTTAGGCAGTCAGACAGAGAGATCATGGGTTTCCTGATCTACTCGATTTCACCAGAAACAAGCAGGAGAAATTCTGTTGGGCTCCCTCAGGAATCCTCTCCCACAGGAATCACCAGGTGAGGTGTCTAAATTCAGCAGCCTACGTAATACGTTTCAAAGGAAGATGTAAAACCCTCACTAAAGAGTACATCCCTGAGGATGTTTCTCCTTCACTCTGAACAGAGCCTCCAAGCTGGGCTATATCTCTTCCCTTCTCTCTGTTGGCACTTGCTTCCTGTGACAGTCCTGGCTCCCTGGTAGGAGCCAAACTCTTCTATTCCTCACCTGTAGTTGATATTTCTCCTGGAGTTGATATCCCAGCTCTGGATGGCTGCCCACATCCTTTTCACAACTTCCTCTCGGTGGGGCTCACATATACCCCAAGCCTCTGGGCCATCGAACATGATATGGGAGAGCACACCACAGGCGTTGTAGGATACCTCAATCCCATCTGCTTTGCTCTCCAGCAGGTTGCTGCCGAGAGAGAAGAGAACATTTAGAAGTGTTGACACGCTGGGGGTTTGAAAGTCTCCAGGTGATTCAGGAGCAGAGCTCCAGGGCACTCGCCCTGTCCTAGTTCAGCTGTTCATTAGCCAAGTGCTCACCTGAACACACTAATGAACTGGGAGGTCATGAGCTGTGGGCGGAGCTCCTTCACCTCTGCTACGTTGCCCAGGAGGCCCAGCATGTTGCGATGCAGCTCCTGTTTCTCTGGGAACTCCTAAACAAGCAAAGAACAGGATTATACAAAAGAAGAGCTGTGGTGACGCTGGGAACAAGCAACCCTGGAGGAAGATTGTACAGTACACCTAGAAAGGCTGGGTATTTTTGAATAGTCTGTAATGGTTCTTTAGCAGATGCCAAAATGGACCTCTGGCATTCAAGATACAAGTGAAACAAGAGAATTGAGGCCAGGACCTACTCTTCACTGCTGCTCCACTTAAGGGGGACTGTGCACAAGATGTGGAAAGAGGAAAATGCGTTGAGTGTAAGTTTCTCTGTTTTTCTGCTGGTTGGGTGGATGTATGACAGAAAAAAGAAAATATGTAAGCTTTTTTGTTTCTGTTGATGCAACATGGTAAGTACTGCTTATGGGTTAGCATAGCCAGGGATCCTGCCCCTCCACTGCTAGTACCAGCATCTCTCTAGAGGAAACCAGACATACTCACTTTCAAGCACTCCAAGAACAGTTTCATGCCACTGTAGTTAAGGAACATCTCGCAGTTATCAGGGGTCTCATCAGTGATGTTCCAGAGGGCACTCCAGGAGAACTCCATCACCTGATCACACTACAGAGTCAAGGGGACAGAAACAAGAGCTTCACTGATGTGGGAGCTCAGTGCAAACCAACCACTTGTATTTCCTCTCTGGTATCACCCTAAATGGCCCCAGAGGTAAGCAAACCAAGCAAACCTTGTTATTCACTTTCAACTTGTCAGCAAGTGTTGGTTTTTTTTTTTTTTTTAATATGTTTGCCTCCCTGTCACATTCCCCTGCCCTCACCCTGGGACAGAAAATTCTGCAGCATCAGCTGAGACATCTTGTGTTTGTTAGAGAAGCTGAGCTGGCACTCTGAATTGATCTCCATGCCTAAGCCAGACTAAAGAGAAAATGCTCTATGTGTATGTTTTTTGGGAAAACACTTACCGTTTTATCAGCCAACTTCTTCTGAATCAACTTCAGCATTGTCTGTGGGCAGAGGAAGGGGAGGAGTGAGAAATGGCTCAAGAATCACAGAGCTAAAACTGGTGGACTACTGGCTGATTTGCATCTGTGTGCAGTTCTGAGCCTTTGCAGATAACCTACTTGGTATCTGTCTCTAAACCAGTCTCACTGGTTTAATGTTCGGTGTTTCACATATTCACAGAGCCGAACCATGTTGCAGTCCCTGAGCTGTCAATTTTGCAGTCAAGTCAGTTTTGAGCTGTATGACAAAGTCTGGAATGTGGTACAACCGCACCAAAGCGGTGGCCTCTGCAGCTCTTTGAAAAGGTGAGGGATATGGGTTGACGTGAGTTGGGAACCTGATGCAAGCTCAGGGAGATGCAGGAGGAGCTAGTGACAAGGTGGTACCAGTTCTGGCAATGATATGGTGTGGTGAAGAGGTTGTGCTGTTTCCCTGCTTTCGCAGAGACAGACTGTCTCTGAGATCATGACCTCCAGTGCTGGCAAGCCACTAAAAGATGTCACATGGAAGGGTAGGTTCCAGGAAAGGCTGGCATTGCTGGGACACTAGTCCCCTCCTGTGATACTGCAAGGCTTGGATGTGTTTGGAGACCTGCTGCAAGGCAATTGTGCTAGCCTGGGTTAAGGATAAGTAGACACCTTGGGACCATACCAACCATGACAAACCCCATCTTGCCCACAGCTTCTTTATGATCGTTGTCCACCTGGCAGACCAGAGCGTTACAGAGGTGCACAGCAATGCGCTGGATTGACTCATCCTGCCGGCTCTGGTTGAGGATGTTCAGCAGCAGCTCGTTGACTCGGCGGTACTGGAACTCCAGCTCCTCAGGAATGCTGAAGTTACACAGTGTCAGGCAGCAGTTTCGCTGTACCTGGGTCAAAACAAAGTAAACCACATGGCTACAGAAACACAAACCCCCATCACCTCATCTTTCCTTGCTGCTTGATACTGAAACCATCTTCTTGCTTAACTATGACCACTAAAACTTCTATTACTCTCCTCCTGTCTAGTGCTGTGCTTTAGCCGTGCTCTGTCAGTGCCCTCTTCTGTCTCCCTGTCACTCTGTTCTCACGGGGCCACACTATCACCCAGTGCCATCGCTTTCCAAGCCAGTTCCTCGCTGCCTGTAAGCTCTCTATGCAATGGTGGCTGTTCTGTGCCCCAGTGCCGTCACAGCATCAGGCAGCTTCCAGTACAGGGTGCTGTGATAACAGAAAGGAACGTTGACCCAACGCCCCCCAACACCCACATCCTTTTCACCCCACGGTTAGTGCTGGGTATCTGTGGTGTGTGTTGTATACACCCTTTGACCGCTATCATCAGATAAAAAGGAGCCTTGCTTCCCCTTTATTCTGGAGAACATCGCATGGATAAGGAGCACCCTGCGTGTAATCACTGAGTGAAGGCAAGCAGCAGATCTGGGCAACAGCTGCTCTGGTGTCTGGCTTAGAAGTCCCAGATGCTACCACCAGGTTAAAGACTTAATGTAAGGCAGGAGGAGTGTGGGAGCCAAAGGAAACTGGGCTGCTCTTACTGTGACCTCCTGGTAGGACTCCATGCCGTTCAGCACCACCTGGATGACCTGGCGTCGCAGTTTCACACTCTGCTCCATGCGGTACTCGGAGTTGGTCAGGTAGAAGAGCGCAGCACTCCCTGTCACCTGAATGTTTTTGTCATCCTTGTGGCATTTGAGGGCTGTGATCACCAGCTGCAGAGAAGCAAAATGAAGGTTCAGTGCCACTGACTTGCTGTTGAGTCTCAGAGCGACTGTTACAATGTGTGGGGCAAAGACTGTTACAAGCCTGCAAGGAATGTGTGGGCCCGGTATTTCAGGAACATGCTGATGGAATGAAGGTACCTTTTGCACTACTGAAACTTTCTCTAGAATGGCCTGATATGGTATCCTATGGTGGAGAAAAGACTGGGACTACAGAATTTCCCTTGTAAGGGTGAGGAAAATGCTCGCGTGGCGCTTACCTGGAGGGCTCGCAGCAGCTGGCTGCAGCGTTCGATACGGGCGATGTCAAAAAGGAGGTTGATGGCTCGGGAAGTGATTTCTGGCCGGTGTTCGGTGTAAGCCTCAATAGCATTCAGGACTTGCTCTTCGTTCTTGTCTCCACTCACCTGGCAGAGAGGAACAAAAAGAGTCAAGGAAGAAATGATGGAGGAAAACCAACATGAGAAGGGAACTCTGAAAGGTCAAAGGGTACAATTTCCCTCTGCTCTGCTAGTAGGATTAGGCCTATGATGTGAGCAAAGAGTCACTTCTCAGCCCAGGGGGACCAGAAATGGCACCTTTGGGGCAGGAGGATGCTATTCACAAGTAAGACTCCTTTTCTTGCAGCCACAGGCATCCTGGTCCTTCAGCCAAGATGGCTTTTCCAGGCTCTTCTCTAAGAGGCATGTTTTTTTTTTTAACCCTTGTAAAAACTACGTGGGGCACAAGTCTTGCCTTCTGGTAGTTCTCCTCCATTATCAAATAGCTATTAAAAAGCCAGAGCTCGGTTGTCACACCCAAGACCCTAAGAACTCCATTCTACCAGCAGCCAGTAATTTTCATGTTCTTTCAACTTCTACCAAGTACCTACTGCGGATGTTCTTGGGCCTCATTACCTTGTAGGCTGGAATATGTGTCAGGCGGCAGAGAGACGTTTCAAAAAGGCCCAAGAACTGGAGTGGTCGTTTCAGACCCCGGAAGGGAGCGATGCTGCTCTTTGCTGGCTCAATGCTGAGGGGGTAAAAAAAAAAAGAGATCACTCATGTTGGTATTGTGTTTCTTCAGGTGTCTTCTGCTGCAGAGACAGCTGTCAGTTCCCCATTCATTCTGTACTGCTCCATCACCAGAGTAACAGCTACACTTGAGTTGTATGCCAGTCACCTTCCAAACCTAACACTACACACTCATCCCAGGCGATCCTGAGTGAAGGGCTCAACGTGTTCAACAGAAACAGCTGCAAGAATTCACACAGAGAGAATACAGCTTTCCCAGGGGGAGTTTGTCCTGGAAATGCACTAGCTGAGGTGAAAACTTCTCCTTAGAAAAGGACTGTGGATTTCACTGATGGGAAATATTTGCAAACAGGACCGTGTGTCATCTGATGGATGCGTTAGTCTGCTTCTGTGATCATGCAAGAACACCAGTTTTATTGCTGAGACCTCAGTAATTGCTGTTTCCTACCTCGTCTGGCCCATCTTCTCCTCCATGCTTGGAATAGTGCAGTTTTCCAGCATGGTGTGCCCTGAGATATCGAGCGAAGTGAGGTTTACCAAGTTTTCCACAAACAGGTTTAGAACCCGCCGGGTCAGCTTGAATTTGTAATAACTGGACAGATGGTCTCGGGAGATATCCAAGTGCCTGCAAAGGACAGAGAGCAGCTCAGAGTCTGGAAAACATAAACTGGGGCTTCTGCCTCTCTACCAGAGGAAGACAATGAGATAAGTATGATTATTATTTTTTATTTAATTTTTATTATTATTTCCCTCGCAAGATACAGGAATGTGGTTCTGTAGGATCTGGAGCGGGATCTGGCCCTGTGTCTAACCAAAGCGCACAGGTATCTGGTAGAGGTCTATTTAGAAGGGAGCACAATGACTCATTTGGCCACACATCACAAAGGAAATTGCTCCAGGCTCAGGAACTGCTTTTCCCAGGCTCCATCGCAGCAGCCACCTGAGCTTTTTCCTCCTGGTGATTAAGATGCACTAGAGGATCTTTGCATCCCCAGAAACAAATGTTGCCTCACCCCACAAATTAAGTTACACAAGTTTTTGTCTGCTTATATCTTACATTTTTTTTCCACCCCAGGCTATTATGCTGCTCTGGTTTCATTCAGATATTTAAATGTCTAGGCTTTGGGGAAACCCCGATGCTAAGGGAGTGGTGGGACACACTGACCAGCCATCACGTGCAGGTGGGGTCCTGTACAGGACTGGGGTTGCTCTTGCTGGCCAAGCAGTAGCTAAGACTCTTCGGAGAGACTTTTCTAAACTGCCTAAGATAGGAGCCAACGTCCCACTCACAAAAGTGTTTTCTACCTGTTGTAGACACTGGGAGTTAAAGTTCTTGGATTTAGAAAATGTTATCCAGGATGTTCCCTGAGATTCCCCGGTCATATGTTAATGTGGTGGTACCCCCTAGTGTCTGCAGTCAGTAGGGACGATGCTAAAGCCACTGCACAGCATCCTTCGTGTGAATAGTAAGGCTCTTGGGCTTGGAAAGTCCTGGATCCCTTTCCTGATACTGCTGTGCAGTTTGAATAGCAATTGTCTCGACTCTGTTTCGGGAAGTCATCTCCCTGTCAGCACTGTTAAGTCAGGAGTGCCTATTTATTTACGCTGCTCGTTCCCTCGCTTGCACCATCCACGCACCATGAGCTGCCATGGAGCACAGCGAGCAGTCTGAGCTCAGAGTTTTTCCTAGTTTTACCTCAAAGCCAGGCTTAAACTTTGGACATTCCTGTTTGAGAAGTGGTTTGGAGGACTGAGTTTCAGAGTGTGATTATTGCTACATTATATATGTACACACCTGTAGTATTATTTTTTTTTTTCTATCTCTCAGCTGTTCTTTTTTTGTTTGGCTGCAGGGGGGTGGTAGTGTTGTTGGCTCTTTTTTCCTTTTTTTTGGTCTGTGTGGTTGTGGTGTGGGGGTTTTGGTTTTTGGTTTTTCCAAGGAGTTTTTGCTAAGTGGTGCCCTTTTGCAAGCAAAACGCGGGCTGGCTTTAGACATGTCAGATTTGTATCGTGAGTCAATGAGTGAGATGGTCACGGGAAGGTTTATAACTTGAAACTAGCAGTGGATGGCTCTCCATTAGCATTCCAAGCAGAGCATTCCAAAAGACCTTTCCCTAAGAGTGGGAAAAGGATAAACAAGGAAGAACGGATCTGCTGACCTGAGCTTGCGAAGCTGAGCGATCACTTGGATGTGCTCTTCTGAAAGGTCCATGTTGTAAAGCACTAAGGAAACCAGACTGTCCTTCCACTGGGTCAGAAACCCCACATCGTTCAGCTGGATCCCAGAGAGATCAAGAGCTGCGAGGGAGGCCAAAGGCCGAAGCAACGTCTCCACATTTACCCCTTCGATCAAGCGGCCCAGGTTCAGGAAGCGCAAGCGGCTAAAGCCTTCAAAAGTAAAGTCCTTGACCAAGACCTGGCGAGTGGGGTTCACCAAACAGTCATCTTCACAGCCTCCGGGGTTCTCCTCCTCGTAGAAGATATTGCAGCAGCCAAAGAGGCTAAGGGAGATAAGTGTGTGGCTGAAGCTCACCAAGGTTTGCAGACTCTTGGCTGTCAGCTTCTCACAGTTAGTCAAGTAGAGCTCAACAAGATCCTGGAAGATGGGAAATCAAAGTTAGAAATATTTCACAGGTAGAGTGCCCACCGTGGTTGCTGCAACACCTCCCACTGGGACAGCCTGAGACCACATACCACCCAACTTGACCAGTGTCCCCTTCCCTTTCCCTACAGTGGCTTGGGGAGCTGAGAAGGGAGAAGCTGAGGTCCTCCCAAATGAAATTTGGCTGGTGAAGGATGGAGACTTGGGAATCTCTTGGTTAAGGGATTGCAGCCTAGGATTCTATCTGGTGCCCATGCAGCAGCGCTGCTATGCCAAGTGGCAGCTGGAGGCTGTCAGTGTAATACCAACCTGCTTCCTGATGGCTTCCAGGTCCTGGTCCTGCACAATCTGCTCCCGCAAGTGGATCCGGGCTAGCCTGGTGCTCCGGGGATCTGAGAACAGGGTGAAGAAGCTTTCATGGGGTTCAAAGATGCTGTCTGTCTTCACCAACTCCACGTACCTGTATTGGGGCAATGGTGTTAGCACAGGGTGACACAAAGGCTCAGTTACAGCTCTAGCACTCTCACTGGTTATAAGAAAATATGACTCTGTGCACATGCAGAGTCCCTCATCATCATCCAGAATAGCCCTTGGGGTAATGGGAGCTGCCCTATTATCTCTTCTGGCACAGAACTAACAATCCTCAGGAAAATCCCAGGGAAAGATTTGTGCAAGGTCGTGTGTGTGTGTGTGTGTGAGTAAACTGGATTCTGGCAAGCACAGACTCTGGGATTTTTTTTCCCTCGCTGTTTAAAGCTAATAATTTGATTTTTCATTTTCAGAAAATCAGCCGGCCAAGGTTCTGTGCCAGACTTTGTGGGCAGGAGTTCAGCCAAGAGAGACTGTGACAGCCAAATTATAAATCCCTGGAAACAGGTTGCTTTGTAAAGCTTTGGAAGCAGCAGCCTTAAAATTTAACATCTGTTAGCACTTTGCACTCTTAGCTCTCTGGTTTGAGAGAGAGAGCTGTAACGCTTTGGTGGTGGGAAATGGGAAGGCTCCTTTGTTGCTTATTGATGTGCTTATAGCAGTGACTATTTCGGTCTGGGTTTACCTGTGTGGAAACAGTAATTTCCACAGAAACTAGAATGATTTATAGCAGTACAATACCCTCTGGGGACGCTTCCTTCTGAAGTTAATGCAAATCCTTATTTCAAATATGAGGATCAATGGGGAAAAAAAACCCAGCCCTATGAATTCTTTCCCATTTCCCCCCACTTTCCCATGACTCTTTCTAGAGAACTATACTCTCCCTTCCTTGAGCTCCTAGCTCCTTCCCAAATCACACAACTGCCCTGAAACGTACTCATTGACGAGTTTGTCGCAAATCTCGCTTGGCAAGAAGATGTCGGGATGGAGCCGGAGAGTTTCGTTGTCCAGGAGGTAGCAGAGAGTCCCCTCCAAGTTGCGAAGGCAGTAATCTGTGCACAACGTCATCAGCGACTCGGGGCTGTCGGATGCCATCTTGAGGGAAGCTACGGGAAGGGGAAGAGCCAGAAGGAAGCTTTTGATTCAATAGATCCTTTCCTCAAATGAAGTTCCAGGATGAATTTACAGGGACATCAGGACACCTATAAGGGGGAGGGGGAAGATGCACTGAGAAAGGTGCATTGGCAAGTGTCCGGCAAAGGTGTTGCAGCAGCAGGATGGTGACAGTTGTATTTACAGCCCATTGCTTGCTGACCTCAAAAGAACCTGTAGTGTTTTGGCCGCTCTGGCAGCATACCCTTAATTCCGTGGTATCCCCATCCCCAGGGGACACCGTGGGAATGAGTTAACATGAAACATGTTTGGAAAGGAGGCTACACAGCAAGAAAACGCTTCCCCATGGCTGAGGTTATCTGGCTGACAAAGGCCCTCTGAAAGGGAAGTGGCAGAAACCACATCGCCTGGTTTCCTTCGGGGTAGGTTGGATAAACCACCAGACAATTTACTGTCGGGACGATCCTTTGGACAGCCCCAGTGGCATCTGGTGGCCCTGTATCTCATGCCTGTAATTCTGTTTGTCATCGTTCCAAGTGAAATTTTGTGTTGAAGCTAAATGTTTTTCTGTAGCACCAAGCCAGAAGCTTCACACAAGTCCTTGGACTAGAGCGTGAAGTGGATTGGATGCCGGAGGGAAACATGCAGACTGATTTGGCTTCACATTGAGCACAGCAGAAAGCAAGGGTTATGCTGGACACCTGCACCTGTAGCTCCCTGGGACACACTCACCCAAACCACTTCAAATCTGTCACAAAAAAGCACGAGTGACTGACCTGGAAAAAGGTAAGATACTTTTGCCCTTCATTTTTAGTACAGGATAAAGAAGGATGGGTGAGGCAGTGAATTAGGAGATGCTATTCCTGTCTATAGTCTTATTTGAAAAGTCTCATGGCTCTAGTACTGAGACTCGCTCACTGGCACAGAGGGAGGGCTTGCTGGAACCTTGGAAGCCATTTAGCAGAAATGACTGAAGACCAGCAATGCCATTTCACTTCAAAAGGGTCACATCACATTAGAAGCAACTCTAAGGTGAACCCTTCCATGTATTTCCATGGGCACACAAAAAATTTTGTGCGTTTAAATGTTTATTTTTTGATGTAAAACCTGTGTCTTACCAATAAGTACATCCCTGCTGGAGTGAGAACACGGGTGCTGTGTAATTGATTACTCTCCTCCGTGCCACAGGTGAGCAGCCATTGCTGGGGAAGTTGTTGCCCTTAACTCTACTCCATTTCTGACCTTTATCCTGCAGCTGCAAAGATCAGGACACTTGTCTGAGTCTCCAGCTCTTTGCTTCTCTGAAGCCTTCAGTGCCCTGTCTTTCCTTTGTTCCTGCACCATCAGTACAAGGTGGAAGAGTTTAACTCCGTTTCCGGACCTTAATCACCATCCCCGAAGGCACCAGGGTGGATCTGGCACCTTCCCTTTCACGTGCCCTGCTCAGCCTAGGTAATGACACCCATACGAAGGATCACTTAAGGCTGTGCACAAGGTAACTTTTCAAATTCAGGCACCGAATGGTCTCTGTGGGCGACAGGAGCAGAGCTGTGACTGAGCCTGCCCAGGCTCCCAGCCTTCTGATGCCTCCCTGTGCTGCAGAACGGATTTCCATACAAACACGAAGGCAGCGCAAGTTGAAAATCAAAGCTCTTTTCTTCCTTCCTTCTGTGCTTTATTAATTCTTTTTCTGAGGGCGTGCTTCCGCGCCAGGGACAAAGAGTTGGCCAAGGATTTAACCCAAGACAGAAAGGAGCCTCTCAAAAAGCTCAGATCAGCAGAATGGGTCCTTGCTCAGTGGTGGAGGAAGGGCCGTGCTGGATGGCTCCTGCGGTATGTCCACCCCCGGCCTCTTCTCCCTGGGCCAAATTGTCAAACACTGTTCTAGTGTCAGAACTGGAAGAAGCGGGCACAGGGGATGAACTTGACTTGACTTTCCTTAAATTTGATCAATAGTTTCTCCTTCCTATGAGCACCTTTGGGAACTATACCTGCATGCAAGTGGCAGGATCATGTTCCAACCCCAAACTCCTTCTGACCCACTGTGTTCCGACCTACAGCTTTTAACAGCCTTTCCAGGGGGGATCTCACATCGGTTCTCTGCTGGTTTTGGCTCAAGAGGCAGAAAGTCTCCAAGCAAAAGCAGACGCTGAGGAAAATAAAACAAATGCAAAAACTCAGCAATCCCCAAAATTGTACTTAACAGCCTGATCAGAGACAGTTTAAAGGGTGTAACCTGTTCTTCTAGCATAATCCCCAGCCCTCTCCTTTGCAGGTCTGTCACAAGAGAAGTCAGGGATGAAAAGGGCCACTGAGCAGAGTATCAACTTGCTGACTGGGGAATGCAGGTGGGAGGAAGCTGTCCTGCACTCTGCACTGTGTCTGCTTTGGAGACTAATCGGCTTCACCTCCAGAACAAGTCCCTCTCGTGGATTTTGCCTGGAGCTTGCTTGAGAAAATCCTTCCAGAAAAGCAAGATCAACAGGAAGATCTGAACCAGCTGAGAAACGTGTTCTGCTATCCCTACCCATTCCCCTGTGCCATCAGACGGGAGGTCCCTGCAGCCAGTGTTCTTCCACTGTTTACTACCAATGGCAAGAGAACTCGAAAACAAATTCACATGGACAATCTATTATCACGTGCAGCTGGAAACGGCCAGTGCTTGGGACTTGTCCAAGCAGCTTAGAGCACTAAAGGGCAAGGACTGCCTTCCTGTGGCTCTGTTCCCCCTCTGCTGAGACCAGCACAATGTAGCTGGTTGATGCCAGCCCTGGAGAAATCAGCTGCCCTTTAACTTCTGAGCTCCCTGTGATCAACCACCAAAATCCCATACAGAAGGTTAACATAGAATCATCAAGGTTGCAAGGGACCTTAAAGATCATCTACTCCAACCATCAACCTAACTCTGACAAAAAAATAAACAAGAATAAGAAATAAAAATCCCTAAACCATATTCCTGAGGACCATGTCAACCTATCTTTTGAATACCTCAACCACTTCCCTGGGCAGCCTTTTCCAATGCTTGATAACCCTTTCGGTGAAGAAATGTTTCCTAATATCCAACCTAAACCTCCTAAGTATAGAGGAAAGCGGCTAAACCGTCCCAGTAAAACAGCACCAAAGCAGAGCGTTCATCCTCATGATTTATTAGGGATATTTGAGTAGCACCCAGAGCTGCTGTGACCTTTCGTACAGGACAGGACAGGACACAGCCCAGCCTCCCCCTCCTCAGACTCAAGACAGGACACGTGAGCAGGAGGGGGTTTAAGTGAGAGTGTCAGTAGCTGCACTGATCAATATTGCCTCTAGTTATAAGCTCAGTGCATTGATAAAAATAAATGAAGTGGAGATGCTGACAAATCATTAACATGCGCCTGATGGTCGTCCTCAGGCAGCTTTCCACAGGCAATAGATCAGCAAGTTGCCTGCCTGGCAGCCTGTCCCCAGGGTTCTCCAACGATGGGCAACGAGCTCTGCTGCGTGTGTGGTTACGAAGGGTCAAAGACAAGCATACGTGAAACACGCTGAAAAGTCAAGTGCGGGAATCGAGAAGTGACTACAACTGCAGCTGCCAATATTTTTTCCATTTTATTTCCTCTAATAGATTTGCTTCCACCCTAATGCATGAAGGAATTGAGCCCCTTGGAGAGACAGGAGCAGGCGTTGAAAAGCCTGTACACCCAACTACCCCTAGATGCAGCCCTCTCCAGGAGCTAACAGCACCTCCCAACCATCCCCGGACATGAAGGGAGCTGCAGTATGTGCAGCCTTGCTCTCCTCCATCACCAGCCTTTCAGGTCCAGCCACCCTCTTTGGCAAATATTGCTCACTTGTAGGCTACATCCGTATTGTTACAGCTGGCACGCAAAGCCTGGGATCACTCCCGGGGCCATCTGTGCCAATATTCTCCACCTTGGACTTCAGAACCATCTTCTCTCCCAGCCTCTCTCTTTCTCTCTCTCTCCAGGCGGCTGCCCAAAGCCAAGCCTGACTCACCGTGGCTCCATGCCAACGACATAACGTTGACGCCGTTGCTACAAAAACGATTGGCAAAGCTGACTTTTTCCAGCATCGGGGGCTTGTCCAAGGAAGAGGGCAAGCAACACGCACCGGCGTGACCCGATTACCACGGCTTTAGAATAACCAACGTAATGTAAACGCGGAGTTCGGCGCAGGTGACGTTCTGAAGGAAAAGTGCGTTGTCATTTTTGCTGGAATTTCGCAGCCGTGCATGGCTGCTTTTATTAATTGATGGGTCCTCGCCGCTTGTGCGGGGAAGTGCCACCCCTGCCCCGCAGCTGGGGAACTGAGCTCGGAGGGGATCGAGCTGTTCTGTGGCCCAGTGAAGCCGGCAACGGCCAAACTCATCAGCCTGCCCAGACCCGCACCGTGACTGAGCCGACTCGTGCTGGCCAGGGAGCAGGCTGATCTTTGTACCTGCCTGCGATAAAGATGCTCCCTCGGTGTGACTGAATTATAGCACAGATTTTCATTCCAAAAGGTCACCTGCCCACCCCCCCGACCGCCCATGGGTTCCCGTTCCCGGGGCGCTGGGGATCCGCCACCGCTGTGGTCTGTCCCGCTCTCGGACAGCCCCACCAGCTGCTCCACCGCCCGGCGGGCAGCTCTGGCCACAAACTCCAACCTGCCACCGCTCCCCCAATACAGGGCGGCTCTCCCTTCCCGCTCCCGGAGGTCACCTCGCCCGGGCAGCGCCGGGATCCTCCCGGCCCGGCTGCTCCCGGTAGTCCCGGGGAGGGGATGAGGGGCTCCGCTGGGGGGGGCACCGAGCGGCGCTGCCGGAGGCGACGGTTCCGCCCCCTCCTTCCCCCCGCCTCGGTGTCCAGGCCCGGTGCCCCCCGGGGAGGGCGATCCCCCGCGGGTGGGACCGGGGAGGGGGCCGCCGGCACTCACCTGGCGCCAGGCCCCCGCCCGGCGCGGCGGATGGGGGGCGGCGGGAGTCCCGGCTGGTCCCGGCGCCGCTCCCCGGGGAGGGCCAGGGGCTCGGCGTCCTCCTCGGGCCCCGCTCCCCCCGCCGCGGCCTCCGCTGTCAACAAACCCCGCCGTCACTTCCGCCAGCCGGGCCGCCCGCACCGGAAGCGCCGCCGCTTCCCTCCCGGAAACACCGGCCGGGCCGGAACGCTTGGCGGCCGTGACGTCGCTGCGCTGCTGCTGCGTGACGTCACGGCGCGAGGGCGGTGGCCTCCCCGCGGCTCCTCACCTCACGAGGTCCCCGCCTCTAAGGACCGTGGCCGCCAACGGAATTAACCCCAGGCCCCGCGTCTCCACACGCTTATGGCCGCTGCCGCCGCCAGGCACCACACGGGCGGCCACCGTTCCCTCAGGCCGCCATCACGGCTGCCGTTTGCGCAGGCCCCAGGCCTCGCCTGGCCGAGCGTGACCGCCCGTGGGCTCCCCTCAGCGGTGTGAGGGCGGGTGCCCGGCGGGCAGGGAGGCCTGATGATACATAAGGCGGATTTTCTGTAGTTTATGAATGGCTACACTGTAGAGAATCTTAATTTAGAGAAGAAACGTAGCTATTTTAGCAACCATCCCAAATGGTTTCAAGGACTTGGGTTGGGAAGTGACGGTGCCTCTGCAGTGGTGAGGCCTCACCTCGAGAGCTGCGTTCAGTTTTGAGCCCCTCACTGCAAGGACATTGACCTGCTGGAGCGTGTCCAGAGGAGAGCCACCAAGCTGGTGAGGGGTCTGGAGAACAAGTCATATGAGATATTAGGAGAGGCTCAGGGAACTGGGCGTGTTTAGTTTGGAGAGGAGGAGGCTGAAGGGGGACCTCATAGCCCTCCACAGCTCCCTGACAGGAGGTTGTAGAGAGGTGGGGATTGGCCTCTTCTCCCAAGGGAATAACGACAGGACCAGAGGAAACGGTCTGAAGTTGCGGCAGGGGAGGTTTAGATTAGATGTTAGGAAGAATTACTTTACTGAGAGAGCAGTCAGGCACTGGAACAACCTGCCCAGGGAGGTGGGAGAGTTGCCATCCCTGAAGGTATTTAAGAAACGTGCAGATATGGCACTTCAGGGCATGCTTTAGTGCTCAAGATTCTTGGGTTTTGTCTGTCTGTGGGTGGGTGTGGTGTGGGGGTGTGTTTTTTGGGTTTTTTTTCAGGTTTTGTGGGGTGGTTTTTTTATTTGTTTGTTTTTTGGGTTTTTTTGTTGTTGGACTCGGTGATCTCAAAGGTCCCTTCCAACCATGAATATTCTGTGATTCTGTGACTTAGTAAGATAAGAAAGGATGTATGTGGCCCTAAGAACATGTGGCCTAAGACAGGGGTGCAATAAATATGGACATTGTCTGACAAACAGGTGGTAGTAGGGAGATCATTAGTTTTCATGAGCAATTAAGCCATTAGAATGTTTTGCCAACATGAAAAGTGAGCCAAAGGACTGGCAAAGAAGATGAAGATTGAGGATGAAATGACCCTCACTCAAAATGAGGACCACCAGAAGGCACAACTATGCATGCCTCAAAGCTTATTATAATATGTAAATGAATTATCGGAAATGTAATGAATATACTAATGTTTTCTTGGAATTACATTGACTTTGTGTACCAGTTGTGTATAAATTTGTGTATACACAATTTGTGTACCAGTTGTGTATAATTTGATGACAGTATTTGGGGTACAATAGGAGGAGCCATCCCCTGTGCACCCAGCATGGCAATAAAGAATGCCTGCTTTCCAAACTTTAAATTGGGTCTTAGAAAGTTTTATCTGCCAGTTTGCAGTAACACTGGCCGGGGGCTGGCTCCTGCCTGCGGGATCTCTTCTGAGGTGGGCTTCATTTTCTGAGGTGGGATGGCACAGCCGGTGCTAGATGCCCAGAGAGGGATGTCCCCGTGGTGGTGTCCCAGCCCTGGCCGAGCAGATGCTGGGTGGGATGGTGGTGCTGTGAGAGGGCATGTCGTGCAGCACAACCCACGGGGCAGATCAGGGGATGGTCCAGAGGAGGCCAAGAAGATGCTCCAAGGGCTGGAGTTCCTCTGTTGTGAGGACAGGCTGAGAGAGTTGGGGGGGTTCAGCCTGAAGAAGAGAAGGCTCTGGGGAGACCTTAGAGCCCCTTCCAGTCCCTAAGGGGCTACAGGAAGGCTGGGGAGGGACTCTTTATTAGGAAGTAGAGTGCTAGGACGAAGGGAGAGGGTTTTAAATTGGAAGAGGAGAGATTGAGATGAGATCTCCGAAAGAAATTCTTTCCTGTGAGGGTGGTGAGATCCTGGCCCAGGTTGCCCAGAGAAGCTGTGGCTGCCCCATCCCCGGAGGGTTTCAAGGCCAGGAGCAACCTGGTCTGGTGGGAGGTGTCCCTGCCCAGGGCAGGGCGTTGGAACTCCATGATCTTTAAGGTCCCTTCCAACCCCAACCCTTCTGTGGTTCCCTGAAGGCGGGCGGGGGGCGGAGCCACCGCCGACGAGTGGGCGGGGGGTCGTGGGAGGCGTGGTCCTTTAGCCCCGCCCACCCCCGCGGGCAGGGTTTCCAGCCGGAGCGGTTGGGCGGCGCGCGGGGCAGGGGCGCGCGGGGTCCGCCATGTCGCGGCTGCACCAGAGCAGGTGGGTGTCTGGGCCCATCCTCCCCCCGGGGCTGTGTGGGGAGGGCTGGGACCGGGGCGCGGGGGGTGTGCGAGGGAGGGGGGGTGTCGGTAAACAAACGTTATAACGGTCGCGGCTCCGCTCCCCCTCAGGATCGCGGATTTTCAGGAGGTGCTCGGCGAACCGACGGTGGCTCTGTCCAAGCTCCGCGACCTCTGCTTCAGCGGTGAGCAGTGTGGCGGCCGTGAGGGGAGGGCGCTGGGCACGGCCCCGCGGCTGGGGGGGCGGGCTGCCAGGCCGCAGGATGTCCGGCGGCTGAAGGCCACCTCAGCCACCGCCAAGCGATCCCCTCCGGGAGCCGCTGTGAGGCGGCGGGGGTCGGGAAGCCGAGGCTGGCGGGGGTGTTTGGAAGCCCGAGCTCTGTCAGGCCTCAGCGGTCTTCGCTCGGCTTTTGAGCACAACCACAAACCCTTCCTTCCCCCCCCCCGCCCCGAGAGCCTTAGAGAACGAGTCATACGAGGAGAGGCTGGGGGAACTGGGCATGTTTAGTCTGGAGAAGAGGAGGCTGAAGGGGGACCTCATTGCCCTCTACCACTCCCTGACAGGAGGTTGTAGAGAGGTGGGGATTGGCCTCTTCTCCCAAGGGAATAATGACAGGACCAGAGGAAACGGTCTGAAGTTGCGGCAGGGGAGGTTTAGATTAGATATTAGGAAGAATTACTTTACTGAGAGAGAGGTCAAGCACAGGAAGAGCCTGCCCAGGGAGGTGGTGGAGTTGCCTCATGGAGTGAGGGTGGAGGATGATCTCAAAGGTCCCTTCCGACCATGAAGATTCTGTGGCTTCTGCTGTGCCCTGTCCCTCCCCAAGCCCTGCCGCAGGCACCCGCTCCGGAAAACTCCCTGCCCCCCGGGGAGGGAAAGTGCCGCCTGGGCTGTTGGTGTGGGGAGCAAACCGGGGAGAGGAGGCTGGGGCTAACACCGTTCTCTTTGCCTGGTGTTCCGTAGGAATTCCCTTTGATGGTGGGCTGCGATGCCTCTGCTGGAAGGTGGGTTTCGCTTGGGGCGCTTCTTGCTTATTGTGGGTTGCTTAAGTGCATGCTATTTTGGGGCACTTACAACTGTAAACAAACAAACAAATTCTAGAGCTTAAAAGCCACTCAAAATCGACAGTCATTTGTGGAGATCAGCACTGGCATAATTGCAGTAGCATTTGCAGACGCAGGACAGCCATCGCTTTGGATGATAGAAAGTGCTGCAAAGTCTCTGCTCTCTGCCTGAGAACAGCCCTCAGTATTAAGCCAGGGGTGCGTTTCAGCCAGGTGTGCTATTGAGCAATCCTACAAATAGGTCTGTGTTGAAAACCAGTCCCTGAAATATTCCTGACTCTCACTTGGCAAAGTACTAGGCTTTCTGGAGAAAGCTCCCAGTATTTTCAGGGAGCCCCTGGGTTTGGTTTGCTGCTCTTGCAGGTACAACAGCTCGTTCTCCAAATGCTAATTTGTCTGCATCTGTCTTCTGTGCAGATACTCCTGAACTACCTCCCTTTAGAGAAAGCCTTATGGAGCTCTTTGCTGAAGAAACAGAGGTGAGGTCATGGGTACTTGCTCCTTTATTTCTAATGATATCTGCAGAGAAGGAGAATAGTTCCTTAAATAATTAAGTACCTTCATAAAATGAATTGTTCTTGTGTGGAATGCGCTGTTCTGTAGGCTCTCTCCTGGGCCTGGTGAATTGACCTTTCCAGCTGAACTCAGGTGAAGAGAAAATCAAATGCCCTCTGGCTGAGCAGGGTGGTATAGAGTGATCTGTTTGAACTCAGTCTGGGTGCTTATGTTGACTTAATCTTGTGCTTCAATGCTAATTCCTCTTTCCTTCCTTAAGGGATCTGTATTCCCAGTTCCTAAAGGAAATGATTATCCAGCCTGGGATCGCCAAAGCCAACCTGGGTGTTTCAAGGGAAGATGTGACCTTAGAAGACCACGTAAGTGTTGTTAATCCTTTGGGCTGCAGAAAATTCTCCAGAGTTGTAAACTGCTGTTCTGAAGTCTGAACCCCTGGGCTGCTCTTGGCTCTGTTCTCAGCTGTTTTGCCCTGCTAACAGGAGGAACGGTTCCTAGGTACCAGCCTGGCACTTAGGTCTTAGTAGCCTTCAGTGTGAATTATTGGCAAAGCACCAGTAGTTCTGAAGACAGCTTATTTTCAGTTGTGCATATCCCTTCTCCCCTCCTTTGGGGGCAGCTGCCCAGGCTGTGGATCCCCGAGGGAAAGGAAGAGGCTCATCAGAGGTATCTCTAGCAAAGAGGCACTCCCCTGAGAAGTCGGGTCTGTGGTGGACTCAGGGCTGGCTAATCTGAACAGAGGATATAAAAAAGGCAGGAGAGTCAAGTTGGACTATGGCATGGAAGGCCTGAGACTTATTTCTACTTCTGCTGCTGGCTTTTTTTTTTCTGTTTTTTTTTTTTAATTGACTATTTCATGCATCCCTTGACTTTTTCCTTCTCAGAAAGTACCATTAAGAGTATATGTGTTGGGGGAGGGAATGAAGTAACTGATCAGAAGAGACTGTAAAATGATACACAACTGCTTCCATGACTGGTCCCAAACATTAACTTCTCTGCTAGTGTGCAGTCACCTGTGCCGCTGTGATCTCTGGAGGCCTTGGTGCTGTAAAGCTCACGTTTGTAAAACTCCACATGTTGGCAGGTTGCAGTGATCTTTGAATCTCTTGGAATATTGGTTGGGTTTTTTTATTTCCTCTTCTCTTGGTTAGTTGTTAACTTTGCATGGATCTTGATGTGGAGAGAGGAACATGTATGTGTGGAGGGGGAGTTAAGTTTATCGTATTGGAAAAACAGTCAGATACGGGACAGTTTGTTCATAGTAATGTGTATTTCCCTTTTCCTGGTGAGCGGGGTGGTGCTTAATCAGCCTTCTCAGAGCTGAGATAGAAGGGGATCCTTGTAACGAATAACCACAGCGCTGAAGTACTGTGTGGGTGGGAAACTCTTACCCCTAAGTACAAAGACCATCTCTGCTGTACAGGTTGGAGCTGCAATCAGGAATCTTGTTGACATGGGACAGGATACCTGGTTTGGGAGCAAAAGTCATTAAGAGGCAGGTGAAAAGGGATTGGAAACGTTGGCTTCTGCCTGTCTGAGTGAACCTGAATGCTTTCTTGTTTCACCATCTCTGATCTGCTTACTGCATGCTGTGTGAAGAGGCAACACTAAATGTTGCTAGTGAGAGAACAAAATCAAACCTGATGTGCTAGGAGTGTGCTGGTACTAGGTGACAGGGACAGCAGAAATGCTAAATCCATGTATAATTACTGAGAATTTTGATACATGTAGAACTTGCTTGTTGTGTTTCTGTTGTTTATTTCTTCAGCCCCTCAATCCAAATCCAGACAGTCGATGGAATACTTACTTCAAGGATAACGAAGTGCTTCTCCAGATAGACAAAGATGTCAGGTGTGTGTGGCATAATGACTCAGGTTTCTGAACCCAAGTGGTCTGGTTAACACTTTGTACTTTGAAAACAAAGTTTAATATTAAACTGAACCTTCTATTCAAGATGGTTCTTGAATACTTCCTCCTCCTTATGCCTGATTTCTTCCTCTATCCTTCCTAGGAGGCTGTACCCCGACATGGCATTCTTCCAGCGCCCAACAGACTACCCCTGCCTTTTAATCCTGGACCCCCAAAATGAGTTTGAGACGCTGCGCAAGCGGGTGGAGCAGACCACGCTCAAGTCACAGACAGTGGCACGGAACCGCAGCGGGGTTACAAATGTGAGACCTTGGTGGGGGCTGTCTGTGGGGCAAGGCATCTTAGCTGATAAGGGGATGGGTGGTTCTTGGGCTTTTTTCTTTCTCTCTCTGCTTTTATGGTGGAATTGGACAAATACTACAGCAGGTACTGTGTATTCTAGTGGCCAAGCAGCTTTGTAGAACCAGTTGATGTGCCTCATGGTTGGTAGGGAATTAGAGGTGTATTTAATTTAAGTGTTATTTTTCCTGACTTCTGGTGGAAGTTGGAGTTGCAGGAACATGTATTTTATGTTTAACATATGCCTTTCTGTGTTGGAACAAAACACTGAAAGTTTATTTATTGAAGTTGAATTTACTTAATCTTCCAGAACTAGATCTCATAAACTTTCAGTTGGGAAAAGAGCTGGGTATCTCTGAAGTGTGTGTCATCTCTTTCCTCTTTCGTGACCGTGACAGTCCAAGTGCCACATGCTTTTGGGGAGGGTGGCTGGCTACCACAACAGATTCACATTTTTCCTCATGCTACTGAAAAAGAAGTGGAACTGCTGTGGTTTCTTACCGTGTGGGATCAGGTGATGCAATGAATCAGGGGAACTCTCTGTTGCTGCACAGGCTGCTTTGTTCTTCAGGGATTGCCAGAGCTAGGACTTCACTGCCTTTGTGCTTTCTGAGTTGTCTTGGTTTATGTGAACACCTGCCTGCTTGGTGTAAGCTGCCCAAATCTTCTGGGGGGCTATGTGTATTAAAAGCCAATCTTGTCACATGTATAAAGCAATGTGTGCCAGTTGGTTATCCTGAATCAGCCCTAGTCTTGCCTTGCTTTGCAGGTGAGCTCTCCTCTTAAAACGACACCGAATTCTCTGAGCGAGTACGAAGTTCTGCCCAACGGCTGTGAAGCTCACTGGGAAGTGGTGGAGCGAATCCTGTTCATCTACGCCAAGCTGAACCCCGGGATAGCGTACGTTCAGGGGATGAATGAAATCGTGGGGCCTCTTTATTACACCTTTGCTACAGATCCTAACAGCGAATGGAAAGGTGAGAGACTCTTGGCTGCTCAGTGATGACAATGCTCTCCGCGTAAAGTACTGTTTCAAGAGTGAGTCTTGCTTTAAAAGACTCTTGTTGACTGATTTGGGCCTAAAAGCAAATGCAGCAAGAGATGAGGAGTTTTGGGGACTACAGAAGATTGATAGAAACTGAATGGGCTATGAGTGGTGAGGACATGGGAAGTGCAGGGGTTTGGGGGGTTTCCTGTTTGTTTTGCACGGATCTAAGTTGCACTTTGTAAAACTTTAAAATCCATTTAGAAGCTCTTGTTTGCTTGTACTGTATAAGACCTGATAAGAAGAGAATGGAATGGGAGCACTTTGCCTGTTACTTCTACTTCGTGGAAGCTCTGAGGGCGTGTGCTGATGGTGGGAAGAGCAGATAGTGTTCTTGGGCAAAGATAACTGGTTTGTGACCCGATGTCATGAAGACCTTGTGTTGCATGCAGGGTCTGTGTTTGCAGTGACTCTGTAGACATTTCTAGTTTTAAAAAAAAGTGTCTGGTCTTGTCCCAGACCAAGCAAGCCACAGTCTTTTGGGATCTGGTACTTGAATCCAGTACGGCAACCAGATTATGGAGCAAGAACAGTCTCTCTGCTTCTGCCAGTGATGGTTCCTCTATTCCCATTTTTCTTTTTTTTTCCTCCTAGAACATGCTGAAGCAGACACATTTTTCTGCTTTACCAATCTAATGGCTGAAATTCGGGACAACTTCATTAAAAGCCTGGATGATTCTCAGTGTGGCATTACCTACAAAATGGAGAAGGTCTACTCTACCCTGAAGGAAAAAGATGTGGAGCTATATTTGAAACTGGTGAGGACCTCGGTGTTTCTATGAGTCTTGGTTGGAGTGCGAGGAGTGGAGCTTAATAGTGCGTTTAAATGTCAACCAATTTTGTTAAATTGTTACTATGCTTGAATAGGAAGGTTGAGAGAGCGTATGAAGGGCTTTGCCTGTAGGGCATGGAGGCTCTTATCTATGAACTGAAACAAGCGCTCCTTGGAGTAAGCCCGGAGCAAGCTGACACAGCAAGGCTTTCCTCCCCTGCCTGACCGCGAGAGCAAACAATAGTTGTTGCAAAGCTGCCAGCTTTGAGTCCAGAGAGACTTGGCCATGATCCCATGTCACCTGGGCTGAGGCTGGAGTCTTCACTCCCTTCTAGTCATCATGGAAAATGTGAGGTTTTGCTGTAGAGTTCCTTTGAATCTGAGGTTACAGGAATTGTGTCTCTGTCTTCAATAACAAAATAAAAACCAGCCCCCTCCTTCATGCACACACTCCTATTGCCACTGGCTGCCCTGACGACACTGGCTTAAACTGCACGGAGGTCATTCCAGAAGAAAAGTGAAATCCAGCAGGCTGGACCATCCCATCCACCTAATTCTATCATTCTCCTTCGTCCACAAGTCTCTCAGTCCCTTGGGTTGGTGTGGGTTTTGTAGAACATATAGAAGGCAGCTTTTGCTGAAAATATCTTCAGGTCTTACAGTCCACTTGGTGTGAAAGTCCAAGGAAAATGCAAAGGGAAATCTGTTCTTGTTAGTCCAACCTTCATCAAATCACTGAGTTTTTTTGTGTATGTTTAGAAAAATCAGGGTATATTTATTTTATAATCCAAAAGATGGTTTGTCAGCATAGTGACGTGACCCACAGTGTTGGCTGGTGGCTGATTCAGTGGGGAGAAAGTAAACTGCTTACTGTGTGGCTGGCAGGAAATGGTCTTGGCCATGCAGCAGCTGGTCCTTAAGAATATCAGCTCATTGATATTGAACTCATTTGACCTTGATTAAATGTATGGTTCCTTGGATTTAACAGCAGAAAACGAAAAAGCTTCAGGCTAGAAGTGCTTACAGTGTGTGTTACTGACCATCAGTGCGAACTCTGTTCCATCTTTGTTTCTTTTTGTGAATAGTAAACCTTTTGATAAATACAGGGCTTCTGGAAAGGAGAGGAAATCCTGACAAAACAGTCCTCTGCTAGAGGGGGAGGGCTGCAGCTTTGCAGATAAAATGCTGTTCAAATGGGAACATTAAAGTTACTGGGCAAGTTTAACAGAACTAACACAAGTAGTGCCTTAAGGAAGAGAAGCTTCCTTTACTCCATATTGTGGACAGAGGAGCATTTTCTGGCTTGTCTGTAGACATGGTGCATGGCTGCCCTGGAAATCTCTGTCTAGCTTGAAATTGAGGGTCTTCAAAGGAAGCAGTGGGTTTGCTGATGTTCCAGCATGAGTTGGCAGCTTAGAGTGATGTTGGGGTGGAGATGGGGATGGAAACATGGGGTGCATCTCTTATTGTAGGGAACTGGCTGAGAGCACGTATTCATTCTTTGCCTGGTGCATGTCTGACAGCAAGAACAGAACATCAAACCCCAGTTCTTTGCCTTCCGCTGGCTGACGCTGCTCTTGTCCCAAGAGTTCCTGCTGCCAGATGTCATCCGTATCTGGGACTCCCTCTTTGCTGATGATAAGCGCTTTGATTTTCTTCTGCTCGTCTGTTGTGCCATGTTGACGTAAGTACCTAGGTAGCCTTCTTGCTTTTCTCTTCCTTCTTTTACCTAAATCTGTGGATCGAGGAGTCTTCTGTAGGCATGTGTCAAAGCATCTGGTGAATAGGTTATAGTCACTGTCCACAAAAGCCTCTATAAAGGCCACAGCATAATCTGCTTTTAAAATTCCTCTTTAAAGAGTCAAAAGTAGCTGTAATAATTTCCATCTTTCAGACTAATCCGGGATCAGTTGCTGGAAGGAGACTTCACTCTGAACATGAGGCTGCTACAGGTAAGGATTAAATCTAGTGGGCACAGGGAGCATTTTTAAGAGTCTTAAAATAGCACTGTGAGGGAGGATGACAGTATGAGACGGCGTACGCCTGGCTGAAGAGTAGTACCAGATCTTGGATGTTTGCGTGCAGAAAAGTCTTAGGGGATCTTACAGTGTGCTCATTACTGGAAGTGTGAATCTTTTGCTTGTGCACCCATTCAAACCTACAGAGAAATTGTCATAGACTAGAGGTTTCTAATGTTCCTTTGGTTTGCAAAACACTTGAATAATTTTGAGCAAAGATGTGAAACTCTATGTAAGAATATTAAATTTGTTGGCCAGAGGCTTTTTAGCTCTGAGATGTGTGAGAGCCCGAGGCTGGAAACACCTGCACTACACAGTAAGATATCTCCGATTCTGCCAGTTCCTGCTCTGGGCTGTGCAAGATACTGGCTTTGATAAGGCTTTCTGGCATGAAGATAGCCCTTGTAGCTGCCAGCTTACTGTACCCTTGGAGGACAAATGAAAAAAAAAACAACACCAAAAAAACCCCACAAACAAACCTTCTTGAAGGGTATTGAAGCTTGATTGGTTACAAAACAGGAAACTGTTAGCTGTTGAGGGAGTAACTGAACATGGTAGTAGGCAAGGAATGCTGCTGTTGAGGTTTGCCTTGCTTAAGTGAAACAGTGTGTGTGAGAAACGCTCGGCAGTCACTTACATCCCTTCGTTTCATTGACGCAGGATTATCCAATCTCTGATGTTCATCTGATTTTGAAGAAGGCAAAGGAACTTCAAGATTCCAAATAGTGCACAAGCCTAACAAAAGGTGTCAGAGAAACTGTATGGCAGCGGCTCCCGGGAGATGCCCCCAAGCAGCGTGGTGCATTAAAGTTCCTGGTGGTCCCTGCAGGACTTCAGGTTTCATGTTTGGGCTACTGGCCACACAAAGACTTCCTTCTACTCTATTTATTAGGTCAAGGACTGATTACTTCCCCATCTACTTGGGTCCTGCACTCCAGATTTTTTTTTTTTTTTTTTTTCAAATCTCAAATGCCTCTGTGCTGCTAAAAGCAGTTCTTTGTATCTTTTTTAATGACTTCAAGTCTTGGGAGAAAGAAGCTGTCTGTCTGCATATCCATGAAGGGATGTACTCCTGTATCATGGAAGTAACATGTGGAGTAACTTCTGATGGGGAAGGGACAGGCTGAGTCCAGTGGATTATGGTCGTTGAGTATGGAAGGATCTTCCTCCTGTGAATAGAATGTATTCCAATGAAGTCACACATCCTGCCATTCAAGTAGCTTCTGGATTCTTCTCCCTCGTGTCTGTACTTGGCCATGGGTGTGCGAAGAAGACAGCATCAGCTTGTGGTGATTGTCATCTGACATCTGGCTGTTTGGAACCCTTTGCCTGGGAAAGATCTTGAGAAGCTGAGATGGGAGGACACAGTTACAGCTGGTGGCTCTGTGCACTGAAACTGCCTGAATCCAGAATCGCCTTATCAACAAGGTCTCGCTGAAAGCAAGACTCTGGTGGTTTTAAAGCAACAAGTGAAGTGTAGCTTGAAGTCAAACCTTACTACGCACAGCCATAGAGCAGCAGCTTGTTGCTGCAGGGAGGCCTCAAGCTGCTTTCCTGGCTCTGCACTGGAGCTGCACATCCAGCTACAATCAGGATTCTGAAATACAAGAAATGGGTATCTAGTTGCGTGCAATGAAGACAGGTGTATTTAGGGGCTTGTACAGGCATGGTACTGGGGTTTTCTGCCTCAGTGGCTTGCATAATATTGCCCTGAGTAAGCTCTGGTCACAGTAACCTTGAAGAAGACGTGGTACAGGTCCAACCTACAATTAAGAGTCCTTTTCTGGACTATACCAGTGGGCGTGCAAGCATTTCAGTCGTTAGCTGACTGCTGGGGCTGATCCACTCTTCTGTGTACCGGTCCTGTTGGAGTCACAGTCATCCACAGACAGTTGGACACTTGTCCCTCCTGAGAGGGGGAAACTTGTGCATTTCAAATACAGTGGAGCCGGCTCAGGTGGATATTGACAAACTACGGAGAGAACTGCTAACCTGCTGGCAGTGTCCAGCTGGTCAGAAACTGTAATCCTCAGAAGGAGAAACTGCCAGCACACAGGTGCTTGGGTGGTGCAGAAGCTCTTGAGTGAACACTAATCCAGCGTGCTTTTCCCTTTCTTTTTGTGCTGTGCTGGCTCACCTCTGCATAGTTGTTTGACACTGCAGTTTTTGGTATTTATGGCTATTGATTTGTTAAAGGTCAGTGTTCTTTGTAAGATCTACTTAAGCTGCTGATGGCCTAGAATCACCTTAGCAGGAGGGATGTTGTCAGCCTTCAGCTTTTTTACTAGGGTTATTTCCTTCACTGAAGGCCAGTCCTTTACAGGCTACTGTAATTGTCACAGAATTGGGTGAGGAGACCAGAGGACAGGTTGATACATGTACTTATGTTCTTTTTGGTAATCCCAAGCAATCTCTGCCTCTTCAGAAGATGCTCAAGTAACACTGCAGCCAGGTGTTACTGCTGTGGTGGAGCAAGAGCAACTGAAGACTTAAAGCGATCTTATAATTAATACTTCTGGCAATGGTATGCCTCTCTGCTGCAGTCCTTTCCAGAGGGTAGTGTTTTCCTCCAAGAAACACAGAACCAGTAGACCAGGAGAGCTGTGTGACGAGATGAAGCATCCTGTCTGCTCTAATTGCTGGATGGGTTTTCTTCTTGTCTTGTATTGCTGACCTCTTCCAGGTGGTCTCGTGGTCTCACCTTTAGATTACCCTGCACTAGAGGCCAGTAGTCAGACCTCGTATGGTCAAACGGCTAGCTGTTAGGCACAAATGTAGAATCAGAGGGTCTGCCAAACACTTTTGCCTCAGAGCTGCTCTGAATACTGCTGTAGCTCTTACACTCTGTGCACAAGCTCTGCTCCCACCTTCCCAATACCTGAGCTGTCAGTTCTGGGTCCCCCTGGCAAGTGCAGGGTTCCATTAATGCTTTTCTCACTCGTAACAGGAGTGTCCGTGAGGGCTCCTGCTCTGAACAGCTAGAAGTCTCCTTAAAATAACCTGAGAAGGCAGCAGGCAAATCAGGATTAAAGCATTACTTGTAGATGAACTTCTGCTTGTTTTCAGAGTAGTGTTTGGGCCCTGAGGTTGACCTCCTGTGGTGGCGTTGCCCAGCTCTGAGCTGGGTGCTGGTCTGTAGCACTCAAGGGAGACACGGGAGATGGCTGCTCAAGTGGCAGTGCAGTTTGCTGTCTGGGTACGGGTGTCACGTTGTCTTCCCCCTTCCTACGGAGAAGGGCTTGTATTATGCCATCTTCTCTTCAGAGGATGACAACAAATGCTTTTAAAAGGAGTTTGCAGTGGTTTAATGGGATGCAATAAGAGCTTTGGCTGCTGGAAGGATTCCCTGGGATAAATTCTCTTTGGGGAGAAATTGTAACAACTTTAATATACCCAAACAGGCTGGTTCTTACATGAAAAGCGGTTTTATGTTCTTCCTTATCCCCCCTCTGTGGAGGACTTCTGTCCTGCTGCTGAAATGGGCTGTTGAAAGAAGTTGTACTTTTCAATGACTTCGGACATCCATTTCTTTATTTGGAGACTTTCTCCTTTCTTTAAGAGCAAAACCAGATTTCCTGAGGGGAGAAAAGAAAGTCTTAACTTGTAACCAGCTTTTGAATCTCCTTGTGAGTTTCCTTGGCTTTATTTATCAAAGGCTTTTGGTGGTATTTCTGTTGTTGTGGAGGTCAGATGGTATTTAATGAGTCTTTCCTTGCCTCTGTGGCCAAGTATCAGCCGCTCTATCCTTGAGACACTTCCACATGTGATTTCTTTCAGTCCGAATCTGCTGCAGGAGCAGTGGGGTTGGCTGAAGAGGCAGTTTTTTGGGTTGGGAGGTGTTAGTCTGGGGTGCCTTGGGGAACCCCTTGTTTCATAGGGGCCTAAATAGGGAATGCTTAAATAGCTCTTAGAGCACATTCCTCAGAAGACAGGACTACTGCCAGGAAGGGGAACCCATCTTTGTCTGGGAGGGGAGGTAAAATGGGGCCCTGTGGTGGGCCTCTGAGGGATGAGCTTTTCCTGGGATGATGAGGTCTGCTCTACCTGCACCTTGATGTCATTCAGGTTTTGGGGGAACTTTGTGGCTTTGCCAATGAGATAGAAGCTACAGAGGTGAAGTTGTTGATGGTGGCCACTCAGAACATTGATTTTGAGTTTGAATTTTGTGACCTGAGGTAGAATTATTTGCACTTTGACAGTGAGCAGAATGGAGGCCAGGAGCTGCTTTGTGGGGGTCTGGGGTGTTTGGGAAAGAGGCTGTTTTCCCTCAATGAGTGTCAGTGACTTTGTTTTAGCCATTCAGAGCACTCTTCTAGAATGCCATTTCCCCAAAACCAGGAACAAATAACACTTCTTTTCTTTTTTTACCTATCTGGAAAGAATTGCCAGAGCTGGTATAGAGAACACTTAATCACTCTCAAACTCCTCCTTTTATGCTTCTTTTTAAACACTATTTTTATAATGCTTCCTTTAACTAAACGGGTGGCTTTGTGCAGACATCTGTTGGTGATGAGCTCGGAGTTAGTGCTGCTGCAGGCGTTGGCCTCGGTGCTTCTCGGTGCCCCCTGTGACAGGGGCCGGGGGGGTGGGGAGCCCAGGGGCGAGCAGAGCCCTGGAACGGGCTAGCCCCTTCTTCCTCGCCACCTCCTCCGAGGCAAGGCGGTTTTGCCTTGCCTTCGCCGGGGCGGGCTGAGCCGGGGGCGCTTTCCCGAAGGAGGTAGCCCTGGTGGCCGGGGCGGGGGGGGGGAGAGTGCAGGCCGTGCCTCGAGCCCGGCCGTGGGGGGGAGGGGAAGGGGGAGCCGCCTGTCCCCGCCGCCTCGCTGACCGCTCCGCTCTTTGTTTTTTGTACGTTCCGGGACTCCGGTTTCACGCTGTTCCCTCGTTTCTCCCAATAAAATGGTTTCTTTGCACGACGTTGCCTCAGTCGCCGCTGGGGGATAGCGGCCTCCCCTCAGAGCGCCCTCTCGCCCTTAAAGGGGCGATGCTCCCTTGGCAGCGTAGGGCACCTGGCGCGGGAAAGCCGCGGCCCCTTTAAGCGGCGGCCGCCGGCTGGGCGCAGCGCACGGCCATGCTGCGGGGCCGGTGGCTGCTGCCGGGCGCCTCGCTGGCCCTGGGCGTGGGGCTGGGGGCGGCCCTCACCGCCCACCGCCGGCCGGGGGAAGATGGGGCGGAGGGGCTGCTGGCCCGCCTGCCCGTGGTGCCCACCGTGGCGGCGGCCGCCGGTCCGCCGGCGCTGCCGGGTTCGAGCGAGCTGACCAAGTACGGGCTGCCCGGGCTGGCGCAGCTGCGGAGCCGGGAGTCCTACGTGCTGTGCTACGACCCGCGGAGCCGCAGCGCGCTGTGGGTCATCGAGCAGCTCAACCGGGAGACCCTCAGCGGCACCTCCGACCGCGCCGCCTGCGATTTCCAGGAGGACGATTCGGTTCACGAATACCACCGAGCCACCAACGCCGACTACCGCGGCAGCGGCTTCGACCGCGGGCACCTGGCCGCCGCCGCCAACCACAAGTGGAGCCAGAAGGCCATGAGGGACACCTTCTACCTCAGCAACGTCGCCCCGCAGGTAGGACCCGCCGCGGGGAGACTCGGCCCCGGGCGGCGGAGGGGAAGGCGGAGCTGCCCCCTTTCAAGGGCAGACGCCGCTCCCCGCTGGAAACCACCTCAGGGCGCCTCCGGCTCTTCCGTGTGTTTATCGCAGAATGGTTCGGGTTGGAAAGATCCTTAAAAATCATCCAGTTCCACCCCCCTGCTCTGGGCAGGGACATCTCCCACCAGACCAGGTTGCTTAAAGCCCCGTCCAGCCTGGCCTTGAACCCCTCCAGGGACGGGGTATCCACAGTTTCTCTGTTCCAGCGTCTCACCAGCCTCATAGTGAAAAATTTCTTACCAATATCTAATCTAAATCTGCCCTCTTCCAGTTCAAAGCCATCACCCTTCGTCCTATTGTACGTGACCTTGTAAAGTTTGTCCCTATAGTGCAGAGGAGGTCCAAAGTGGCCAAAGTCACCTGGGGGTGCTGTATTTCCAGCTAAACAACAGTGATCCTGCAACGTGCCTGCCGGGGGGCTCCTCTCCGTTCAGTGCAGTGTGTTGAAGGAACAAAGTTAAACAGGCTGACAGATCCCTGCAAAAACTGTGGGATGAGGCAAGTGGGTTCACTGTTCTGGGTGTGCAAACAGGGACCTCGCTGTAAGCAGCCTCTGGAGAAGAGGTGATAGTGGAGATCTCTTCTGGAAGGTCCCTGGGACACTGTGAGACATGTTACAGAAAAGGCAGGTATTATTACTTCGAACAGTGAGGAAATTCCCTACTGATTTTGTTGTCTTTGTGGCCCTGGTTGTGTTTCTAGGTTCCTCATTTAAACCAGAATGCCTGGAATAACCTTGAGAAGTACAGCAGAAGCTTGGCAAGGAACAACAAGAACGTCTATGTCTGCACAGGACCCCTTTATCTGCCCAGGTAAACACAAGGGCCGAGCTGGGACCACGCTCCAAAGATGCTGGGGAAGTACAGCAGGTTGAGGGCGTGCAGCCTCCCAGCTGCTCCCAAACGGTGGGGACCTGCCAAGGCCCCGCTCAGGTGAGACCAGATGTGGAAAGTACCTGTGGAAAGGTACCTTCTTAGGATTAGTTTGTGTATTTCCCATTCAGTTGCTTATTTTGTGAGTAGAAGTGGGTTTCTTGAGCTACAGCATAACCAAGTCGCTTTTGTTTGTGATCCAGTAGTAACAGATTACTAGATCGTTACATTAACATGATACTGCAGCCCCTTCCCTGGAGAATAAAACTTCCAGGTCTTATTTAATGGAATTTCTCCACTTAAGAGCACAACTTTCCATGAAGATCTCTGAAAATAGTGCTGAAGAGCAGCTGTCTCATGTTGAGATCTCTTCGGCAGCAGGAAAGATCTTAGGCTGGTAAAGAGAGACAGCGGGGAAGAGATCTGGGGGAGCAGCCCCAATACATGGCTCAGCCTCACCACGTCCCATAGCCTCTGTGTCAGCACCATTTTTACAGCCCTACCACAGAAGTAGGGCTGGTCCCTGCCACACTGTGGGGTGGGGGGGCAGCTGAAGGGATGGATATGGCACCAGACTAGGAGATAACATGGGATGTTGCTCTTGGTGCAGGATGGAGGCTGATGGGAAGATGTATGTCAAGTACCAGGTGATTGGGAAGAACAACGTGGCTGTTCCTACCCATTTCTTCAAGGTGCTCATCCTGGAAAAGGAGAGCGGCGAGATTGAGTTGCGTTCGTACGTGATGCCCAACAGCCCCGTGGATGAGAAAATCCCCCTGGAACGGTTCCTGGTTCCCATCGAGAGCATTGAGCGAGCCTCAGGGCTCCTCTTTGTCCCAAACATCATGAAGAGAACAAGTAACTTGAAAGCCATCACAGCTGGAAGCAAGCGTTGAACCCTGCCTAAACAAATCCAGGTATTCCCTGGATTCAGGGACTGATAGCAGTCACCCGCTGAATAATAGCTCCTTGGGCAATTTTAAATGTGGGAAATAATAATCAAATCAATGCTTCTCTTTACCCTTCCCCTCGCTTCGTGTAACGGTGAATCACGCACACACAGGTCCCACGGGCAGGCCCTGCAGAGGGCTCCTGGGCACTTACGTAGCAGGTCTCTAGACCCTAATCTACTCCTGTAATTGCTCCCTTTGAGTTGTGTGGCTCATTAAAACACAAAGGGAAGTTACTTAATTGCTATTTAGCAAGGAAGGACAGGAGCAAGATGGGTGTAGGGGGAGGAGAGGAGAGGTTCCTGCCTTTTTGTGGCCAAAGGATTGTATGATTGTTTTGTTTCAGAAAATGGTTTTAGCAGTAAAGCTTTGAACACCCACAATGTTGGTTGTTTCTTATCTGCTCTTACCAAAGCCCTGAATATCTCAGCAGGAGGGGGGAGGATAGAGCTAACTTTCCCAGCTGCTTTCCTGTTTGAGCTCACTGTAGGCAGAGCTTAAGGCATCACAGATGGAGCCAAACTGTAACGAGCTATGCTTAGTGCTGTGGCTCAACTGAAAATCCAGCTCTTCCTGCTGTTAGGAAGGATGAAGCCTTGGAGTTGAAGGGGAGGGCTGGGGGAAATCAGGCTGAGACAGGAACAGCTTCTTGGCATAAAGATTAAGTTTGATTTCCTTTAAGTCTGAAGACCATATGGCTCCAGAGGCAGTGAGTGTGCAGGATCTCTGGACACTGAGTGCCTGTCTTCTACACCAAGACATTTGCACATGGACTTCAAGGCAGCTGAGGTTCCATACCACTTTATTCCCCACCCCAGATGTCCTGAATCGAGACCCAGTCTGCTGCCAAGCTTGTACCAGCTGGTGAGGGGCAGCAAATAGCCCCTGGCTGGACCACGCAGGCAGGAGGGTGCAGACTTGCTGGTCCTAACAGCAGCCAGATGCTTCCTCAAGCAGCGCTGCCAGTGTTGGTCACGCTGTGTCTTGGCCCCGCCAGGCTCTTGGAGAGATTTGCCCAGTGTCCCGCCTTTGAAGAGCCGCTTGCCCCATGGCAGTCCTCAGCTGATGGCAAGGTCAGTGGTTTTCCTTCCCTCAGCTGTCACTGGGTGTCTTCACAGCCTCATCGATGCGGGGTCTCAGCACGGACAGAGAGATCAGCAGGGCTTCCTGGAACAGAACCAGGTTGCAGTCAGAATTGCTGCTCTCTGAGGAACACCAGGCAAGCCAGCTGTTCTCTGCTGAGGTGTCACCGTGGGGAATGACACCATGGGCCACGTGTGTCACTGCCAGAGGCGGAAACACAGCACTGCTCTGTGCACACAGGCATCGCGCCCCACCGCACCATCAGCCACCTGCCCTACCTCTGTCCGGATGGTTCTGCTGCCTTGGCTGGGACACGTGTTCAGGTAGAAGTCAAACAGGACGCTTGGATCAGTGACCTCCAGGTTTGGGTCTACATCAACCCCAGCTTCCAAGCCCTCAAGACCTCCAAAGACAACGAGGGCGTGCCTAGGGGACAGCACAGGGACAGGGTGAGAGGGGACACCGGCTCTTACTCCCGTACCAAGGCAGACGCTACAAGCTTTAGACAGGAGAGATGCTCATGTGCCTGGAACCTTCAAGCGGATGAACTGGCTTCACATAAACAGTTCTCTGAACTTGATCTGCAAGAAGCTGACTAATTTCTTTTGTTCAGGTGTCTGGGTCTGTGTTCCAAACACCTCTGTGCTGCTGAAGGAGGGAGCCGTGTCCCTTGCTGACCATGCCCAGTGCAGCTGCCTCCTTGACAAAGCCCCACAGCACGTGGCCAAAGTTACAGGCCCTGCTACTAACTGAACTGGGAGGACTCTTTCCAGAGAATCCGGAAAGGAATTGGTTTTGTCTTGGGGTAGTTCCCCCAGCTTCTGTCATGCAGCGGAACATGCCTTGGCAGAAAAGGGAGCAGCAGAGCAGAGGAGGGAGCCTGCAGGCAAGTCTTGCGCTTTTATCTAGGAGCATTTCTGCCTGGGAGAGCACCAGGGACACAGTGCAGCTCTGCTGCCTGCTCCTGGCCTCCCTGGGGGCTCTGAGTAGAGCCAAGCAGGACACAAACCTGAAGGAGGGGAGAGTGGCCTGGTCCACGGAGCTGCCCCGCTCTGAGGTGCCAATAGAGAGATCATAGCCTTCCTTGAACGGGCACTCTGAGAAGACAGCACCTGGGAAACAAACAGGATATGGGGTTACTCATGGGGTGCCCTCGCCCATGCTGTGTGCATCTGGACAGGCTGAAACGTTCCACAGGTGAACAGTGTCAGCAGAAGGAATTGCTTTTCAGTGCCACTAGAGCAGCAGGAGACAGAATGATTCCTCTTTTCTACATAATCCCCTTGCTGCAGGCATCTCCGACATCCTTCTCAACTGCAGCACCTTTTCCTCAAAGCTCAAACAGGTGCCAGGAGCCATTCTTTGACTCATGGCTTAGGATTTTCCTGGGAGCTCAAATCAATCAGAAGACAGGAAAAGGATTTTGCAGGGCTCTTGAGCTCAAATGTCACCGATGGCTTTGATGTGAATGAGCGGGAGGTAGTCATCATGGAAATGGAGACGTACCGGCTGGAGATGGAGAGCACCAACTCATCTCCTGCTACAGCATGGACATTTGGCACAACAGTGAGTGCAAGTACAGGGCAGAGTACTGCTGGCTGACTGGGGTGATTCACACCCCAGCTTTAATCCTTACATTTGATTGCCACATGGCTGCTAGCCGCATGTGTAAACTGCCTTGAGACAGAAGAGATTTCTAAGAGAGATGTTAATGTGTGCTGTTCAGCCAGTAGGCCTGAAATTGGCGTGGAAACCCAGGCAGAGACACCACAGAGCGGAGAACCCCAGCAAATACTTACTCAGGCAGGAGGCAAGGCGGACGCTGTAACCCCAGTACAAGCCTGAGACTGTCCGAGGGTGGTGCGAGGAAACCACGGTGCCTTTCCGCACTTTAGCTTCTGAAAGAGAAGCAAAGAAATGAACAACCCCCGTGATCTCCCGGTGAGAGCTGGATTTGACCAGCCACATATGGCAGTTTCTTCTGGGGCAGGGTGCTGACTTGGTGTACAACCAAGAACCTCCCTTTGGAGCGCATTTTGGAAAGCGTGCAAGTATGCTTGGGCTGTTTATTGTTGGTCGAAGACTTGGTAATTCTTTCCAGTTCATTAGAGAGTTATGGTAAGGGTGTTAATTAAATTGTGTACGGAGTGAAGGGAACATGCAAAACTGTTGGGTACCTTAAAAACTTCAGAACTGAAGTTTATCGATGGTAATGGAGCAATGGATTACCTGGGTTCTGGGGTTCCTCCAGGCGCACAGTGACTCGCAGCCCGGCGTTCAGCTGTTTGTCGATCTGCACCTCCTGCAGTGAAAGTCACCACCAGAGTCAGACATTCTGGAAGTACTGGGGAAGGAAGGGAGCCCTCTGAGGAAGTGTGGGTCTGTTCTGGCCTGGAGCTGGAATGAGGAGCTCTGCAATCAGGGCTTGCAGGGTGCACACAGTGCAGAAGTGCAGAGCAGGTTCAGGGTGGCTTGGGTCGGCAGTTTGAGACTTATTTTGGTGCTCAAAGGTTCAACTCCAGCACTGAAGCAATGATGCACTGGAATGGGCAGGCCCACCAGGACTCGGGAAGCTACAGCCACTAACAAGCCAAAAGGGACAAGATGGCAACAGCATTAAACCCCAAGCTGGCCCCCAATGGCCTTTGGAAACGCAGCAGTACCCATCCTGCCTGCTTCAAACCCACCAGAGAGATAGGGGAAATCGTTTTGGGATCTGTCAGTAAGTAACAGACAGACATACCTTCCTCATCCCGCAGTTAACGAAAGAGCCTCTGCCTGCCTTAGTCGGCCGGTCCAACACTACGCCTTCCCGGTACTCAGAATCCTCATCCACCCTCATGTGGTGAGGGGTGTCCAGGGGGTTGAGGAGCCCTAGAACAGCACAGAGGAAAGCAACTGCTATGGAGAGGACACAATCTGTGAGAACACAGGTGTACGTACAACTGCTCTGCCCCTTCCCTGTCTGGTGCAGCACACCATAGCACAGAACCTCACCTGCGCTCTGAAGTGGAGAAAAGTACCCAATTCTGTGCAAATTCCATGCAAAACAAGAGCCAGAGCTCAGGAAGGGGAACCAAACAGCTTGGGTCAGACACAACTGAATTATTACCTGCAAACTGCAGATCCTCATGTTTCGGAAAAAAGGATTTCCTCAAGTACCTGTTATCAGACAAGGTTAAAATGTGAAAACAATTGTTTCTATGGAATCCAAGCCTCAATTCTAGCCCTGTATTGACTCAAAGGCTCTCAAAGGTGTCCACGTCCCTGATCTACCTCTAATGTAGCATGCAGGTTGTATCCTGCATTCACTGCTGTTCTTTCAGTTAAGCTCCTGAACAAGACATAAACCAACCAGATCCTACCTAATCGCTTAACATGAACAGTTTGGCTCCTGCTTCTGTAGCCTCTGGCACATGATACCCATGGTTGGCAGTTCTGATGCACAGTCATTACAGTGGACTTACTGAGGGCACTCCAAGTACTGCAGGATCCGAGCCAGCTGCACACAAGCCTTGCCTTTCCTCCCAATTCCTTCAAAGTCCCCCTCCACAGTCCTGAAAGAAAAAGAAAGCAGCTTGTGAACTCGACATTAGACTGCACAGCCTCAAGTGGCCATGTCTTCAGAAGACCACCTTAATCTCAAAATAGCAGCAGCCCCCCTGCCTCCACCACCAAGAAATAAATGGGCCCTGTTATAAAAGGACTACTCCAGACATAGAGGCTGTTAATGAGTCATATTTGGAATTATTTCTGTAAGCCAACTATCTTTTTCAGGTTTGTTTTTGATCTTTGTGTATTGACACAGGCAGTTGGGTGCCATTGAGCTGGATGCTACAGGATTGCATGGCTTGACCACTTAGAAGAGATACAGGTCCAGGTTAAAAAGCTGAAGGATAGGAATTTGTCTTCTATAAAGATATAGGGATGCCCTGTCCCTCCACAACAAGATTTAAGAGTACGGGAGAACTTGACCTCCTGCTGCTTTGTAATCCCCATGCTGGGATATACGATCCTAGTTCCCAGGGCATTTAAGTCAACGTCTTTGCCCAGTGGTATAAAGGTCCCTGTAATCCTGGCATTTGAGAGAGGTTCAAACATTTGCTTGAGGTACAGGCAGTTCTTGCTGGTCTTGGCTTAATAAAAGACTGAAGAAGTTACAAGCGGAGAGGAAACGCTTTCTGCGGAACAAGATGGCTCCTCCTTACTTTGCATCTTCCCCATGCTCATCAAACACCACGATCTCATCCACGCAGAAGATGGCACAGGCCCGAGCAATCTGTCCAGCGAGGTACGTCCGCAGCTCCAGCGACTGGGCGTTGTTCAAGATGGAGCCTGGCACGGCCACGCTCAGCGTGTAGTGACGTCCTGGGGAGGAGAGTGTGACCAGAAAGTGAGTGTGACCAGAAAGAGCTCTACAGCGTCAGCTGCACGTACAGCATTTACTATTTCCACCGCAGCTGTGGTGGGGGAAAAAAGCAAACTGTATTTCTTGGATTTTTAACTACAGGTTTTCTCTTAAGAAGGGTCTCTCATGGAGTGGTGACTGCATGGTTTTCACACCTATTTATGCACGTGGATTGATCTATATCAGATCTGTGAAGCTGAGCATCACCTTTCCTAACAATACATAGAACTGACTTCTAACAACAAAGTTCTCCCAGCTCTTTCAGCCCAGGCCTCCCTGTCGGGCCGCAGTGGCATCACCTTTGTCCTCCTTCTGCTCCTGCTGCTTCTCAGCTTCTTTTTCCGCCAGCTCCTGCATCCGCTGTTTTTCCAGTTTCTTCAGGAGTTTCATTTCCTTCCATTTTTTCTTCTCTGCTTTCTCTGGAAGGGAGCACAGCATCTGGCTTTAAACAAGGACACGCGATGGCTCGGAGCGGGGCGGGGCGGGGCGGGGAGACAGTATCAGGGCCTGGAGGCCGCGATACGGAGCGCTTGGGGACGGCTCCTCCCGGTCCGAGGGCCCCGGCGGGTACCCCCGGCGGCTACGGCCCAGTCCGCCTGCCCGCCCTCAGCCCCTGTCGCGGGCCCGGCCTTACTCTCCTGTTTCCAGCGCCGCCAGTTCACCTTCCTATCCTCAACCTGCGGGAGACAGCAGCCGTTACCGCCGGGATCCCCTGAGGGGCAGCCCCCGGTAAAAGCCGATCGCCCCCCCCGGTCCCCACCTGCATCCCTTTGGGCCGCTTGGCCGCGCCGTTCTCCGCCATCTTCCGCTCGCGCTCCCCGGCCACGCCCCTCCACGGTGGGGATTGGCGGAGGTCAGGGTCACGTGAGCCAACGGCCAGGCAGGGGTGGCGGGGCCTCAGTCTTTAAGTTGCCTGGGCGGGATGTCAAGCTAAGCAGGGGCTGCCTCGTTCCGCAGGAGTATGGGTGACATAAGGGGAAGCCGTGGGAGTGCGCGGGTGTTGCTCAGCCTCTCGAGGGAGGTTAGGATGGAGGTCGGTCTGTTTGTCTGTCTTTGCATGAGTCCTTTGTGCGTGCTGGAGGATAAGGAGATGCACCCTGCCCCTTGTGGGGTGTGTCATGGCCTAGAGCAAGAGCTCACACACATGGGGATGTTGCAAGGAATCTTTAATTCCCGTAATTAATCTCACGGTTGTTTATCGGTGTCAGTGATTGCAGCTCTCCCGGCGCTTGGCACCTACGTGGGTGCAAAAAGGCCTTCAGCAGCACCCTCGCCCACCCAGGCTGTGTGAGTAGGTGAGATGGGACACACCTGCACCTCACGGGTGAAGGCAGGAGGTGGGTGTTTGCCTCTCCCCCCCCCCCCCCCCCCCCCCCCCGCGGTGGGTGTTTGCCTCCCCTCGTTGCTCTGGGGGTGGGATCGGTGCCACCAGCTGCAGCATACCTGCCAGCCTGGGTGGGATGAGCCACCATCACTGTGGGACACTACACAGCTGTTGCACGAGTGAGGGCAGCTCTCCAGGAGAGCTGTGTCACTCCTGTAATCATTAGAGAGACATTTACTCTTCAATAATTGCAGTAATTAATCTTTAATAATTTAACCGCCACAAATACTTATCGCACGGTCTGTTGCGCACAACCCCTGCGTGGCTAATGATGCTGTTTTACATTCTTATCCAGGTTGAAATCAAAAATGGTGCAAGAATTACCTTTCAAAACGCTGCTCACGTTATCCCACCGCCCACCAGCCTGGGGGGTGGGAGGTTGTGGGGGCCGTCAGTGGCAGGAGCAGCCTGATGCCGCTGTGCCCTTCCTCCCCATGCACTGCGTGAGCTCATCACAGTCCTAAAGGTTTTGCTTTGCAGCCCGGGCGATGCTGCCAAGCCCTGACAAAGTGCTAGGGGTGGTTTGGGGGAAGGTCTGGCAATAGCTGGGTTATTAATGAAAGTTCATTTCCTTGGGGGAGCCAGTTACCGGTTCTGCGGCCGCTTTCCCCAGAGATGGGCAGAAAAAAACTAATAGGGAAATTTTTAATTATGGGAAACAGCGTTTCACTGGGTTTAGAATTTTTCATGATGAGAGGAATGAACCTACTGACGGGTGGTGGTGATGCTGCACAGTCCCATGAGAATATGAGTGCTGGTAGAAACGCTGTCCTATACCCTGGGGTATAGGAGCAAGTGGGTATGTGGAGCAAGAGAAGCCCCCAGCATGGCCCTGAAATCCTGAAACACTTTTTCCAGAATTTGGTGGTGCAAAAGACCCTAGGAACCATCCTTACCTTGCATCTTCCTGGATGCATCCCAGAACTGATTATCAAAGCCTTTAAATGTGGTAAGAAGAAATATCAAATACTGGCAGCGTGTGGGAAGACTCACTTTTTTCAGGAACAGCACAGTCATTTCACAGTGACAGAAAGTTTCTCCCAGACCCTGGGCCTGGCAAACCTCTTACCCATTTGTCCAACAGAAAACGCGGTTGAAAGCACAAAAATAAGGACGTATTAAAGTTTGTAGCCAAGCAAAGGAAGAGGAGGAAGAGCAGTTGTGCCAGCCAAGTACCAGGGAGAGCCTGGTTTTGTCTCCAGTGTGCTCAGGGACTGGTTTTCTCCTGTTTCCATTTTTGCAATATGTCATTTGCTGCCTTCAGTGTGGCATCCTCCTAAACAAATGCCATAGGTTTGGTCAGTGGCTTCCAACCAAAGCCCCTTTCTCCTCGCAGTCAGGTAATCATCATTTATATAAAATCTCGTTTTCTTTCTGGAACATTACGAACGCCCTGTGCTCAGCCTGAGACAGGCACAGCATCTCTGGGGCAGGCATGGCCATGGGGCAGTCAAACGTTCACCCAGAAGACTCCCTGCCTTGACCAAGAAATGCGGGATGCTGACAGGACAAAGCTGAGGATGGCACGGACACCCCTCCTGTCCCCAGCTCAGCTCCCACCTCTGCAGGAGAGGGTTGAACCATCTCTGATGCCACGCTCAGGCTTTAACGCCGAAGGTGCTCTGTGTTTCTTCTTGACATTTATCTAATTAAACCAGCCCTGATTATTACTCCCAACCTCACCGTCCTTCATGCTGCCATTTATCTCACCTTTGCGAAGCAGAACCGGATGAAATGGTTGTAGTTATTCTTGTGGGCCCCAGAGTAGAAAGCGGAGAG
>JAOQGH010000007.1:6371516-6394419 GCA_025769975.1 Gallinago jamesoni | reverse complement strand
TGGTCAGCAAGACCCGGTGCCTGAGCTGATTTTGGTGAGAGTAGAAGGATTCGTGGTTTGAGAAGTAAAAAAAAATAGCTGGTGGTGAAGCATTAACAGCCCTGGTGCTTTTCTCTTGCGATGGGGCTGCTGCTGGCCACAGTTCAGAGAATTTAACAGCAAATGTGATGGGGGTCAGTGGGAAGAAGGTGCTTTAAGCCTAGACATTCCCAGTTCTGAGGAAGCCTTGTCTGCTTCAGCCCTCTCAGGAAGGGAAGTGACAAACACTTTCTTCTTTTGATGTTCCTCCCTCATCCCATCCCCAGCCTGGTCTGCCCCCCAAATTGCACAATGTGTTTCTCTAGCTGCAGTTTGCCTGGCAGCCAGACAGCGTAATTGAGTGCAAATCTAGAAGACTTAGCAGCCACAGCCTTCCACCACTGCCTCCCTGATGCACATGATTTTCTTGCTCTGCATGCTTGTATCTCCAAGAGGGATGCTGATATTTCCCAAGCACTGTGCGACCCAAGAGACTTTAGTAGAAAACATCATTAGATGAGGCAACCCCACGTACAATGAGCTTTCTCCTGTATGAAGGGTATTCTCTTGCTTATAAGATGTTCCCTTTAAACAGGCTACCTGGAAATAAGCGGGTACTGAAGAGATTGGACCGGTGTGGCTTTTCCTGACATGCCCTATCTGCCATTGCTGCCAAGGCTCACTCCAGGGCAGTGAGCTCCCCTGGGCTCCGCACCGCTGTGGCCCGAGCCAGGGACAGGCTGCCGGCCAGAAAACAGTCATGCTGGGCACTCAGTACCTCGCTGGAGTAGGAGCTATATCCAACGCTGCTCTTCCTCCCCAGCAAGAAGTGACGCAGAGACAGTCCTGCTCTCCTGAGCATGCCACGGCTCCTGCTGTCTCACTCCTGCGGGCATGGACCTGCATTTCCCCCAGACACAAAGCAGAGGGGGGAGTTAATTGCTGCAGAGCTGCAGGGGCAAAGCAAATGCTCCATGTACCTGGGGATGCAGCGCAGCTCCACACCGAAAGCTGTGGTTATTCCGCCACAGAAAGGAAGAGGGGGAACAAGGTGCTTTGTGTGTTGTCACTGCAACGCCAAACAGTGCTGGGGTTGTACTTTGTGCCCATGACACACACAAAGTTGGGATCACAAGGGCAACCATGGCTTCTGCCTCCTCCCTCCCCAATTTTAGGCTCTCCTCTCTTTCCTCTGCACAGGGGGGAGCGGTGCCGACACCAGCGAGAGGCCATTCTCTGGGAATTCACTGTTCAGCATCAGCTTCCCATCCAGTTTCATTGATCCCGGGTATCTCTTGCCTCTGCCCTTCCTCCCCTGCAGCACCTTCACCTTCCTCACTGAAGGGGCTGTACCTTGGCAAGGCTGTTTGGCCACCCTGCCTCTTGGGGCTGCCCAGTGCAACAAGGGGCCTCAGGGCTGGGCAAACCTTCCTCTTCCTTCGTGGCCTTAAATTTACTGAAGGAAAAAATAATAATATCAAAACGAGAGTGCTGCTGTCTTTGAGAATTTCTGGCCTCTCGGCTGCTGCAGCTCCAAGCTCTTTAGTCACAAGTTTTATTCTTATTAACACTATGTCAGCTTCCATCTCCAAAGTGATTTTGGTGTTTATTTTTCCTTCAAGGCCCCAAACAAATGAATTTCTGTGCCTGATGTAGCCTGCTCCTTCACCTCAGGTCCCCTTAACTATTCTACAGCATTGCTTAAATATGCAATATTTAAGCTAAAAATAAGTTAACGTTTTGTTAGGTACTTAAAATAAAAGCAGTGAGTCTGGAGGATGCACGCACCTTTGTTTTGACCAGCCATGGATTAATTTACCCAGTGGCCAAAAAATAAGTTACAATGAGTTTGAAGCTGGCCAGCCCACAGGTAAGTTCTCAGTACTGCTCGGTGCCCTTTCCATCCTTACATGCAGGATGTGAATCCCCCTCTAATACAAGTGCAAAGCAGCTGAGACCAGTGGGATTTGACATCTCTTTGGAAAAACAGAAAAACACAGTATAAGATTGCTTGGGACTGCAAAATACCCGCTTTGTCCCTGTGCATGGGACAGCTGTGTGTCAGGAAGGGGCACTGAAATGCAAGGGGACACTGCTTTGGGATGCAAAGCAAATGAGCACCAGGAGGAGGAGACTAACCCTGCAGGTGACAAAACGGAAATGTGGCAGTAAAAAAGGGCTTCACTGGGCTACAGAAAATCACGCAGGTGGTGGGAGAGCTGGGCACAAGGCTCCTGTAAAGGGCTAGGGGCAGCATTGGGGTCAGGGTAACTGGGGCTAGGGCAGAGGGCTCTGCCTCGCCTCCCCAGCCCTGGACAATGTTTTCGAGAGCCACCAGGAAGTCAAAAAGCCTGGGAAAGGCTCAGTCTCACATTTTTGGGTGCTTCAGGCTGTGCTGTTGGCATTCTCCCAGCTGGGAGCCGGGGCACCTCTCGCCCTGGCGGGGTGCACGGTTGGGAGCGCGCTGAGGATTTTGGAGGTGACAGCTGAAAGGTCACCGCAGAGACCGGTCGCTCGCCACCTCCTGCCCTCCAGCCTGTGGGCACCAGCTTTTTTCCCCCTGTCCCGCTGCTCCCCAAGCACCACCACGGTGCTGGCCAGCCTGTCTGCTCACAGGTCCTCCATAGGGCTTTGGGGACAATGGTTCCCTTGATCCCATCACACCGTGGGGGTCTGACAACACAGCGGGAGCATGGGCAAAGGCAGCAGCAACAACCAGCAAGAGAACACACGCGTAAGCGGCCAGAAGGGACGGTGGGGGGTAAAACCAACTTACATCAAGCTGGGTCACGCTGCCTTACGCTGCGAAAGTCTGGCACGACTGCCCAGGCTGCATTTGTACACATGCCGCCCTCTCCCTGTCTCCGAAATGCTTCATCTGCAGCTGGGACTTCCTGGGAGGAGCCGGAGAGGCTGCAGGGTGGCAGGAGCCGAGCTACAACACTCAGATGGAATAAATCGTACCGGGGAACGGGAGGTCTGGGTTCCCTCTCTACAGGAGCAGGGTGAAGGAGGAGAGGGCTTTTGGGAGCCGGTCCCTTCTTCCCCGAGGCTCGGAGTCAGAGCTGCCAGAGGATCTGAGCTGCCTGGGAAAATATCTTGAGCATATTGTTGTTCATACGGAGGCCCATACCGGCATAATTATAGCGGGATAATTTCTGTGGTATGGCTATAATTACTTTGGCATGGCAATGGCTGGGAATTTTCCTTTGAGTGGAGCCTTCCGTCATTTTCAAAAAATGAATTTTTAAGTCAGTCAGATGCTCTCAAAAATTCCACCCCATGGGCTTAATATTGTTAGAGAAGAGAAGGGATCGCAGGTACAGAAGGTGGAGGCATCAGTGCTATGTTCATCAGAGGTTAATGACCTGCTGTCACGATACAACCGAAAGCAGGATCCTGCAGTGTGGTCCGACCCCTGGGCTGTGGAGGGGCAGGGGCACAGACAGCAGCTTCAGAGGGGGATTTTGGTGCATGGATGCAGGAGCTGAACTCTCCACCAGTCATTTGCTCAAGCGAGACATAGAGAGCAAATTACCCTCTCTCAGCTTCCCTCATCCTTTTGTGATGAGGCTTTACATGCACCAATGAATCAGGTCGTGTAGCTCTCCTGAGTGAGTAATTACTGTCTCCCTTTCGCAGAAGGAAAAAGTGAGCCACAGGGAAAGGAAGTGGCTGACGTCTGCTCTGCCAAAGGTTCCCGAACCCTCGCTCGACGTCCGGCCACTGGGCTCACAGCATCCCTGCCATGACTAAGCGGGAGGGAATGTCAGTGCAGGCAGATGCAAGCTCTTTGTTTTTTTTCTAAACTTCTGTTTAACTCCAACACTGAAACAAAGAGATGGAAGGAAAACGTGTTTACGTCCCTAAGAATGTACACAGCACATCCTGAGCCACCTCATAGCTCGATGCCATTTTCTCCTGCTGCCCTCGCTGTGCTTTCTTTGCCCCCTCCTCTGCCAGCCTTGCACCTTCCCTGGTTGTTGTTTGCCCCTGAGCTGAGCACCCTTGACCAGCTAAAATAGCAAAAAGCCAACTTGGCAGAAAAGTGGGCAGTTTTCTATAGGGTCTGTGGGTTGAAGTGTCTCAGGACAGAGTGGGTGTGAGTGCTAAAGGCACTGCAAAGAAATACTGGTCTGGGTAGGGACCAGAGCGGAGCCGAATGGGGAGAAGAAGGGATGGACAGGATCACAAGCCCTGACTTTCTTTGGCAGGATTTGGCCTTCGTGTTGGTTCAACAGTAACTTCACCTTAATGTCCTCTTGAAATTCAGCAGAAATTGTTGGATAATATGCATGCGGCCAGCAAGAAAAAGCACACTATCTGACCTTCTTGGAGTTTGTACTGTAAAACTCAAGGAAAATTAGGACCTTCTCTTTCTTTGGGTAATTTTAATTTAACAAGTGCATCTAGACACAAACAAGTTCTCTTAAAGAGTTTGTGGTTTTTTTGTTTTGTTTTTTTTTAAATCTAGCTATTGCAATGGGCTGGTGAGTCTGTCACCTGGCATATGGGATTATAGTTCCTCTGGTACAGGTCCTGTGCCTATGGCTACAGGAGGATGCTCAGACCTACAATGTTCTTAGAAAGCTGCAGATATGCTTATTCTACTATAGCAGTGATCACTGGCGTATACAAGTTAAAATTGGCTGCACTTAACCACTCAGAACTGCCTCTTTTACACTAATGAAATTATAATGAATGCCTTCAAACCATCCTTTATGAATTTTTAAAAAAATGATGCTGCTCAGTGTCCTGCAATGAGTCAACCAAATGAAAATAGCCATTACTGAATCAGCCTGCTTTTTTCAGGTACCGCAAAATTACTGTTGGATACATCCTTCTAACACATCAGTGTTACTGTTCCTGATGCAAAGAAACAAACACTGTATTTTTCAGTGGCCTTAGTTCAGGGAGCTGTTGTTATAGAAATGGAATGGGATTTCCAAAATATTCCGTCACATAGGTTGGTTCTGTGCAGAAAATCCCATTGCCAGAGGTTGATGTTCACAAAGGAGACAGAGGTGTCCCGAAAAGACTTTATTGGAATAAAGGGAGAGTCCACTGGGACATATTCCTGTGGGGTCTCAGTTTTCTGGAGGATGCACCCTCCATTTTAGCGTAATTCCCTGGCCGCATGTAACCCTCTTCTTTTCCCTGTTGGCTGAGGTACTTGGAAGGTACAGATTTCTCTATCCACCTATTACATAAAAGTTTAACTTCTGCGGTTTTTCAATCGTCTAACTTCTGCATTTTCTGTTAATTCCCTTATTTTTCAGTTATCTCAGTCCTGCACTTTCAATTAACTCTCCTATTTTTTTGGTTATCTCATCTCACTCCTGCAATTTCAGTTAACTTCCCTGCTTGTGGAGACACTCTTATCTGTATTTTACCACCTGTTTGTGAAGACACTCTTATCCCTGTCTTATCGGTTCTTAAGGAAAATGTGGTAAAAACTGCAATTTAAATGGTTTTTCATTCTCTTGTTGTTAACCAGCTTTAAATGTTGATACTGGTTGTGACAGAAGGCTTCATCATGGTTGGGTGATAAACCTTAATAAAGAGGTAAACTGTTTTTTCTTTTACAAAAAGAGTAAATTCTGGACCCCAAGGTCCTTCTGTCCTGCTACAGGAGGTGAAGGCACTCAGCTCCCTCACCTTCCCCTTCTCCTGACCAGCCCTCGGGTTGGAATTGTGACAGCCCCTTTAAGACGCTCCCCATTTTGCGCGCTGCCCTACACCAAGATGGCGCCCCCGCCCTCACTTCCCCTCCCCGCCTCTCCCTCTGCTCGTTCTTCCCCCCCCGCCCCCGCCCCCGCCATCATAAATGCTGCCTATCCACCCCGCGCCCTATACAAAGATGGCGGCGCGTCCTTCACGTCACGCCCGCTCTCAAGATGGCGGCGCCCTCTTTCGCTCCGAGGTAGCGGCGGCTCGGGACGGGACGGGCTGATGGCCGCCATACCGAGCGGGTGAGGTCAGTTCCGGGGTGGGGCTGCCGCGGTGCGGTGAGGGGCGAACAAAAGGAGCCGGAGCCGGTGTGAGGGAGGGCGGGGGCCGAGGCGGCTAGGTGGGTGCCGGCGCTTGGGTGCTGCGGGCTGGCTTACGCCGCGCTCCCCTCAGCGGCCCGCGGTGCTGGACGGGTGGGCGGGAGGGAGGGAGCTGCGGGGAACGCGTCCTCCGGGTGTGGCAGCCGTGAGGAGGAGCGGCACCAGACCCCGCGGTAGGTAGGGCTGGGAGTCTGGGGCTGGCGGTAGCCGGGGTGTGTGTGCGCAGCCCTGAGCGGAGGGTAGCGCAGCCCTGAGGGGAGGGCAGCGGGCCGGGCTGCCCCCCTGGCGCCGCCCGGGAGGATTTGCTGACTAATTCGGCTGTAATTCGTTTCCTCCGTGTCCCCGCCGTCCCTGCCCTGTCCTGCGGCTGACGGGGAGTCGGGGCTGGGGGCAGGTGGGTCTCACCAACGCCTGAGGGGCGAGGCAGGGCCGTCCCGTGTGTGTGTAGGGGGTGTCCTCTCCGGGGGGGATCGCGTTTCCCCGGCGAGGGCGGAGAAGTCCTGTATTTGTGACCTGGCAGCGGTGCCGCGGGCGGAAGCTGGTTGGTGTTTTAATTTATTTCTATCAAATAGAGGATGTCTTCTCTCTTTCTGGAAGCCTGGGGTGGTGTGACAGGCCGGTGGGAGGACGGGGCTGATGCGGAGCCGCATGCCTGGGCTTCGGGCCGGTGCTAAGGCCCTTGCCTGAGTGTGTAGGGGGGAAGGTCAGTGCTCTCCTTTAAACCTTTCCTTTGCAGCAGTCTGTCACCCATATGACAGCATAGCTCTGACTATGAAGGAGTTGCTTCAAAATCTGTCAGCCTTACTGGTAACTTCGGGATCAGGAGTATTCTTGAACACATTCACCAGAATGGGTTATTCCCCCCTTCCCAATGATGTCTGTTCCTTTTCATTTTTTTTCCCCTGTTGTTAACAAAATGCTTTCTGAAGTTCTGCAGTCCTCTCCTATGTAGCCAGAAGGCTGGATGCTTGAGATGTCTCTCAAAGCCTGGGGTCTGCTCCCTTCTCTGTTTTCCCATGCCCTGTGCTGACATACAGGAAGCAAGGAAAAAAGAAAGCTGTTGTAAATTCTTGGTGATGGTGCTAAACTGCTGCCACTTTAAAAAGGTTCATGTTGGTGGATATGTGTTGAGAGGAGAGGGGACAGTCTCTTGTGTCCAGAGTTGTTAGAACGATGATCTACTTTTTCAGATATTCTTGATGAAATTAAAAAAAAAAAGTCCAAACTTTTGGAACTAGAAAGTAGGTAGCATAGCTATTGATCTTTTTTTTCCCTTCTAAAAAAACCTTGCTCTTTCTTCCAGGAGGTTAATCTGCCTCTACCAGCTTAGGTTTAGTTATAATATTAATGTTCATTGTTTCCTTTGGCTGGGGTCTGCAACACCTGCTTTTTAGTAACTTCTGTTTGAGTCTCAGGTGTGAGAGATTCTTTCATCTGAAGAGTTTTGCTTAATTCTTAGAGCTCTTACCATCTTTCTAGGCATTAGTGTCTCTTTCTGATTCCTGGCAACCCTTGTTTCTTAGATGTCCTTTACCAAGCTTTTATATAACATGGTCCTTCGGTGAACTCGCTCCCCTCTTCTTTGCTGATAATCTCTGTTTTGTTCCAGGGAAGCTGTTCCCATGGCGTGTGGGGAATGCAACACTTCAGCACCCGCTCAGGATCTAGCACGCGAGAACATCATCCACATCCAGCACAGAGAACTGAAGTGCAGATAGCAGAACCCAGCTGCAGGGTAAGGGCTACGGGCCAGCTCTGAGGTGGTAAAGGAAAGCCAAACAAAAAAAAAATTAATGACCAGGATGCTATTTAAATGCAGGTGCGAAGTACAGGGCAGTGATGAGATGACTGATAAAAAGCAAGGGGGAAAAGTGGTTGATCAAGGGGTGATATGGGAAGAGTGGTGGTATGCTAATTAAATTCTGTGAGCCTTTAGTCAGCTTGAAGATGAAAAGAGTAAAGGAACCGAGTGTTGTCCAATGTAAAATATAACTGTAATATTTATTCACCCATACATCCAACTCCTGGCCACATAAACCCCAATTTCTCATTGTGCTGAACAGGAAATATCTGAAGGTTATGCAGTAAAAGGTTTGGTGACTGCTGCCTGAAAGGCATGCAGCTGAGAAGCAGCAAGAACTGTTCAGTCTGTTAGGTGCTCTTCCTCTTCCTGCGGGGTGATGTTTGTATTGCTGTGTAACCATCTCCTAGGCAATTGTTTGCAGTGCCCTGGCTAGTCACACACGTGGGTGTCAATTGGGCAATGACAGAAACTAGTTACAAGAAACTCCTTGCTTCCTTGATTCTTTGCTAGGATAGTGATGAAATATATTGCAGAATTCTGTGCTTATCTTCAAGATGAGAAATCTGGACATATTGGCTGTGTTCAGAGCAGTGAGACGTGCAACGTCTTGCTTCCAGAATACAAGTATTCCTAAGACTTGTCCGATGTTCTGCTTAGTGTTCCAGCAGTTCACTGATTTGTTTTCCTTACAGATCCTCTCACAGTATGTGGAAACCCTGACTTTATTCATAGGTCAAAGACAATGTGCATAAATATTTCCTTAAAATATGCCAGAAGCCATGTGTTAAAAGCTAATGTTTCCATGTTTGAAATATGGAGTGCCTGAAGCCTTCCAGTGATGACTTACTGAATGCTTGGAGTTGATTACATTCTAGTAAACGCTGCAGGCATTCAGAAGGATGGTCTGTGGTTTGGGGTGCTCTCATACTTTTTGTTTTAATATGCGCTGGAGGTCAAATGTATAAGTTACTGTGCTGTGTGATTTGGAGCAGGCTTATTTAGAGGTCTTCATGCAATTCTTTCACATTCTAAAGAAGGATTTGGTTTAGCAGACTACTTAAAAAGGAAGTGATGTTCACTTCTGGTCTTAAATTGAGCCTAACTGGTGCCTAGGAAAACGGAGGTGCGATGTCAGGTGAGTACTAGTGGAGCACAGGGAAGAAGGGTTCAGGAGTTTTGTATGGGGCTCCTTAAGGGGGTGAGGAATAAATAGCTATTGTTTTGGAAATGATTAAAAATTAATATAATCAGTTGCAGTGTGGAGAGCCTCCTTTTTGCATTTTTTTTTTTTCAAGAATAGCCTCAGTTCAGGATATCGACACTACTACTGAACAGACATTTAACAGTCTACATGCTTTGAACAGCATGTCTTGAATGCTTCCAAGCAGCTTTTTTGTTAAACTGTGGATGTGGTGCATGTATTTTATATTGCAACTTGAAATCCAGTTCATATAGCTGGATTATACACGCCCCTCCTGCTGCTATGAAACTGCATTTGTACTAAAAGCTATTCAGTCATGACCCCCCCCTGCTGAAATTACAGTGCTTCCTTCTCCTTGTGTACTAATCATTGTTAACATGTGCTATAGAATTACCTTGGCAATTCACAAAGCTCCTCTTTTTTGTGACAAATTTGCAAGCCGCTTCTCTAGCTACAACCTACCTTTGTAAAACTGTGCATACTGGGTGAGTTAACAGGCTCTTCTTCAGACTCCTGGTTTTATCAGATCGTAGTGATCAAAGGTTAGATGGTCTGTCTCTTGTTAATCGACTAATGCAGTCAGAGAATGTGCTGAACTGTAAGTCAAGGTCACTGTTCTATAGTTCATAGTCCTGAAGGCAAGGCTTATAGGATGTGGTGAATAAGTGAAGAGGTGAATATGTGCTTATTCCTCTTCTTTCCTCAGACTGAGGCTGAATGTTATTGTGCTGATAGCTGGTGTCTGTTTATCTTGCTTTGCTCTTATCTGTGTCTTCTTTCATCTTAACTGGCTCATCTCCTTGAGCTTGAAAACAGCTGTGGCAACACCCATGGATTTGTGTGTGTTGTGACAGTCTGTCAACAATTAATATTATCCTTGCTTAAAAGTTTTTACTTACTTTTGAATCTAGTCTCCTGATTTCTTAATCTGTTGCTAGATCTGTCAAAGCTCTGCTCTGTCTACCATTTGTGTATTTGGCTGAAAACAGTTGGTTACCTTCTCTTGTCAGACTCTTCTCAATGCTGGAGTTAAGGCTCTGCAGCATTTCTCTTGCAGCTGATGGGGTGTAACTGTTGTTACAAGTTAATACTGTTGCTGTCTGTTTGTCTTAATGAGTTACTAACAGAATTAATTCAATTACTTGCATTAGTACAAGGAAGTGTTTCATAGTGTCCTGTTGGAATAAGGTAGTTGGCCTTTTCCAAGAGAAGCTCCAATGCCCTGTCATTGAAGCACCTTTCTTATGGCAAAGAGAGAATTAATTTTGGATAGGAAGCCTGTGACCCTGTGCAGTCATAATTTATAAGCTGACACAGCTATTTTTCTCTGCTTTGCATCAGTGTTGCAAGTCATCTCATAGCACTTAAATGTGCATAGCTGTGTGACACCAACACGCGGTCCCTGCTCCAAGCATCACTGATGCTGATAACTTCAGACTGTGTTCAATTCTGTGCAGCTGGGACAAAATACAATCAGAAGTCAGAAAATGTGGCAGGCCAAGCCAGGTCTCCTGTATGGATTGTTCTGATAGTGCAGATGTTCTTCCCTGTACTTGTTAGGACAGGCTTGCTTGTGTGACGGTAAACAGGAGCTATTGCACTATACTGTTAAAAGAAAAATGTCAGTCCTACATCTGACAGGAAGAGTCAACTAAGGGGCAGCTGGAAAGATGATACAGTGCTATCCATAGTGTAGGTGAATTATTCTTTTTACAGTAAAGGTGTTGTGACCCAGTTGGTTCACTTCATCCTGCTGTGTCTTGTGGCTTGGGTGCGGCTGAATGTTGCGTGCAGCTGCTGGATGGTTGTGTGAAAACCAACTTACTTTGCTCTTAGCGTTGACTTCATTGGCTTTCCACTAAGTGAAGAGTGTAAGTTCTGGCAGCTGCTGCTTCCACTACTCTGTCGGCTGGTCTGAATGATAAATGACCCTTAAATTTCACATATTCACTTCTCTATTTTCGAAGATGTTTTGTCCTACAGGGAAGTTTTTTTTTTTTCATACAGAAAGGGCCTGATTTAGGAATAGCAGTTTGTTGATGAGGGTTTTGGCATCTGGCTTCACTGCTTTTTATTTCTAAACAGCAAAGGACAAAAATCACTTGAGTTGCTCCATCTCATGTCTTGGACTTTTCCAGTTGATCACGTGGCTGTCCTTGGCCTTGGAAGGATTTCTGAGGGATGCTTGAAATCAGCTCTGTTTCAGCCTTTTTTTTTTTCTTTAATTTTGGGCCTAATAAACGTGGGGGAGGAGACACGTAAATTCCTAGTCCCGTTTCTGACCAGTAAAGCTCTTGCATTTCCTGGTTTTTGAACAAAGAGCTCTGTGTCATGCACTTCTTTAGGATTTCAGGTGGCAGCATGCTGGGGAGGGAAGCTCTGCTCTGTTGAAAACTTAATGTAACATGTTGTAGCTCGTCAATATTCAGGGCTATAGCCTTAACAGCAAGGTTTTTCTTTCCCCTATCTACCTCTGATGCTGTTGGCACATGGACAATTCTCTTTCTCTGGGCTTCTGAGAGGTAAGAAATTCTGTTGGCGGTGCTTGAATTCGCTTTACAGTCCACCTTCTACAAGGAAATCCACTGAGAATTAAGAATATGTACAGTGGAATCTAAAGAGTTGCAAGATCCATTGTACAATGCATCCATGTCTGCTCATCTGAAGCTGTATTATGAGGCTCTCTGACTTGAAAGCTGCATACTGTTAAAGGTGAGGAGAACATGCCTGATTTTGGGGAGGTCTTGGAAGTAAGGGCTGAAAAACTAAATTCTTGCATGTGTCATGAGATCTTGTGTGGAGTCCTATTTTGCCAGTAGCTCTGTTAGTATCAGAATAGCCACCAGAAAGAAAGAGGAGGCTGGATAAAGTATTCGGCAACTGATGAGTCAAGCTGACAAACTACCCAGTGAAATAGAACAGCAATGTTGTTTCTGTTCACTTTGTCTCCAGCTGGATCTGCTGGCCAGCAGTCACAGGCAGGAATTTTAAGCGCTGCTCAGCCAGGTGTCTGTCAACAGTAAGTCAATCTTCACTTGTTTAGGTTGGATGATTTTGGAAAGAGAAATTGTCCAAATCAGAGGATGCTTGCCTCTGCAGAGTTTGCTCTGTTAATACCTTGAACTTGTTAAATATCACAGCGGTCCTGGGCTTTGTGGAAAGCATTCATGCTGTCAGCTCTGTCATCTGTTATCTAGTAAGGTACATGCTGCTTTATGGTGTTTCTTTCAGCCAGATACGTTTAATCTTGTTTCTGCCTGGTTTTACTATTTAGGCGTGGTGAGCTCAGAATGTCCCTGTTCTTCTAAGGTGAGTGATTATCTTTCTCCTCCAGGTGTGTCTAGTAAAACATAGGATTACTTGGTGATGCTTATGGTTGGATGAAGGCTGGGTGGGTTTGGCAGCTTGTTATGTAAGTCTGAAACTGCTCTTTCTTTTGTTGTATCGGCCTGTTCAGCATTTCTGGTGAGGTTGAGCTGCACGCAGCAGATAGGTGCCCAGCAGGCTGAGGCAGGGATGGTCATCCAGCAGAAGGAGTCTACGGTGGGCTGCAAACTTGGGTCCAGGTGAATCTGCAAGGGCTGGAGGGGTATGTAGTGTCTAAATGTGGAATGTGCAAAGATTTCAGGAGCATATTTATTTAGGCTGGATTGGTCCTGCTGTATGACAATCAGGCTTTACAGTACGTGTCTTTTCTTGTACAATCTCAGGTGTTGCTGCTATAAATTTCCTGGGGTTATTGTGTATTGGATATGACTTACAGTGGTCCTTTGTTGTAGCTGAAACCCTCAAAGTTAAAGTCATTTCTCGGGGGAGGGCTGAGGGACTGCTCAGGGTCTGTGATAGCTAGGAAAGCATTGCGGAATGTAAAAGCTGAAACACCTGAGACACACTTGTATGATTTGTTTTTCCTCAGTGTGCAATACCTAAAGCCTGCCTATTTAATTATACCCTTGGAAAACTTACTTCTGTATGCTTCTGATATGTTGACAGGAGTTTAGGCAGAGATGTTCCTAATAGCTTGTGCAAGTTTAGTGAAATCAACTCTCCTTTAAGTTTGAATAAAACACCCTTTCAAAATCTCAGTATCGATGCCTTCTGTGTGGCAGAGTTAACTATACTGTAAGCAAATCATCTGTTTCTGAGCTCCATGTGGAAAGTTCTGCCACTTGAGATATATATGAAGGATTTTGGATCCTTCTTTGCCAAGTCTGCTCTGACACAGATCTGCATTCCCAGTTATGACTTCCTGTCTATAAACTCCTTCACTCAGTTCATGTGTTCTGTGCTCATCCTTCAGTGAGGCTACATGACAGAAGTGACCTAGCAAATGCAGCTTCTTCACAGTAAACACTTTTCCTGCTGACAAAGCACACTGGAGCTTGACTTCTGAAAAGAGCAGAAGCTTGAAATCTCTGCAGTCTGTCTGCTGGGCCTTGGGGGCTTGGGCTGATCTTGGTTACAAGGAGGTAACTTTATTTTTGGCCAGCTGCCTTCATGCAAGGATTGTTCCTAATCTTATGCCAGAGTAATATCTTCCATCTAAATAATTTTGTTCTGCCTGTGTACTTGTTGGGAGAATCTGTGATCCAGCGATCCAGCTACCTGCTTGGTTTCTAAATAGTGGTTGGAATTGCAGTCCCTATGGGAAGAACCCTAATGTGCAGGGGTGTGTCAAGTGACAGAGTTGGCCCTTGAAAATCTGACTTCTTAGAGTTAGTCTGCTGTTGTCATCAACCCCAGCAGTTAAAATGTTTGGTCTAATCCAGAAGGGAGAGTGTTGCAACAAGAATTGAATTGTAAAATGATTACAAAACACAAAACAGAGTCCATAAAATAAAGATGGTATTTGCATCTTGATGCAGAGCTGTCTTTCAGGAACTAGAAATGGATTGCCTGCATGGAAAATCTGGGTGAGGAAGGATGCAACTTTCCCACCTACTTTCTCAAGTTTTTGGTGGACAACTTTCCCTTTTACTGCAGATGCTGGGAGTAAGATTAGGTAAGACATGGTAAATTCCAGCTTCTATAAAGGTGGCCCCTACTTTTATTGTTGTTCTTCTGGGGCTTGAACAAGGTCTCCACCACTGCCAGGAGGAGCGGGGACTTCCTATGAATGTCCTTTTCTTCCTCTGGTGACCCTGTCATTGTTACTGGAAGGTAGGAGACTTCCTGCTCCACCCTACCAGGGTTTAATTGCTGACTGTGAGCTGTAATAGACTATCATGGGACACTCAGATTTTTATTTTTTTTAATCTGTCTTGTAGGTACACAGTGTAAAGGGAGATTTCCTACCCCACATAACTGGTAAACAGAAATAGGGAGCCTGCTTTGCCAATTTCTTGTTAGTTTCCTTCCTAACTATCTTGAGACACAGGTCAAAGTGACCACAAGGTTAATTTCTTGTGAGAAGAAATTAGGCATTTCCTGCATAGGGCAAAACTGGCAACCCAGCACTACGGCTCGTCTGAAAATGTCGTAGCCATGAGACTCAATTCCCGAGAAGAGATCTTCCCTGTTTTGTAAGCCTACTAGGGGTAACTGTGAAGGGCCATACAATTCCTGCAGAAGTTTCTCTACCAAGAGTGGTATAAATACATACTTTTTTTTTTTCCTCAGTGTGGGGTAGGAGGAGTAAGGAGCTGTATAAGTAGGGAGCTGTTCTTTTATGAACAATATTAGTGTTTTCACTGCATGTTCCTGAAAAGAGGAACAAGATCTTATATGACACTTAGAGAGCAAGGAATGGCATGGCAGCATTTGTGTTACCTCTTAGATGTAGTTTAGAACAACTACTGCAGAACTGCAGAACACTGCAGAAACTTTCCATCACATCTGGCCAGAGTGTTTAAGAAAGATGTGTACTTTCTGGGAGACTGCCATTTAGGCTCTCGTGGAGCCCTAGGGTGGGTGTGTAGTGAGACCTCTGGCTCTCAAAGCCCCTGATGGGTTATGAGTCTGGTAGAACTGAAGCTGTGCTCACCTGCAAGCTTAGCTGGATTTCAGGAGCTGTCTTGTCAAAGTCAGCTGTTCCAGCAGATAACTGCAGTAGCCTTTGATGTTCACCTTCTGCAAAGCTTTCCAGGCTTTCTCTTATTTGAACTGTAGAAATGGAGGACTCTGCTCCCTCAGTCTGATTACGGCAGAGGGTGACAAGGAGGGCATTTGTGTTCTTGTGTTATTTTGTTTTTCTGTGTGTTAGAGCAGTGTGTCAGCAGTCCTGTGCTGGCTCTCAGACTTTTCAGTAGCTGAACTTCCTGGTTTCTCTATGTATTGTTTTGTTTTCCTAGCCTGGGGTAATAGGGGTCCTGACAAAAATAGCTAAACAAAAACTTGAGGGGGGGGGAAATCAGGTATGTGTTCTGTTTTGGTGCTTCTGAGGAAGGACAGGATGGATGGGTGAGGGGCCTGGGAGAGTATAAAGCTTCTGTCAGTAGTGATTAAAGGCCTGTCAGAGCTACAGATTTTCTTGCAGAAAATACAGGTGTAAAATGGAGTTTGACTCTGAATTTTCTTGTCTGTGGAGACAAACTGATGAGACACATCACTGGGAACTGATTCAGCAACCTGTTTAACTATTGGCTTTGAGGTGTTATGGCCTGCAGGGGATGTAAAGAAAACTTCTGTGCCCTGTTTTGTCCTGGAATTGGTATTTCTGTAGTATGCACAGACAGTTCTCAAACGTATCTTGCAGATGGGCTCTCTGCTCCCTGTGGTGGATGTATTCAGCTGAGGCATGGCTGAAATGCCTTGCAGCAAGCTAGAAACAGGACTCGGGGGGCTCTGAACACCTTGTCACTCCTTTTAATCTAGCTGCTCAGAAGATGTTTGGGTTTGCCTCTTCTTCCCTCTCTCTGTGAGTGTGTAAACCTCTTGCCCTGATCTGCTGAAGGCAGTCCCTTCTGCAGAGGTGTGCTGGCCACTTCTGACAGTGCTGTTTCATCCCTTGTTTCTGCATCACTTGTCAGGATTGCCTGAGTTTACTGGTTGATAATTTAATAGATTTGCATTTCTGCCTTGTTCTACTGAACTTCTAAAACAGGTATTGCCATTTTGTCTCAAAATTCCCCACTCTCAAAAAAAAAAATTTACATGTAGTTAACCCAGTCTGTCTTTTGTGATGGAGTAACGTAGTATTGGAATTGAATGGGCAGAAGGGCAAACACTTCTTCAGGGATGGCTGCCATCTTTCAGTCTACCACCTCTAGTTTAGAAGCCTTCCCAAGTACTTCTAAGCCAAAGCTGGCAATTTACCATTTATTGTTGGAAGCAGCAAACCAGGGAATAGAGTTCTGTATTTAGTGTCTCTAGGGAATGTGGTGCTTTTTGAGTTCATTTTAGGAAGGGCTTCCTTTGCGGTTCTATGCTGGAAATTCATTTGAAATGCAAACTTGAATTCTATCCAAGCAGGTGATGTGGACACTCCACTTGTTGAAGAAAGCTTTTTCCCAGCCAGTGATATAAAGAAATCTGCTGCTGACCCTGCAGGACCCCAGGACTTGTTGGGAATGTCTGTACAAATGACATCTTCTGGCTTGGGGAAACGTGACTGAACTTCTTTCTCTTCCTCTTTTGCAATTGAATTAATGAGAGTTTCAAAATGACTGAAAAAATTAGTGTTTGTCCTACTCCTGAACTTACAGAGCAAGTACGATGTGATACTACTGCTTTTTCACCACCGTTAGAACAAATTACAGTGAATTCATGTTCTTTGTTTGTGTTGCCCGTCAAAGAGGGGAGCTTTGTGAGCTCAGTTATCTGTGGATCAGTCGGGCTTCCGGGCTTTCTATGGCTTTTTGAAAAACGTGCTTGAAGTTTCATCTGGAAGTCTGAAGGACAGAACAACCACTGTCATAAGGCCTCTGCTTCCCAGAACCTTTTGATTTCCTTTGTGACACTTAAATCCCAGCAGAGATGAACTCTAGGTGGAAGTGGTGGATCAGGGAAGTGAATTCTTTTAAATATGTTTCCCCTTCCTCTGCTTCTGAAGTAAATAAGACAAATGCAGCTGTTACATGATTTGAGTACTGGGTCTATAAGAGGGCAAGGAACTAATCTTTCCTTTGAGAATTAATGCAAAGAGGGGAAGCCAAAGCTACTTATATGAAGACAAAATCATGATATCAGACTTTGTTCTTTCCCAGCTTGCTTTATTAATACAATGTTGAGTTGCATCAGCGAAGGGGTTCTGGAAATATAACTGTAGTGTGTGTAAATCCTCTTCCTTGCCCCTGCAGTTTAGGAACCACATAAATGCTGAATTATTATTTTCTAGCTTTGTAAAAGCAGTAGCAAAGTCATGATGGCTGTGCTCTGTGTGTGGATTTCCACTTCTAACAGTGCTGGCAAACTCCTTCATCCCTGAAATAAAACCCCTAGATAAAACAGTAAACTTCCAAATACCAGTCTGGCTGGGATAGTTTAAGTCTGTCCTGTGAGCTTTCTTTAGGTGTGAATGCCTTACCCCACAGACTGTTAGTGGTAAGTACAAGTTCTAATGTAACGATTCACCTGTCAGGGAAGATGGCAACAGACACAGTCTCAGCTGTACCAAATTACTCACAGGAAGCCTCATTCATTTGTCTCAAAGCGACTTGAAAATGGGCCTCGGCTAATTCCAGTCTTGCTGTGCCAGTGCTTAAAACATGAGTTTCCTGATGCCCTCTTGCAAAGCAGAACAAAACAGTTTAAGCTAGTAATGCCTGCTTTTGGTTTCCTTTCAGGTGAATCATGATTCCAGTCACTGAATTGCGCTACTTTGCTGACACTCAGCCAGCGTACCGCATCCTGAAGCCATGGTGGGACGTCTTCACGGACTACATTTCCATAGTGATGCTGATGATTGCAGTGTTCGGAGGGACGCTTCAGGTCACCCAGGACAAAATGATTTGTTTACCCTGTAAATGGGTTACCAAAGACTCTTGCAATGACTCAGTCAGAGGTTGGACAGCTGCAACCCCAGAGCGTACCTACTATAATTCTAGTCTTGTTCCCTCTACCGATACAGGGCCTACGGGGATCCGATATGATTTGGACCGGCACCAGTATAATTATGTGGATGCGGTATGTTATGAGAACCGTCTTCACTGGTTTGCCAAGTATTTTCCCTACCTGGTGCTGCTACATACCCTCATCTTCCTGGCTTGTAGCAACTTCTGGTTCAAATTCCCAAGGACCAGCTCCAAGCTGGAGCATTTTGTGTCTATTTTGCTTAAGTGTTTTGATTCTCCATGGACAACGAGGGCACTATCTGAGACAGTGGTGGAAGAGAGTGATACCAAGCCAGCATTTGGGAAAATGAATGGCTCCATGGACAAGAAATCCTCCACAGTCAGTGAGGATGTGGAAGCCACTGTTCCCATGCTGCAGAGAACAAAGTCTCGAATTGAGCAAGGGATTGTAGACCGGTCTGAGACTGGTGTTTTGGACAAAAAGGAAGGTGAACAGGCCAAAGCACTCTTTGAGAAAGTGAAAAAGTTCCGCACACATGTGGAAGAGGGAGATATAGTTTATCGCCTGTACATGAGGCAGACCATCATCAAAGTGATCAAGTTCATTCTGATCATTTGCTATACTGTTTACTATGTCAACAACATAACGTTTGATGTTGACTGTAAAGTGGACATTGAGAGCTTGACTGGCTACAGGATGTACCGCTGTGCTCATCCTTTGGCCACTCTCTTCAAAATCTTGGCATCTTTCTACATCAGTTTGGTGATATTCTATGGCTTGATCTGCATGTACACGCTCTGGTGGATGCTGAGGCGATCACTCAAGAAATACTCTTTTGAGTCCATTCGGGAGGAGAGCAGTTACAGTGACATTCCTGATGTGAAAAATGACTTTGCTTTTATGCTCCATCTGATCGATCAGTATGACCCCCTGTACTCGAAGCGCTTTGCAGTGTTTCTGTCTGAGGTGAGTGAGAACAAACTGCGGCAGCTGAACCTCAACAACGAGTGGACTTTGGAGAAGCTACGCCAGAGGATCACCAAGAACTCACAGGAGAAGCTGGAACTGCATCTCTTCATGTTGAGCGGCATTCCTGACACGGTCTTTGACCTCATTGAGTTGGAGGTCTTGAAGCTGGAGCTTATCCCCGATGTCACTATTCCCCCAAGCATTGCTCAGCTCACCAGCCTTAAGGAACTGTGGCTCTACCACACAGCTGCCAAAATTGAGGCTCCAGCCCTTGCCTTCTTAAGGGAGAACTTGAAATCTCTCCACATCAAGTTCACAGACATCAAGGAGATTCCTCTTTGGATTTATAGCCTGAAGACACTAGAGGAGCTTCATCTAACAGGGAATTTGAGTGCTGAAAACAACCGGTACATTGTGATAGATGGATTGAGGGAGCTGAAGAGGCTGAAGGTGTTACGGTTGAAGAGTAACCTCACCAAGCTGCCACAGGTGGTGACAGATGTTGGTGTGCATCTTCAGAAGCTTTCCATCAACAACGAGGGCACCAAACTCATTGTTCTCAACAGCCTTAAGAAAATGGTTAACTTGACAGAGCTTGAGCTGATCCGTTGTGATTTAGAACGCATTCCTCACTCCATCTTTAGCCTCCACAATCTGCAGGAGATAGACCTGAAGGACAATAACTTAAAGACCATTGAGGAAATCATCAGTTTCCAGCACTTACATCGTCTCACTTGCCTTAAACTGTGGTACAACCACATTGCCTACATCCCCATGCAAATAGGTAACCTAACCAATTTAGAACGCCTTTACCTGAATCGTAATAAGATAGAAAAGATCCCCACCCAGCTCTTCTATTGCCGAAAACTTCGGTATTTGGATCTCAGCCACAACAACCTGACTTCCATACCACCAGACATCGGGCTTCTTCAAAACCTGCAGAACCTGGCTGTGACAGCCAACAGGGTAAGTGAGCAAGGAGCCAAGCTTTCTTGCATGACTAAAAGTAATTCTGGCACTTCTGTTACCTGTGTGATTAAACACACTACAATGACATGTGAAATATTCCTGGCGATGGCATTCTATTTAAATTCTCAAACTTTTGTTTCTCTCTGAGGAGTTTATCTAAGGTGAAACATTGCAATTGACTCCAGGGGCAGGCCTTTGTGAGAGCAGCACTTTTCTGTAGAGTTTCCTCTCTTTATGGTGAAACTGCTATTAAGTGGCAGTTGGAGACTGTTCAGAAATCCTGCCTGTTGGTTGTTTCTCTGCACCTGGAAGCTTGTAGTCTCTCGCTTGATACCAGTTTTGGGTTTGAAATGGGGATCTGAGAAACTGTAGTCTTAATCTAGAAGTATGTACTCCAACCACGTACAGACGCCATGGCAGCAGCATCTAGGACATGCATATGTGTGGTTTACAGCTTTGCTTATAGTACTTTGCATTTCCAGGGAATACTCTATAGTTTGGTCTAATGAGAATGCACTTTTTGTGAGAAATTGGATATGGACAGACTTATGAAAAATGATTCTTAAGCTCTCACTTTTAAAATGCAGTGGTTTGTTCCACAAAGGTGACTTTGGAGAGAGCAAAGCAATCTTCTGCAGTGTCCTTACTCAGGGCAGAGTGAGCTAAACCAGATTTATCTGTTGGCGGTCAGTTAGATGTGAACTGTGGCAATCCCTTGACTTTCAGAGGGGAGGAAATGCGATGGCACCTTGCTCTGCCTCAGCACGATGGCTGTGGGTTTGCTTGTGTAAGCCTAAACCTTAACTAAGTCTTAGTGCAGGGCAGGTTAGAGGGGGTGACTGAGTGTGCAATGCTGCCTGACTACCACAAGTTATTTCTTGGCTTGCCTTGGAGGGCATTTATTTATTTGCTTAAAGCAAACTGTACCAGTGTGTTTTCCCGAATAGTTGTTCTTGTGTTCAGGATTAAGGAGACTCTGTGTCCCATGTATCAAAAAGATCAGTCTGTGCAGTCACGGACAACGTGCTCAGCTGAATGTCTTGTTGAAGCTTTCATTCATTCTATCTGCAAATTCCTGAGAGGCTCTTTTTCTCTCAGAGTTTATTACCACCTGAAGTTGCAAAAGGCTCTAACATAACTATAGACTGCAGACAGATCTAATTAGTGGCTCTGGGTTCTTCTGGGAACATGCCATAGAATTGTCCTGGAGCAGTCCTAGTTTTCACTCTTGTGTTTCAAGATCCTTACTGCTGTTGGCAAGACGTACTCATAACTGAATGCTGTCAAATTGCCTGTGAGAAGCAGCTCTGGCACGGTTTGGCTTTTCACAGGGGAAACGCTCTCAAATAAAGTATTTAATTGCTAATGCAGTTCAGCATTACACAGGGATCGTAAAACTCCAGCCAGCATTGTGAAGTTATTGTCTGGAAGTTCGAGTCTGTTGTTCCACTGAAGAGTTTAATGGCAGACAGGCAGCAGCCATTCAAGCTGTCCCAGTTTAACAGCTGGGAGCTGGGCTTTCCCAGCACTAACGGACTGGGTGGCTGTACATCTGTTTGTATGGGCGGCTTAAGCTCTGGTAAACATCATGGTATGCACACATCCCTTCCTGTTAAGTTAAAAGTCAAAATATTTGCTTGGGGAAAGCAGGCTGATATGGGCGGTTTCTGAGGATGGTGTTAAGCAAAGCTGTGGGAGTTCTAAAGGTTCTTAAGATACTGTTCAGAACTCAGATAATTCCCTACCATTTGTCTTCTGGCAGCTTCCTAGCACAGCTTCCTGAGGATTAATCTGCAGTGTATCCTCTGCAGTCTTGGGGTGGAGCCTCTCTTTTGGATGAAAAGGAGTTAGAGGCAGCTCCATTTTCTGCAGTGCAGTTTGGCACCACCCATTTCTCCCTGAAAAAATGCTAATGGAAACAGGAAAGCTGGAGCAGCCTTTCCTCCAGTGTGTTCTGAAGCAAAGGATGGTGAGGACCCAGTGAAACAGCTGAGCTGCTTGTACCCTCTGCAGGTGCTTGGCCAAGGCCACAGTTGCTGTGGGGCTCTGCCAGCCTGGTTACTTACAGTAAATAGTGACAGCAAAAAACACAAGGACAAGCAGGCTGGCATTTCCCAAGGCCAGGAATTATCTCAAATGTCTGCTCATAGCTCTTAGCAAATAGAGACTTTTGGAATTGGCTGGTACCAATGTACCATTCTGGGAAGCAGGGTGTATTATAGCATATTGCTTCCTTCCTAAACCAATACTTGTCCCTTAAATAACGCTATTTTCAAGAGTCTGTGATCATTTGATTGTATGTTGCTTTTTGCAAAACACTCAACAGTACCAGTAACAATGACTGAATTGAACTGTATTTTAATTGGTGTAGTCCTGTCTTGGCTTTTCCTTGGACTCCATCTCATTCAGAACTGATTACAGTCTAATTTAGGCATGAATGATATAATGCATAATTTAAGTTTTAAAAAGGACACTGTTACATTTAAAAGCAAATGACAGCCTCCAAGATGAGACTTTGAATTAAGGGGAGAATTCTGAATTGCTACATCTAGTTCATAGCCTTATATTTGTTAAACCTTAGCCATATTTGTACCCTAGAAATTCTTTGGGAGGACTGGAGTATTAAAAGGCTTTAATAGAAATATGACTTAAATTAGTGATTCATGTATAGATGAAAATGACGGTGGGAAAGCTAACAGCTGGTGGCTTAATATTTTTTTTGGTTGCCTTTTGGTGCTGTCAAACCCTGTGCTTTGGAGCCTAGAAAGTCCTTGCAACATCTTGAAGTCCTACAGAAATGATGAAGGAATAGTCCCCAGTTCTCAGGGCCTGGAGATCATACCGACAGAGCCTCTGCTCTTATTACAGCAAAACTAGGGGTCCTGACTAAATCCAGTCTTTATGGTGTTCAGTATAATACCAGTTGTGCAATGGCTACCT